>CAJQUN010000002.1:9382620-9982620 GCA_907163345.1 Haberlea rhodopensis | reverse complement strand
ACTCCCCGGACACTCATCGAGCACGAGCGTGTCCTTAATTTTTTTAAAAAAATAAATCGAACATCAATGTCAGACATTCATCTCAAAATCGGATACAGTGACACTTTTGGGGATTAATTGTACAATTTAAGAAGTTTCTTGCTAAAATAAAATTTGGATGTATTAGTTAAACTTTATGTTAATTAAAGTAATATACATTTAGTGTTAGTATAAGTGATACTATGAAGATTTCAGTGACATGCATTTATTTACATGTTTCTTGAATTTGGTAAGAATATTTTTGTTACTTCTACACGATTTTAGAATTTAAAAAATATGAATTTTAATATTTTTTAATATAGTACATCTATGATATATATAAAAATATATAGGGGTGTCACGGCTGTGTCGTATCCTGAAAAGTTTGAAAATCCGTGTCGCCGTGTCCGTGTCGTGTCAGTATCGCCGTATCAATATCCATTCGTAGGTCGCTTTAAATCGATTGCTTCTAATTTCAAAGAAATGGAGAGCTACACCATCTGTAATTGCTTTAATTTTAACTATTTCAATTTATATATATTTGATACTACATTAAACTGTAGTTTATTTTTCTCAAGAAAATTATGGTGATCACGATCAAGGTCAGCAAACTATCCAACAACTTAATTTTAATCCTTCAGTATTTCTCATAAAATAATTATTTTCTATTAAAATAGAAGTAAAAGGGTTGAATTTAATTTAGACAAATAATCATGTCTAACTTGTACGTTTAAATTAGTTCTGCCTACATTAATTTTTACATTTTAGTAATTTGTGCAAAAAAATAGAAATATGATTTTGTTGTAATATTTTTATGATAATTTAACTAAAATGATTACTTAATAGAATATTTTTTTGTTATTTTAAATTAATTTTATGGTGTTTATGGAGAATTGGAGATCGTAAAACTTAAGTCCATAATTAGCCTTTTCGTAGCCCACTGTAAGATATCAAAAATGGCCCAAGTTGAATTAACTGGACTTACTAGGCCCAAGTTGACATAACTGGACTAACAAGGCCTTATACACGGGCTTAATCACGATGTCTTATTATTTGTGGTGGTCGTCCACTCACATCCTACGAACGTAACACAGGCTTAATTATCCATCACATTTAACATGAGAAATTTCGGGCCCGTACTAGTAGGAGAAATTTTTTTCGGCCCAATCCATCAAAAAAATTCTTTCAACTAAATCCAATTTTCGATTCAATGACCAAGCTAACCCTACTGCTATAAAAAAACAACTTAGCATCTTCTTCCTCAATTGCAAAAAAAATGGAACTCAAAATCCTGCATCTTCACGGAAATATTCATAACAAGAATTCAAGTCGTGCAACTGCTACGCATTCATGATGCACTCCATGGCACCTTCACGCAACAATTAGAGGGAGTCAAGAAACGTAATCACTGGCCAAAATACATGCACGCAGAAAAAATATTGAAAACGATTTACTGAACCTACGAGCTCAGTTTATGGGTGATGATATATCAACATGGCCAGCAAGACATCGAAATGCCATTACGATGAACGAGACCTTATGCACGAATCCAAATCATATTGTTAATATGCAAGTCTAATAAGAAAACAAGAAGAACCGACGTGCTTGCTTAAGTATGACTTAATTAGCAGATATTAATATGACAAAAAAATTATACAGATCCTCGGGTAGTAAAAAATGACGCATTTTTTGATATTTTTGCAACGATTCTCCACCAGGACCACACAAAAGCAAGTACCAAGAACCCATCATTGGTTATGGTGTTCCTTTTAATCGCATCTAGTAAACACACTACAAAAAGTTCAAAAGGACTGTTGCATGCAAACCTTAATTTGCATACTATTGTTCACCATGATTCTTGAATTCAGTCGATAAAGTCTGAGCGAACATACTTTTGGCAGTGGTTAAACTTTTATTTTTTGGAAAAAAATTACGCAAAAGATTTGAATTTTGCAGCAAGTATATGGTTGACCAAGTAAATAGAATAATAATAAAATTACCTGGAGAAAATGGTTCCACAATCACACTTGTATTCTCTAGTTTCACAAGTTTTACATGTTTTACGTGAGTCTAGATGTGCATGTAATTTATATACACCGCTAGGTATAATTGGTGAAGGGCTCAGCGGAAGTATTCTTTACAAGAGATTGAACAATGAAAGTTATACAATTGAAAATGTATTTTTCTATATCACATTTGTTGATACATGTTCTGAATTTATATATAGAATCTTACAATTTCTAAAGTTTAATAACTCCACTATGTGACTTTCAAACTTACCAAGTGACTTTCAAACTTCTTAAATGACTATCAAACTTACTAAATGACTTTCAAAGTTCCCATGAATATTCTAGAGAATGACTCTTGATATTACAAATTATTCCAACACTCCCCTTAATTTGCAATTTTCAATTGCTACGTTTTTCGGAGCTCTTCGTGTTGACTTCTTTGGAGCCATTGATCCAAATGTTTCATTGTCACCAACTTCACTTTGTTGTGTATATATCTTTACACCTCGTCGACCTTTCTTCATTTTGGTTGACACATCTTCATGTTTTGCCTTGTAATTTTTCTTCAATTGAAATGCACTATTTCATTTCTTCTTTTCAACAAGGATCTTTTCTTCTCTTGTTTGAACTAAATTAACACCATCATTTTTGTCTTCATAAAGTTGAGGCTCACAAGAGAACAAGACAACATTGTTATTGTCTTAAATCTTTTTCAATGATTGAAACTTTTTTACCTGAGAATCTGAATCAACAGCATCGTTAATTGATTTGTCTTCTTTCGGACTTTGTTGTAAGTCAAGGCTATGAGTGGACGATTGTTCCACAAGATGACTTGTATTTTCAGATTTCGAAATATCATTTTTTTCGATCGGCATAATGAGACGAAATACTTTATTGCCGTCAATTTGAATTTTCGCCACAATCAAATTTCTTTTCTTGTCAACAATTGTACAGGCATTGTCATCAAAATGAACTGAAAATCCTTTTCGAAGAAGTTGCCCGACACTTATCAGATTTTGCGCAAGATTGGACACATAAAAAATATCGGGAATAAGCTTTTTGATACCTTGTTTGGTGTAAACTTTGATTGTGCCTTTTCCTTGGATTTTTTGAACTGATCCATCTCCGAGTTTCACATCAGTGGAGAAATTTTTGTCGATATCCACAAAATTGCCGATGTTGCTAGTCATGTGGTTACTACAACCACAGTCGACATACCATACATCATTGGATTCGTTTTCTGCCTTCATGCATGTGTAAAACATCAAATCTTCAGTTTCCTCCATCGAGACATTTGCTTGCTCCTTGTCATGTTTCTTTTGAAACCAGCAATCTCTTTGAGAATGATTTGGAATGCGACACCTAGTACACCGAAAACGACAATTCTTTGAATTATGATTAGTTTTGTCGCATATGATGCAATAAGGGCCATCGTCAGAATTTTGTTGTTGCTCCCCTTTTTCTGGATCTTTTCTTTCCCAATTTCTTTGATCATTTTGATTTATCTTTTGCCATGAATTTTTCGAAGATCCAAACTTATTCGGATTCTTTTCATAAAATCCAATTTTGGACTGAAACGCTTGTTCCAAAGGTTGATTTGAAGATCGATTGATTCTTTCTTCATGTGCTTGAAGAGAGCTCATTAATCCGTACATCGACAATTGGGAGAGACCCTTTGATTCTTCGATTGCTGCTACACAATGATCAAACTTTGGTGGTAGACTCCGCAATATTTTGAATATTGTCACCAAGACTATGGATATTGTTTACAATTTCTGCAACTTTGGAGAAGAAACTTCTGATATTTTCATTTTCTTTCATCGATAAATTATCGAAGTTCCTCCAAAGAGATTGGAGCTTGATAGAAATGACCTTATCATTTCCATGAATTCTTCTTGCAAAACTTCCCATGCTTCCTTTGCTTTTCTCTTATTGAATATTCTCGGGTAGATAGTTTTACTAACTCCCTGTTTCAGATATCTAAGTGCGATAGCATCGTTCTTTTGATTTTGTTTGTATTTCAGCTGTTGTTCTGCACTCCAAGTTGCTCCATCTTGAGTAGGTGGTTCCGGATAATCATTTTCAATGATATCCCATAAATCTTCGGAGATAAAGAAATCTGTCATTTCGATACTCCAATAATCATAATGCTCCCCTTCAAATATGGGTACCTCATTTGAGGAATATTTGAACATTGTAAGACTGGAATTTTCGGCCATTTTGATTATTTAAAATTTTTGGATACCACGAATTTTGAACACAGACGTGTTCTGCTAAGGAGCAAGTATAAAGGCTACAATAGCTCTGATACCAAATTAGAAGGGCTCAGCGGAAGTATTCTTTACAAGAGATTGAACAAGGGAAGTTATACAATTGAAAATGTATTTTTCTATATCACAGTTGTTGATACATGTTCTGAATTTATATATAGAATCTTACAATTTTCAAAGTTTAATAACTCCACTATGTGACTTTCAAACTTACCAAGTGACTTTCAAACTTCTTAAATGACTATCAAACTTACTAAATGGCTTTCAAAGTTCCCATGAATATTCTAGAGAATGACTCTTGATATTACAAATTATTCCAACAAATGGTGCACTTAAAATATAATATGCATGCACCGCTTGTGTATAGTGGTGCATGTAAATTAGATGCACCGCTAGACATGTATATTATATTTACATGCACAGTATGAGTCATATGCATCGCATGAGTCTAGCAGTGCATGCAATTTACATGTACCGCTAGACACAAGATCGATTCCAAATTCTTCTTGTACGTCTCATGTACACTAACTGCAATTTATCACAGAGGAAGAAGAACTTGATCATGTTGGCATGCATTACTTGTTCAGTTTTCGAATTCGATGTATTTCAGTAACTCTTTAGCTTGTCACTCATCAATTAGGAACTTTTTCAGATTCGATTTATCAAGCTATTGGTTGAACAAAATTAAGTGCCAAAGATTTTGAACTGTTGATGAGCTCTTCGTATTTGAAAAAATCTTTTCTATTCTTCGACAATCAAGAATGTTGCTATTTATTTGGGATCTCAGTTATATTTCAAACAATATTCTTTAACATTGATCCTTTTGTTATATTTGGGATCTCCAGTTATATTTATTTGCAAATGCATTCATCCATATCTGCTTCTAATACCTCAAATGCTCGTCATTCTCAACCATATGGCTGTAAGAAGAGAACATGTATTATTATTATTTTCTGTGGGTGATGAGGAGGAAGATCAAGAAGATAAACAAGAGGTGGATGTATGGACCAGCAGCGGCGTGGGGCTCCGGCAACGATGAAAGATGAGGAAGATGATGGTGGAAAAGTGGAGGCTCCATGGAAGTGGAAACAAAGGATCGGGCAAACAAGGGTAATTATTGTTGTATTGTGTATTATAATTTGTTTAATTAAACAATGATAATTATGTCCTAACAAATGGCTTAATCTGATTAGGGTTTCAATTCCCTTCTTTTTAGAGAAGATGATTGACGTAAATAGTGGTGGAGATTTTGTCTCCTCCATAATTCAATTACTATTGCTTATTAATTTGAATGTTAATATATTTGGTGATCTTCCTCACACAATTATATCTAATCATATTATCTTGGGAGAAAATACAAATTTTAGTGGTATAAAAGAAACAATATTTATTTATAATTTTATCCACCAAATTAAGTATGTGTGCAACTTAAAATTCATAATTCTAAGTTGATAAATCTAATGTTTTTATCATAAGTGTTCAAAAGTAGTCCTGAGATACATGGTGAACTATATAATCTCATATTCTAGCTTATGTTGTAACTGATTCACTTAATTCTTTTCAAGGAACAATGAGATTCATTTACACCAAGGTAAAGGTTTTGTTGGATTTCATGTTCATTTCATGACATAGATTCTATATGTTTCTGTTCTCATCGATGTTTATGATTCATATAATCTTCATGTTTGTACAGAGTAGTACTATTATATCGATCATCCACGTCTGTATTTGATAGAAATAAAAGGAATATATAGTCTCTGCTATCAGCTACTGATCTGAAATATTCTTTTTGAATATTACAGATCAATGTTTTGACTGTAACATGGGCAGATCAATGTCATGGGTCTATATGTTTCTGTTCTCATCGACGCGACGAGTCTTTGAGACTTTTCACCTACCAATAGAATTGTTAAGTATTGAGACTTTTCATCTACCCCACTAAACATTACACTTAATTTCTGAGACATTTGGAGAGGTCTGCGTCTCTGCTATATAAGCTGCTCCAACTTTATGTTTTCATTATCCGAAAATCAGAAATATTGCATACTGTTTGAAAGTGCTGCACACTACTAGTGTTCGAAGTAATCTGTTCGGAGTTCTGCTTCAATCTGAACAGATGTGATTTTGGGCGTTGTACATTAGAACTCACTTGTCCAGTAGGCTAGAAGCTAAGGCGGACAAATTTGAGTTTACAGGTACACTGCATGATGTGACATCGTCCAGAAATATTTCCAGATTCTTGCTGTGTTTTCTTTACAGTTTATAAATTGTTACTGTAAGTTCTACTGTTTTTCTGTATTTCAGTGTAACTTATATCAACATTTGTTTAAACTAATTCAATCTATATATTTAAATAAACAGAGAACAAAAAATGATGCTGCTACATTTTTTATCATGGAATCAAAGGCTACTGAAATATAGACGAGGGCGGCGCGCAAAGTGTATTTTAGCTGTTTTCTAGGCACAATATAACCCCAAAGTCCAAAACTGTAACTCTCGGTTGCTTTAAAAACCTTAATATCTTCAACTGCTTCGCAAATATCTATGTCGCTCCTCTAACATGGACCATTTCTGCTATTTTCGGCACAAATTATTTCGAAATCCGCAGTATATCAATCAACTTTTTTCGCTCAGGCAAACATTCCCAGAGATGAGAGTCAAGAAAATTTTTATTTTCAAGATTGTTGAAAGATAAATTGAAAATCTTACCCATTTCTTGATCATTTTCGTGTTTTTCATAGCATTCTGAAACGAGTTGTATTTGTTGGAAAACCTAATGAAATAAATAAATTTTTTGTGCTCGATCGATCGAGCACTATAGCTCGATAGTGTGAAGGCCCGGAATTTTGGTCAAACAAATTACGTGATACCGAGATAACATTGAAAAGTAAATAAAATTTACATTATGGTTGGATTGAATTGTATTACTCAATTTTGTGGACTTTAAATAACTTAGTAGTTAACTTATTAGAGTTTGTGTAGGAGATAATACCAATGTTATATGATTTTAGCTTGTAGACTTTAAATAATTCTAAGTTTATAGATAATTAAGAAATCATTGAAAAATAATAATGATAATAATAACTAATCTTAAATCTTGAAATGAATGGATAAAAGTTATGGACTATAATTCATACACTAAGACTACATAAAAAGGCACCCAATGAGGCTCCACTTTCACCTACTAGAATTTTGAAAGTGCATAATTAAACCATTCAATGATCTTGTCCAAACCTTGTCAGAAGTCATTCAATGACATTTAAGTGTCTAACCCAAGTCTTGCCACCATTCAATCCCTTACAACCACAATTCAATATCATTCTAATATAAAGATATTTAATAGTTTGTTTAAATCATGTCATTAGATGGTCAAAATTTTTTTCAGATGCATCCAAATGGTGTCTTTTGGACTCTATATATTTCATTACTATATATAGGGCATTCCACACTTGTTACAAACATGATTTTTGAAATCTACATCATACAAAATATCAAATTGTGAGCAATTAGCTTGTTCATCAAATTTCTTCTTGTTGAGTGCTTTGAACCTTCGTGGTAGGACTTGTGCTTTTGAGTGCTTCTATTACAAGTCATAGTCGTTGCATCTTGGGAGACAAATTGCATAGCAAACCGTTAGTACCGTAGCGGGACAATATTGTCTTAATGACAGAGATTATAAGTCTCGCCTCGACATTTCTAATATAATGTCATTTGTTGTTTTCGCTTGCTACTTTCCTAAGATACACACCCATAAATTTTGTACTACAGTATTCTTGTACTCGAGATTCAAGAACGTTTTTCACTCTTGACAAGTTGCAAATCTTGCCTATGTCCCAGAAAATTCCTACTGTGCTCAAGTATATATGGATGAAGAATAATAAAAGGATATAAAAACATTTTTTGGAGATAATGAATGTTTTATCTATATTATGGATGTAGGAAGAGGTTTTTATTTCTTAATAGAAGTAAAAAATTTACGTTATATTCCGAAATTCTGTGATCTTGGAGTTTTTTTTTCTTGAATTATATGTGACATCATAGAATAAAATAGTTTATAATCTTTTATATTATTTTTAAAGTAAACTTTTCTCTCTTTTTGTTATAAAAGTTCGTAAAATTGTGGGGTCATGAATGCATCTGGACGATAACCAAGCAAACATACAACAGAATTTGGAACATAGTATAAAGATTGTTCCATATAGGACATTGTAATAATGGAACAAAGAAGTAAAAGACACCACCACCACCCTATGGAATTCCTATGATAAAACCGACCATGCTTAGTCTGTTTTTGGACCCACAATCGACTGTTGCTACCAATACTGCGACTACATGCGAAGGCGATTGTCTTAATAAAATTAAAATTATACATATATATATATTTTGTGACTTTCTTAATTTCTTGGGTTAACCAAAGCCTTCACGTGTATTGTATCACTAAGGGATGAGGCCGATCGAGTAGTAAATCCAATGGCGGAGCATGAGGAAGTAGACATGGATGGTCGTCTCTCTCTGGTTTTACAGTTTTGGTTTAACCCTTGTATTAAAATCTTGGTTGTACTGTGTCACTTGTTAAAACAGATGGATTTAATGTATTTAGATAAGATATGGTAATGGAATTTTGACTTATATTCTTCTTAAGTTTGGCATCAGAATCTAAAGATTACAGGCATGGATAATCTGCTCAAGATTTTTAATTCGATTGCTGGTTTGGAAATTTAAGACAAAGTATGAACAAATATGCAATTTTATAAGTTCAGTAATATTATTAAAGGGCACTAGAAGTGCTCAATCACGATAAATGAGAAAATGAACTTACATCCTTAACAAAGCCACTACTCAACCAATACATAAGATAAATAATTAAAATCTAAATCGAACAATGACGTTTTACAATTCAATGCATATTTTTGACACCACAAACCAATTCCAAAGTCATGTAATTCCTTGAATCCAGTAAAAATCCAATACAACAAAGCTGTGATGGTAATCAGATGTCTGACGAATGGCAAAATATTCCTCAACCAAAATGCCAACTAACGACTTACTCTATTGGATGATTTAGATAACAAGGCTATTCCATAATCCAAAATCGAGATTATTCGAAGCATAGAATGCATATTGTTTAGGGTTTAGGGTTTAGGATTCAGTACTACTATCATGGCCAGACACACGAAATTCTGATGAAGTTTTTTGAGTTATCGTATAATTTTTTTTCAATATTGAGCTCTAAATTTCGAAATTTAAAAAGGAAAAACTTCAATATTTGCAAGATTATATTAAACATTTAAATAATTTAAATTTAAAATAAGATGAAAATCTATCAAAATTATCATTAACGGTTTCGTAGCTCTATGGAATGAGGGGAAAGATAAGTTTATTTAATGTGCGGATTTATGATTTAGGTTTGTGGGCAAAAAATATTTAAAAAATGGAGAAATATTTTGGAAGGGGATTAAATATAATTTTAAGGGGACAATCTATAATTTTGATAAGCAATATATAATTTTAAGGATGAGAAATATAATTTTACGAGATAATAATAATATAAAATAAATTTTAAGAGATGCCTTTTCTTACTTTCAACTGCGTCCTGATGCTAGCTATATACAAAAAAAATGTGGTGCTAGCTATATACAAACTAGTAAAGAAACATCACGCACTTTTCGCGGAACCTATTATTTGGAATATTTATTTTTATGTCACATCAAATATTTCTTTACTCGAAAGCTAGTAGCAAGCTAGCAATAGTTAATCGGGACATAATTCATTTAAATAAAAAAAATTAAATATGACATATTTTTTTGAAAAGAAATAAATAAAAGTTTGTACCCCTTAAATAATAGTTTCACACTTTTTATTTGTCATGACATGATATATTTAATATTTATTTCATATAATAAATTAGTCTACTCAGATAAAATCTCATATACATATCGAACAAGAAATACACAGAATGCATGTTGCACAAACATTGTTAATAACTGCTCGACTTATTGGTCAAACAACAGTGGAGACCCGGACATAACTGACAATCAACGAATGTGGACGAACGTGCATTGATGATGCGCGGATTTCTCGGACACGTCATGAGCCAGTAGCGCCAAGATAAGAGGCATATCATGTCCCGGATTTGACGCACATTAACTGCCATATTAATCACTATGAATATGAGACCAAAGCCACATTTCAGGGGGTTGAACTCTCGGACGAAAAATATACCGAAGAGAAGCATATTACATAATTTTGTTCGGTCTTTCAAATTTGTTTGTATTTCATTGTTCAAATATTGCGTTAAAGTCCAGTAAAATTATCAACGCTCATAATAAAAGATTTGTACTGGGATATGTCCTTTGTTTTTTCCCTTCATTTGTGGGGTTTTCCACGTAAAAAAATTATAGTGTCTCCTATTTATTTTTTTATTGCACTTACTTTACTAAATACAGAAAAATAACGGATCACATCAAATAGAGGGAGGTGCTAAAGTTTTTTCCGCATATCACGCGATTCGAACTCGAGTCTTCCCGAAAAGGGGAGTGATCTTTTAATCAAGTCGACAAAGTCGTAAGCTCATATATATATATATATATATATATATATATATATATATGATGATGATGATGATTAAAATAACTAACAAGTTGCATATCGTTGTATACATGACGAATCAATAGTGAGTAGATTAAAAAATAATATCCTCGAAGAAGAAAGAGATAAGCATAACATAATTAACCCACTAGAGAGTGTTATATGACGTAAAGAAAATCTATAAAGCACCATTAGCAAATTCTATTACTCTAAGGCACGGCTTCGTTTATGCACAAAAACAAAAAAAAGTTGGTAGTTAGTGGGGGTCTCATTGTGCTTTTCATAGAGTCGTGTCTAAAATTATTGTAAGTTTGAATTATACAAACGAATTAATCAATCAATTTCAAACAATTGAGACGTAGTTTCTCTCTCTCTCTCTCTCTCTTTAAAAAAAAAAATATAATTTAACTTTTGATTATGATTTTTAAATATCTAATTAGTAAATGTGAATCAAATGATCATCAAAATTAGACGTAGTTACTATTTTTTTGGTGAAGATAAGTACGTTTATAGCTAATAATTTCAATAGCTTGCAAGTTGAAAATATGTATATATTTGAGCATATACATTTTTGTGAATGCGTCTTTTTTTTTTTCTTGCACTCTTCCAATTAGAATGCAAATTTCATCACATCAAAGGTCACAATTTGTCTCAAGTCAAGGATTAAAGATGATGATGCGGACACAATTCCATTTTTTTACGCACTTTTCCATTGAAAAAAATTAGTGTTTGCAAATGCTTATTCAAAACACTTCTATGTTGTTTTTGCTTAAAATTGAAAAAAACTGCTTTTAACCAAAAGCATTGAGTGTTTGCTATTAAAATAAAAAGAAACAGCTTAATAAATACCAATTAATTACAAAATTGCCACCAAACAACTTAAAGCAATCAAAATCATGGCATGACTTGTTTCTCAACTTCTGTTTTTTTCCGATTATTTTAGAGAATCAATAACATAAGTAAGTAAACTAAACATTCCAAATCTTTTTTTTTTTTTGTCTGCAAAAGCTAATAAACAGTTTAAAATAACATTTGGAAATACACACTTAGACTAGTAAAATTTTATACGTGTAATTGTGTGGACAAACATAACCTTCATTTATTTAATAAAAATTATGATAAACGTCTACATAATAAATTGCTTAAATTTATTTATTTATCTAAGAATTCCGCATAATTCGTCCCTAAATTATCTATTTCTCTCACATTAATATTATTCAATACTTAAATTAATCTCAAATGTTATCTCAGTCATTTATTCTAATTTACTTATATTAGTGATTATATAAAATTGAATTTTATAATAAAAAATATATTTAAAAAAATATCATAGTTATACACACAAGTGTATACCAGATAACAAGTACATATTATTAAGGAAGAATGATTTAGAATAGCTATATTGGTTTCTTTTCGTACAATTTACTTGTTTTTTTTCCCAAGACATAATTCCTCTAATTAATAATATATTAAATGAGTAAAAACATTTTGATGCATGAATTTTTTATTAAATGACACATTGATACATGAACTTTTATTAATAGCATAATTTCTACATATAGGTAGGGCTGCTTAACAGACTGGGTTGGCTCGGAACCGATTCCTGATTCGGAACTAGAATCAGGCCAACCAGTTAGGAACCGGATCGGATTGATTCTAATGGATTGGAACCGGTACTTACATCTTTCGATTTCGATCCGGAACCAGAACCAGTAGAAATTTTAAAAAATATAAAAGGTAACTTAAGTAGAAAAATAATTTTTTTTAAATAATATATATTTATTAATAACCAGTTTCGGGTTGGAACCGGTCCAATCCGAAACCGGGTCCGATCAGATTTCTTATAGGATCGAATCGATTTAAGAATTATCGGGCTCGAAATCAGCCGATTTCGAGCCAAAATGGATCAGATTGATCGATTAAGCACCCCCACATATAGGTCAAATTATGATCAAAGTTTATAAGAAATTTAATTAGAATGTCTATATCACAAAAGTGACACATTTAGATTTTATTTAATATTAGATATATTTAGTTATTATGTATTAGACTACAATATACATGATATATACATAATTTTAAATAACTAAATTGATATAGAAAACAAACTAGATAACTTTGCATACTTTGTATATTTCTTAATTGTATATTTTGGAAAAAATATTCAAATGAAAAATAATTATGTTAAGGAATTGATATTTTATTTAAGTAAAAAGTTCATTGAATCTAATTATATATATGGTAAGAAAACTATTTGATGTGATTCGAGATTTTGATTATAAAGTAGAATAACGTGGTAATGCAAAATAACAATAAACACACCAAGACTTTTTACGTGGAAACCCCTCAAATTGAGAGAAAAACCACGGAACCTAGTCCAGTATAAAACTTCACTATGAATATTGGTGACTTATAAGACTTTCTAGACACACCAAAAATCGCTCAATGACTTACACAAATATTTTTAGAGAAATAACGAAAAGAACCGAACAGACATAAGTTTGCTCTCTTCGGAGTCTTTTTGCCCAGAAAAATCCAACCCTTTCTGTGATGATATCTGCGGGTATTTATAGGACTGTTCCTGGTGATTGGCTCGCGGGAGATCCGGAACACGATGTCCTCTGATCGTGGCTTAACTGGAGCCCCACACGTCCGAGAAATCCGCGCCCCATTATTTCACGTTCATTCACGCCGGTTAATTTGTTAGTTATTCCCGGGTCTTCCGCTAATCTTTGACCAGAAAACCGAGGAGGGTTAGCAGCTGTTCGGTACAAACCCTGCTCGGTGTTTTCCGTTCGGTGCACTCTGTTCGGTATATGTCTTTGTTCGGCCCTTGAGGGATTTTACCCGAGGAGGCCAATATATCATATGACATCACCTCACCCCCCTAAAGTAAAGTAAGATGAGAGTAGTGAAATCTTGGTTTATTGTCTTCGGGTAAAATCCTGATATGCTCGGGGTATTTTAACCGCCCAATTTTCCCGCCTAAAAATTTCGAAAATCTTGCGACGTTTCGTTTCCCGAGGCACATCTATAACCGTTCATGGGATTTATTTTGAACGGTGTCGATTTAACGAGTGTTCAAGTGGCCCCCCACTATAAATACTCGCTCATTTCGTTGATTTTAACTTACTTTTCTGCAATTCGCTTCCGAGCTAGCATTAGACGTCCGACCAACTTTTCCTTCCTACTTATTTCCTTTCCATTCATCGAGTATGTCTTCTTCTGACGATTATTCGAAAACTATAGACATGTTCGAGGAGGAGGGTATCCTGAGTCCCTCTCCTCGACATTCTTCTTCATCTGATAGTGAGGAGACTTCCAGCTCGTCGTCAGCCCCTGATGCTCGCAGAGAAGAGCTTCAGGCTGCGACAGAGCAGGACCTGATAAAAGCCCGTGTTCCCTGGTTTGAGATATTTGAATCCGGGATTAAATCACAACGGCACCTATCCAGTATCCAAACCAAATGGGGGATTTCCGAGGGGACATCTATTATTGTTCCCCCTCCCGGATCTCGCCCCCACCTGCCTCCCGAGGGTTATTTTCCCTTCTACATAGACCAACTCCGAGGGGGACTTCGTTTTCCCATCCCTCCTTTTTTTGTAGATGTTGCTTCCTATTTTGCCATCTCTCTAAGTCAGTTATTCCCCAACAGTTATCGATTGTTGGCGGGTTTCTACATAGTCTTATCCTTTTTTGGCTTTTCTCCGACTCCCGAACTCTTCCATTGTTTCTTTCAATTAAATCGAAAGGAGATCGGGCTTTTTTACTTTTCTTCTCGAACAGGGATGGGTTTTCTGAAAAATTACCCATCTTCCATAAAAAATTGGAAAAGATTTTTCTTCTTTGCTCGCCCACTCCAACCCTGGGATTGTCCCATGGAGTGGAAAGAAAACTTACCAAAGGGCAAGTCAATCAATGGGCTACTTGAGGGAGAAACATATCTATCAGTTCGTCGTAAGCTTGGCGATCAGTGTTTTAACCTTGGGGAGCTGATTGACGACGGACTGCTGTACTTGTTCCAGCTTAGTCCTAAGGGTGTTTCCTTAAAAATGCCCCTCGGTGAGTATTTACCGAGCATCTTGCTTTGTTTGCTTATTTTGTTTTAACATGCTTGAATAATTGCTATGATGTTTCTTTCTTGCAGAAATCAAGATGCTGAAAGCCAAGATTGCTGCTAGCCTGAAGAAAATTGCCGCACCAGAGAAGGCTACCAAACCGACCACTGGAACAAATCCTCCCCCATCTGTTACACCTGCTTCCCCCAAAGAGGTGATTGAAGTACCTGAGGCGGAAGCCTTGATTCCTCGATCATTGAAGAGGGCGGCCCCAGAGGGCCAAGGTTCTTCCTCTAAACTTCCTCCTACCAAGAAAACTCCTTCTCCTCGAATCTCCCTTACCCACCGAGCTAGTCCACCTCTTCAAACTCGAGCTGTTTCTCAACCTGCTCTTGGTGGTTCTAGCTCTTCTCGGCCAACCTCCCGATATCATATACCCGATTGAATTTATCCCCCCAACGTCCCCATTCTGAGAAAACCGGACCCCAAAATTTCTCACTCTATTATTTGCAATTGGGCCAATTCTCCCGACCGTAAATACCTCGGAGGATTGGCCTTCAGCAACTTGATAAATGATTTTTCCACTTCCCTCACTCAGGTAACTTATATCCATTTCCGTCTGATGAACTTTTTGTCTTCGGTATATTAACTTCATTTATTCTCTTGCAGACCAATCTAATGGCCGGCGAGATTATGACTCGCTTCCAATCTATGAGATCCTCAGATGGGGAGAATCAGAAACATCTCAAACAGCTAGAAGGTATCGGCGATGAGATGAAGAAGTCCATAAAGCTACTGGAGGAACGTTACTCTGCTGCTGTTGCTACTCGGGATAAGACAGTGGAATCTCTTGAGGAAGCGCACAAGAAGTTAGCTGACTTTGAGGAGGCTAACACCACTTTATCCGGGCAGTTCAGGTCCGTGACTGAAGAGAATAAGTCCCTCTTAGGGCAACTTTTACAAGAGAAATCATTGCGAGCTGAAGAGAACAAGTCCCTTTCTGAACAGCTTGACCAGGAGAAACTATCTCGGGCTGCTCAGATCGAAGAATCCTGGCTCATCAAGAAAGAAGAGTTTATGAAGTCTGAGGAGTATGGTGATATTCTGGGCGAACGCGCTGCCAAATTCCTTAACTATGGCTTTGAAGCGTTTGTTCGTCAATTTAAAGCTGCTGGCTATCCTCCTGAAGGAACTTCAACAGACTTTATAAATGTTGATGAGGCCCTGAATACCGTTCCCGATGAGTTCCTCCAGCTGTAGATTTAGGGATGTATCACTTTTGTTTTAATTGTAATCTTTTGGGAATGATATTATGACTCTCATTGTCTTCTTACAATCTTGTGCAAGCTAGTCTCTTCACCAAGCAAAATTTTAAGCAAATAAAGCTCGATTGGAAAATATCCCGAAGTAACGAATATAAGCGAGCTCGGGGAAAAGACGTCCCGAGCAGATAAATATGGTCGAGCTTCAGAGAGAACATCCCCAGCGTAATAACATGATACCACTTAAATTTAAACGTTGACCAAGCATCCCGATCCAACGAGTGAACCGAACATTGCTCGTTACCCCGAGCATAATCACTTAGTCCCATTTTAGGTTCAAATACAGACCAAACTTCCCGATCCTGTATTTAACCCGCCAACAATGGACTATAATAACATAAGCTCGCTACCCCGAGCACAATAACATGGAATTTTTAAGTTTAAACGTTGACCAAACATCCCGATCCAACGAGTAAACCGAACGTTGCTTGCTACCCCGAGCATAATCACTTAGTCCCATTTTAGGTTCAAATACAGACCAAACTTCCCGATCCTGTATTTAACCCGCCAACAATGGACTATAATAACATAAGCTCGTTACCCCGAGCACAATAACATGGAATTTTTAAGTTTAAACGTTGACCAAACATCCCGATCCAACGAGTAAACCGAACGTTGTTCGCTACCCCGAGCATAATCACTTAGTCCCATTTTAGGTTCAAATACAGACCAAACTTCCCGATCCTGTATTTAACCCGCCAACAATGGACTATAATAACATAAGCTCGCTACCCCGAGCACAATAACATGGAATTTTTAAGTTTAAACGTTGACCAAACATCCCGATCCAACGAGTAAACCGAACGTTGCTCGCTACCCCGAGCATAATCACTTAGTCCCATTTTAGGTTCAAATACAGACCAAACTTCCCGATCCTGTATTTAACCCGCCAACAATGGACTATAATAACATAAGCTCGCTACCCGAGCACAATAACATGGAATTTTTAAGTTTAAACGTTGACCAAACATCCCGATCCAACGAGTAAACCGAACGTTGCTCGCTACCCCGAGCATAATCACTTAGTCCCATTTTAGGTTCAAATACAGACCAAACTTCCCGATCCTGTATTTAACCCGCCAACAATGGACTATAATAACATAAGCTCGCTACCCCGAGCACAATAACATGGAATTTTTAAGTTTAAACGTTGACCAAACATCCCGATCCAACGAGTAAACCGAACGTTGCTCGCTACCCCGAGCATAATCACTTAGTCCCATTTTAGGTTCAAATACAGACCAAACTTCCCGATCCTGTATTTAACCCGTCAACAATGGACAATAATAACATAAGCTCGCTACCCCGAGCACAATAACATGGAATTTTTAAGTTTAAACGTTGACCAAACATCCCGATCCAACGAGTAAACGATGGTGTTTTTAAGTTTAAACGTTGACCAAACATCCCGATCCAACGAGTAAACGATGGTGTTTTTAAGTTTAAACGTTGACCAAACATCCCGATCCAACGAGTAAACCGAACATTGCCCAATAAAAGGAAATTTATTTAATTAGGAAATATACATGGGAACAGCAATGATAACTAAAAGATTACACAAAATACTTTCTTAAATTATGAATGTTCCAAGGTCTCACCAGTTCCCGACCTTCATGATCTTCCAGCCTGTAGGCTTCTCTTCCAATCACCCCTTTTATTTTATAGGGGCCTTCCCACTAGATCTCCCACCTGAAAAGCCCTTGGGCGAACCCTCCGAGTGTAAGCATTGGTCACCCTTATTTTATACAATTCCACTTTAGCCAAAGCTTTTTCTCTCAACTCCATAATCCCATCTAACTCCAACTTCCTTTTTTCTTCATTCTGATCGGGATCATAGCTTTGTACTCGAAGAGATTCCACTCCAATTTCTACTGGAATGAGGGCCTCCGATCCATATACTAAGCTATAAGGAGTCTCTCCTGTAGATACCCGAGGAGTCGTTCTATAAGCACATAAGACCCCGGGTAATTCATTTACCCACTCCCCACGAGCCCCTTCTAGTCTTGTCTTGATCCCGTGCAATAAAATCCAATTAATCACTTCAGCTTGCCCATTTGCTTGAGGATAGGCGACTGAAGTGAAGACTTGTTTAATCTTCATATCTTTGCACAATTCTTGTATTCTTCATCCCTGAAACTGTCTTCCATTGTCGGAGGTTATTCTTCGAGGTATTCCGAAGCGGCATACTATGTTCCTCCATAAAAATCTGATGACTTCTTCCTCAGTTATTTTAGCCAATGGTTCGGCTTCCACCCATTTAGTGAAGTATTCAACGGCTACTAGGAGAAATTTTCTCTGCCCTGTAGCGGGAGGAAATGGTCCAACAATATCCATTCCCCATTGATCAAAGGGACAGGAAATGATGCTACTATTAAGGATTTCCGCAGGTACATGTGATAAATTCGCATGCCTTTGGCAATTAATGCATTTCTTCACAACTTCCTCAGCGTCTTCCCTCATCGTCGGCCAATAGTACCCAGCTCGGATAGATTTTTGGCACAACATGTTAGTCCCTACATGATTTCCGCAACATCCTTCATGAATCTCCTTTAATAGATGCTCCCCTTCTTGCCTCGAGGTACATTGTAAAAAAGAAATTGAGAATCCTTTCTTGAACAACTTGCCTTCTATCAACACAAATCGGTTCCCCATTCTTTTAACTTTAGCAGCTTCCTTTGGGTCAGGAGGCATAACCTTTGTCTTCAAAAATTTAATAAAATGCTCTCGCCAATCGGATATAATACATGGCTCCACACTCATGATGCTATTGACGGATGTATGAGAGATCAAAAGCTCTTGCACGAGCACATTCCTGTTCTTCCATTCGTGTACCGAACTAGCTAATTTTGCTAATTCATCGGCACGAGTATTCTCTTCCCTTGGTATTTGCGTTAATTCCACCTCTTGATATTGAGCTATCATTGCCCGCACCTTTTCCACATACTTTCTAAGCTTCTCTTCTTTCACCTTATATACCCCCTTCACTTGATGAACAACCAACATCGAATCCATAAAAGCTTTTATCCTCCTGGCTCCAGCGTCCAATGCTATTTGGAGGCCTGAAATGATAGCTTCAAATTCAGCTTCATTGTTTGAGGAAAGAAATCCAAACTGGACGGCAACCCTGATTTCTTCCCCTTCAGGACTAATGAGTATGACACCTGCTCCACTTCCCAATCGAGTAGATGATCCATCTACAAACAAACTCCATTCTTTTTCCTCCGGAGTATGAGTGACTTCCACCAGAAAATCTGACAGAGCTTGAGCTTTGATTGTAGTTCGGGGTTGATAAGTGACATCAAACTCACTCAGCTCTGTGGCCCATTTTGCCATCCTCCCTGATATTTCGGATTTGGATAAAAGTCTACCCAAAGGAGTGTTTGTTATTAACATGATAGGATGAGACGGGAAGTATGGCCGAAGTCTTCTCGCTGTGGTGACTAGAGCTAATGCCAACTTTTCAATTTCAGGGTATCGTTGCTCGGCTCCTTGCAGGGCTCGGCTGACATAATATACAGGCTGCTGTTGTCCTGACCTTTCTCTGATTAACACGGAACTAATTACTTCTTTGGCCACCGATAAATACACGAGAAGCGTTTCCTTAGGATCAGGCTTGTTTATCAAAGGTAACTGAGCCAAATAATCTTTCAGATCCTCGAAGGCCTTTTGGCATTGGTCATTCCACTCGAACTTGACTCCCTGCCTTAATGCTTTGAAGAAAGGCAAACTCCGATCAGCTGATCGGGATATAAATCGGCTCAGTGCCGCTATTCTTCCTGCTAATCTTTGCACTTCATTTAGTGTTCTCGGGGGGTTCATTTCTCGTATGGCCCGGATTTTCTCCGGGTTAGCTTCAACACCTCTTTCCGTGACCATGTACCCTAGAAATTTGCCGCTACGAATCCCGAAAGTGCATTTTGCAGGATTCAACTTCATGCCAAATTTTCTTAAAGTGTTGAAAACTTCTTCCATATCTTTGACTAAGTCCTCGGCTTTTCGGCTCTTGATCAGGACATCATCAACATACACTTCCACATTCCGACCAATTTGTTCTTTGAACATTTTATCCATCAACCTTTGATAAGTGGCCCCCTCCTTTTTCAATCCGAAGGGCATTACCACATAACAAAAGGTTCCTCCTGTTGTTATAAAACTTACTTTTGATTGATCCTCCTGTGCCAAAGGGATCTGATGATATCCTTGATAAGCATCCATAAGACATAACAATTCATGTCCAGCAGTAGAATCTACAAGCTGATCGATTCTGGGCAAGGGATAACAATCTTTGGGACATGCTTTATTCACATCCCTAAAATCCACACACATTCTCCATTTATCACCGGCTTTAGGCACCAAAACTACATTCGAGAGCCATGTAGGGAAACCGATCTCGCGAATGTGGCCTGCCTTTAACAACTCTTCTACCTGCTTGGCAATGACATCATCCTTTTCTGGTCCAAAATGCCTTCTCTTTTGCCTTATCGCCCGAACATTGGGGTCCACGTTGAGGCGGTGTTCGGCAACCTCAGGTCTTACTCCCCCTAAATCAGATGTACTCCATGCGAATACATCCACGTGTTGATTTAAACAATTAACCACCTTTTCCCGTAATTCTGGATCAAGTTGGGATCCTACCCTAGTAATTCGAGTAGGGTGACCCATCTCGATGTTGAGGAACTCCTCTTCGGGTGTTACTCGTTCCTCCTCGCCCCGCTTCCTCTTTTCACTTCCCCCTCGTTCTCTTCCTTCGTTATTCTGCTCTCTTTCTTGCCTTAGCTCTTGTACATAACATTTCCGTGATGAGCTTTGATCACCTCTTACTTGCCCCACCTTTTCTCCTACTGGAAATTTCATGGTTAGATGATAGGTGGAGGCAACGGCTTCGAAAGCAGCTAGGGCTGGTCTTCCCAATATTACATTGTAAGAAGATGGTGCATCCACAATGAGGAAATTTATCATCTTTGTTTTGATCCCTGATTCTTCACCAAGTGTAACTGGTAGAGACACCTGCCCTATCGGATTTATGACTTCCCCTGTAAATCCGTGCAAGGACGTATTCACTTTCAATATAGGTAAGCTTCCCAAGTCCATTTGGTTTAACGTACTAAGAAAAAGTACGTCCGCCGAACTTCCTGTGTTCACGAAAATCCTCTGCACATTATAATTAGCCACTGTAGCAGAGATAACCAACACATCATCATGAGGAAAATGGATTCCTTGCAGATCTGCAGGCCCAAAAGACATGGACGGACCCTCATGTACATGATTGGGGTCAAGAGATAGCACTTGAAGCTTCCGGGCGTGATTCCTTCTTGCTCTGTTCGAATCTCCACCCGACATTCCTCCGGATATCATGTGTATAGTTCCCCGATTAGGGGTATTGTTCAAGGTTTCCTCTTCTCCCTCTACTCTTTCTCCCCGAACTGACCAAGGGACTGGCTGAGGTGCTCCTCTTCCGGGATTTATGTTAACTTTAGGAGTGAAATTATTGTCTTTGAACTCCTCGTTAAATCCCCGCCCTCCATCAGACTCATTATATCTCCCACCTCGGAAACCTCCTCCTCGATATCCTCTTCCTCGGAAGGACCCTCCTCGGATCATTCCTCCTCGAAAAGGTCCCCCCTATGAGGTCCACCCCGCCCCCTCTTCGGCATACTTTGGTTCATGGCCACTTCCCGATGAGGTCTCATCGGTAGATACTGGTCAAAACTTCTTTTGATTGGCTCCACTGGTTTATTCTTTCTGTTCACTTCCTCCCCAATTTTACCATCTCTTCTTTGCTTCATCCTTTGGGCTTCTTCCAAATTAATGTACTTGGAAGCTCTTCCCAACAGTTCATCATAATCAGAAGGTGGCTTTTTTGCCAAAGATCGGAATAAGTCTCCTTCTTTTAATCCTTGAGTGAACGCGCTGATGAGTATTTCAGAGGTGACATGTGGAATATCAAGACATGCATGACTAAATCTTTTCAGAAAATCTCGAAGAGATTCCTTCTCCGCTTGCTTAATCCAGAACAGACTAAGAGCTGTTCTCTTGCAACTCCGGCTGCTTGCAAACTGATGCAAAAATAGAGAGCTAAACTTCGGGAAAGAGTCAATGATTCTTGCTGGCAACTGATTAAACCATGCTTGCGCTGCACCCGATAATGTAGTCAGGAAAACCCGACACTTCACTCCATCCGTAAGTTGATGAAGAAGCGAAGCGTTTTCAAATCGAGACAGATATTCTTCGGGATCTGTACCACCATCGTAGTTTCCCACATTTAGAGTCCTAAAGTTTGGGGGCAAAGGATCGTCAATCACATGGGAAGCGAATGGAGTACTCCTCTGCGGAGGATATAGACGTCCTTCCATCTTATTACGCATCTGCTGCATCTCACTTTTCAGCTCTTCCATTTGGCGATTTAACGCTTTATCAGTTTCGTCATTCAAATGATTAGGAATATTTCTAACTTCTTCAGGTTCTTTTTCAAGCTCTTTTTCAGGCTCCTTTTCAAGCTCCTGTCCAGAGGCCAACTCTTCCCCTTCTTCTTCTTGCACAGTTTCTTGTTTCTGGGGAGGGGCCTAAATCGCCTCATGATCTCTCCGACAGTTTTAGTTATCATTTCTGTCAAATGCTCCATGGGCATTCCCCCAGCAGGAAATGACCGAGGAACATGTTGAGATGACCCCGCATCTTCTGGCCCTTCTCTGGGTTCAGCGAGCGAGTATGGATGACAATTGGATCCATTTCCCCTGGAAGCTTGCCCCCTACCTTTACCTCTGGCCATCTTGCCCTTTGATTTATTTTTTGTTAGAAAACTTGTTCTACTTCAACGTCTTTGCCCTAAATTTCCCACGGACGGCGCCAATGATGTGATTCGAGATTTTGATTATAAAGTAGAATAACGTGGTAATGCAAAATAACAATAAACACACCAAGATTTTTTACGTGGAAAACCCTCAAATTGAGAGAAAAACCACGGGACCTAGTCCAGTATAAAACTTCACTATGAATATTGGTGACTTACAAGACTTTCTAGACACACCAAAAAATCGCTCAATGACTTACACGAATATTTTTAGAGAAATAACGAAAAGAACCGAACAGACATAAGTTTGCTCTCTTCGGAGTCTTTTTGCCCAGAAAAATCCAACCCTTTCTGTGATGATATCTGCGGGTATTTATAGGACTGTTCCTAGTGATTGGCTCGCGGGAGATCCGGAACACGATGTCCTCTGATCGTGGCTTAACTGGAGCCCCACACGCCCGAGAAATCCGCGACCCATTATTGCACGTTCATTCACGCCGGTTAATTTGTTAGTTATTCCCGGGTCTTCCGCTAATCTTTGACCAGAAAACCGAGGAGGGTGAGCAGCTGTTCGGTACAAACCCTGCTCGGTGTTTTCCTTTCGGTGCACTCTGTTCGGTATATGTCTTTGTTCGGTCCTTGAGAGATTTTACCCGAGGAGGCCAATATATCATATGACATCACTATTGTTGACCCAAATTGAATTAAAAATGTACAAAGTTTTTTACTGAAAAGTTTAAGACATAGTTTGAAAAATAATATTATCAAATATTCCTTTTGATTTATTATATATATTTTTAAATATTTTTACAAAATGATATTCAAACGCCTACCGTAAAAAATTGCGATTAAAGAGGATTAAAGACGCCTGGAGGGAGATATTTAAAATTTGAATAATGTTAAATAAAATCTTTGAACCCTAACTTAAATTAATCCGTGCTTTGTATATTTTCCGTCAAATGGAAATAAAAGAAGAAAAAAAATCACTTTTTAAATTGTAATACACACCATGCGACCCTCTCTCTTCTCCGTCTATATGTAGCACTTCACAATCAAAGTACAAGTCCAATTTCCACTGCCCTCGTCCCAATTTCTAAGGCACAATCATGATTCTCTGTGAGTTCACACGCACAAACACTCTGAACTGAGTGCCCGTTAATTATTCCGTACAATTATGTTTCTTTCCTCAAGATCATGTTCTTTGCGATCAAGAATATTTCTTAAAATACGTTGTGGAAGAAGATGATCACCCCTTTCTTGTCAAATAAAAAAGATTAATTCTTGCAAAAAAAAAAAAAAGTTCAAGTAAAAAGTTTTGGAAAAACTTAATTTTTTAAAGGAGGACCCTTTTCGAACCCCTGGCCGCTGTTGTTGGCAACTGCAGAATTATTTTAATACTTTGCTTGGTAATTTATACTCATTCATTCTATCTATTGATTCAAAATTTATCTCCTTTGCTTTTTTGGGTTAATAGGAGCATTAAGGCAGGGGAAACCGATGATTTTTGATGCTTTTGACAGTATGAATATTAAGGATGATATTGATGGGGAAATGGGTGGTCCGCGAGGAGGATTAAAGATAAGTGAGTGGAAAGATATTCCAGTGGAGCTTTTGCTTAGGATTCTTTCTGTGGTGGATGGTCAGATGATCATTGTTGCATCTGGGGTTTGTCATGGCTGGAGAGATGCCATTTCTTGGGGCCTCACACGTCTCTCGTTGTCTTGGTATAAGTTTTCTTGAGCTGATGCTTTCTGTTCTGTGTTAAGATTCTGATTCCATTTTTTAACTGTCTGTAGTCTTGCTTGTCTGATCTCTGATTTATCGTTTCGACTGTGCATGAATTGGATGGTGTGTGTTTCTGGGTCTTTTTTTGATTATCTTTTATCGACAATTATGTATTCTGAAGTAAGAATCGTCGATAGTATCTTTGGTAGAATGATCTGACCATTTTTAGTTGGTTATATGAATTGATAAGTGAGTTGGAAAACAGACAAACAACAACAACTAAGATTTTAATCCCAATAAATTAGGGTATGCTACATGAACAATAGACTTAATACCAATGAATTGGGTAGGCTACATGAACAATAGAAAGAATCAAGTCGGGTCGGACACATGCGTCGCTCTTCTCCAAACGCTTCTATCAGTCAACATATCTTCTGTAATCCCCCTGCACTCCAAATCTGCACTCCAAATCTTTGCGTATAACTTCGAGCCATAACTTCTTCAGTCATCCTCTCGTGAACTGGCCGAAATCCATGGACTCCACTCGACGCACAGATGCACTGCTGGGCCTACATCGAACATGACCAAACCAACTTAAACGGCAAAACATTACTGATTTTGTGAGGGTTAAATGATTTGTGCTTGTAGAATTTTATTTATACGCATATCTAATAGTGGAGATGTTCTGGAATTCCATCAATCTTGAGATTATTTCCAGCTAACTTTTGTACATATGACAATTGACTTAGACCTATAGGAGAGTAGAAATGGAGTTCCTCTGTTTTAGTTCATGTTTGTTATCTATAATTTTGTTTAATCGAATGCTTGCCAAGCAGTACACTCTCAGCCCACACTCGTGTTATTGTAATTTTTTTACAGTTTTAACTTTAAAAACTAGTAACCTCTTTTACAACAAGCATATGTGTGCAGCCGGGAGATTGGTATTTGAGTGGTACATATCATTTTCTTTCGGTTTGTCAGTCAAAAGGTGTTATTTGAAGTTGTGGCGATGAATTTAAGTTCTTCCACAAGTATAATTGCATCAAATATATTTATGAAATCAAATCCATGTTTTTTTTATTGTCTTCAAAATTTCTAGTATATATACATGTTTTAAATCTGTTTTAATTTTAGTCTTAGTGTCCAATTTGCTTGTCGTCTGTGAGAAGGGGAAAAGGATGGACCACTTTTTCTTTCCCCTGCAAAAAATGGGCACATTCCCACCAAGACTCGTTATCCATGAGAATAGTCAATTTGGACGATTGTGCATTTAGTTTCGCAGCTAAGTGCTAAAATATAATACAGAAGGTGAAATTCTGATTTCATTAACTTTTTCAAGATTCTATGGTCTTTTTCCATTTCCACTTTGTAGAAAGGGAACGATATGCAAATTGTTGTAGTTTTGATTGAGAAAGACTAATATATCCAGTTGCTAACTGGATCTCTTCCAATTTAGGTGCAAGAAAGACATGAATAATCTTGTCTTATCACTAGTTCCCAAATTCACCAAACTTCAGGTACTAATCCTTCGACAAGATTCTCCTCAGCTCCTAGATGATTCTCTTGAAACAATCGCAAGTTATTGTACTGACCTGCAAGAGTTGGATCTCAGTAAAAGCTTTAGACTTACTGATCAATCATTGTATGCCTTGGCACATGGTTGTCCAAATCTCTTAAAGCTGAACGTAAGTGGTTGTTCGGCCTTTAGTGATTCCGCTGTTGAATATTTATCTGGGTTTTGCCGAAAGTTGAAGTTCTTGAATCTTTGTGGATGTGTAAAGGCAGCATCTGATAGGGCATTGAAGGTATAAAACCTTTTTAGCCTCCTGTACTCACTCATCTTATTATGTATAGATGGCTCCTGATTCTCGATCTCTATTTTGTGCAGGCGATTGGATACAATTGTAATGATTTGCAGTCGTTGAATCTTGGATGGTGTGATCATGTTGGTGACGAAGGGGTGAAGAGTTTAGCCTATGGTTGCCCTGGCCTCAGAGCTCTTGACTTGTGTGGATGTGTTCTAATAACAGGTGCACTCTCTTGTTTCGTCCTTTAGGTCAATGTCATGTTAATAATTCGAGATCGAAATACATTAGTGGGGGTTAAAGTTAAGTTTTAAGTTTTCACTTACGCGTCTCGAATTTGTGGTACTGCTGAAACTTGGATGATAGTACTGGTTTTGAGGTACCAACATAACTTCAGTGGCTTGTTCTTTACACCGGGACAAACGAGACGAGGGACGCGTAGAGATAGTCGTCATCTTAAATTGAAAAATAGATCCTTTTGGGCTTGAATTTAATCCAAATTAAAGTTCAAATATAAGTTCTTAATTTGGTTAAAGCATGATTGATTATCAGGGTCAATTAGTCTGTTTGCATATCTAGTTTTACCCCCGAAGTGTAACAAATGTCCCCCTCCATCGCTCTATGTAATTCTCGACTCCTGGTGGGGTACAGACGAGAGCGTGATAGCACTGGCAAACAACTGCCTTCAACTAAAATCCCTGGGCTTATACTACTGCCAGAACATCACCGATAAAGCGATGTATTCTCTAGCACAGAGGCATGAGATATGGGCATCTGTTAAAAAGAACAGGCACAAGGAAGAAGGCCTCACAAACCTAAACATCAGCCAGTGCACCGCCCTTACACCTCCTGCAGTACAGGCTTTATGCGACTCGTTTCCGGCTCTTCATACATGTTCTGGTCGCCATTCCCTGATTATAAGCGGCTGTCTGAACTTGACATCGGTGCATTGTGCGTGTGCTGTTCAGACACACCGTGCGGCACATGCCGTAGCTCATTAAGCTGAGTGCGGACGAAAATTCCCGATTTCTCTTGGCTGAAAGAAAGAGTAGCCATGTGTATAATCAAGAAAATTTCTAGTGTTTTGAAAATATATTACTATTTGTGTGGTTAAGTGTGAAATATTTGTTATGAGATGCTTCATGGATGAGGCAAGGACTACGTGTTCTTAATATGATGAGACAGTATTAATGGTTAAGAAGTATCAAATAGATGAAATTTTGAATTTCAGTTGGTTTGATTTTAACCGACTGCACACCCGTATAATTAGATATAACTCATCGATAAGATCCGGAGCGGATCTTGGTAGCCTGAAATCCGAATCATTCGACGTCCTATGACTCGATCTCGATAACTTTGATACCTATAATTTTCTTGTCGATTTCAAATTGTAGACATTAATTTTCATGATTTTGCACTGTTTGGATAAATAATTTCGGAAAGAAAAAAACGTGAAACTATAAAAAAATATTTCCTGAGATTTTTGTGTTTGAGTCGAACGTGGAACATTGGGCCCTCAAACAATAGGTTGCATTCAATTTTTTATTTTTCAGTGATGAAAGTATTTCAAAATTAGGGTTGTAGAATATATGATAATATATTATATTCAAAACATTCACAATGTAATTAAATAATATAGATACAATAATCTAAATAATAAGTATAAGAGGTTCATACCTAAGTCACATGATCCGGGGCGTATGCGTGTTTGCGTCAATTTTCAAAATTTTGAGTGCGAGTGTGATAAGTGTGATTTATACACTTATATTTATAAGATTTTTAATACTGTTTATATTGATTCATGGACGATATTATCCAATTTACTATTGTTTTTGTGTATTTCAGGAATTAAAATCGAATTATATAAAAGTGGATGAATTTAGCTTAAAATGATGAAATAGAACTCAAATGAGCGAACAAATAAAAAAAACAACTACTTTGATTTTTGTTTTCTTCCTCGGATTTAAAGTATTATTCTAAATTTGGGTTGGAGTACCCCTTCTACTCCCTTTAATATAATTTTTCTTAGAAAAAAAAATTATTTTGCCCCCTTCATCTTGAATTTTAAATCTGCCGCTGTCTATATATTATCCAAGCCTTGGTCCATAATTCAGGTTGCTTCGTGGAAAATAATGGTCCAGAATTAAGGTTGCGTGTAGGGGTGTGCATCGGGTTCGGGTATTCGGGTCCCGACCCGACCCGATCGGGTTTTTCCCGATCGGGACGGGATATTCGGGTTTATCGGGTTAATCGGGTAATACCCGATCGGGGCAATCGGGTTTCGGGACGGGATTCGGGTAGAGGTGTGTGAAAAATCGGGTTTCGGGTCGGGTACCCGAAACCCGATTATTTAAAAGTCCCAATTTTTTTTGTTCGTTCTTTCCCACTGATCCAATTTGTCCATTCATTAGCTATAATATATTAGCTTTAATATATTGTATAGTTTTAAATTTTTTTGCTATATGAGTATTTTTACAAAAATGGTTTCTGGATTTTTTTTTTTAAAATTCTAGAATTTAATAGTGTGGAATGACTGGTAACCGTTACATTTATCGGTATACAGTCCGCGAGCATACATACGCAAATTACGGGTGATGCAGTACTAATTTAGCTAATTTTTATTTTAATTACATTAGAGATAGTATTTTAAAATACTAATCATATTATGGAGGTGAAATAGGAAACCTCAACCATTTTTTTACAAAAAAAATCGGGTTTCGGGTACCCGAATTCGGGTATCGGGTACCCGATTCGGGTACCCGAAACCCGATTTCTCGGGTACCCGACTAATTCGGGTTTGGGATCGGGTATTAATTTCACATCCCGAATCCCGAATACCCGAACCCGATTGTCCCGATTACCCGAAACCCGACCCGATTCCCACCCCTAGTTGCGTGGTGGAAAATAATAAACAAATGAATAGAAAATGAATAGACTTTTCAAATAAATAATATAAACAATTTATATGCACGCTTCATATATACACGCATACATAAAATAATGTGAGAGAATAAATAGAATTAATTATTTATTATACATAATTATATACTTTTAATACGCATTATTTGTCATCATCAACCATTTTAATTTTTGATTATTTGTGTTAATGATAATTAACCAAGAGTTTGAACAATGGTTTCCACCTGTTCTTCACTTCCTCAAACTGAAATTTGCCTTCGTATATCAATAGTCATTAACTCTGACAAAATTATATTATGTACGCGTATTTAGTTTTGTACGGGGATAATTATAATATAATTAACATTCGTAGCTAAGATGATCCCATTGTTCTTGTTGCCCGTACTGAAAGATTCCTGCCCCAAAGCTATCCAAGAGGTCTACATTGCAAATATTGTCCGCCTCTTCTTTGACCCTTTCGGCCCACGATTAGGAGGGTTTAATTACTTGCGAGGTGGATAAGCTAGAATAAGCGGAGATGGCCTTTTATTGTCGAGGAAGCTGATTTGATTAATGGTTTTGAGGAACTCAAATTATTTTGGATGTAGGGATAAGTTGAGTCGAAGCTTGAGTAACGCTGTCAGAACATGACTGATATTTGATGATATCCAAATCTATATTATGCTTTAATATTGAGTTGGTGTATAAATGAGGCTCAGACCGATTGCATGCAAGTATTCCCACGAGACTATCTAATCATCTCGATGTTAAATTCCCTTTTAAATTAATAAAACAATAAGGCACCATCCGACTGCTTAACTAATCTTGTTAGTCAAGCTATATCTATAATTGACGGTCAGAGTACTAACATATAATCGCAATTTTTTCCGGTGATGGCAACTCGCTAACTCATTCAAATCTGGGTTTGGGTATATAGTAAAACCTCCATAAATTAATACTCGATAAATTAATAACCTCTTTAAAATAATATTTATTCCTGATTCCAACTTGGGGCAGCTTAAAAAATTAGTAATTTTGATAACTAATAAGATAATAATTTTTAGGAAGACTCTTATATAAATCTATAGTACCAATAATATCATAAATTAATAATTATCTAAAATTGCAAACATGACTATGACAGTTTAGTAAAATAAGAATCTATTGTTTTATTTTCTAGAAATTTAAATATAGGTGGATTCAATCTTTAACTTTTCTCTTGCATACAAAAGCTCTGAAGTCGTGTACTCGAACTGGAACAAAAAATTGTGAAGACTTATTGCCTCTACGAGTGCTTCTTTTCGCGTGATTTGGTATCGAATGTATTGAATTATCAACAACTTCATATTCAACAAGATTTTCAATAACACTAGCCACAATTACTTCTAAACTTTTAGATCTCAGAAAATTCACCATTTCCACCTGAATAATTCAACAAGTGATTGATATCTATTATATTGCGTTAATCGAGATGATTAATTATATTATCAAGCTCATTGATTTCTTCTTCATAAGTTGGCCCATTTAAGTTCATTGAGGCTGTTTACTCTTTAAATTGATAAATTATTAATTTATCCATTAATTAATAACTCTATAAATTATAAAATTTGGTCTTAATATTATTACTTTATAGTGATTTTATTGTATGTGAAATTGTTCTTTAGCCGCGGAAGAAATTTCAATCCACCACCAGTTAATATTAATGAATAATTAGAGTAAGCTACAGTTTAACGTATGTCTTAATCCCCCTTTTTAACGTATAAAAAGGATAAACTACTTTCTTAAATTTCAAACTTTCGGATCAATAACTCCCTGTATGTAAGCTACGTTTTAGCGATTGTCTTAATCCCTTTTTTACGTATAAAAAGGATAAACTATAGCTTATCTACTTTCTTAAATTTCAAAATTTCGGATCAATGACTCCTGTATGAAGATTATATTGAAAACTTACCAATATTTCCCGTTTGGGACACGTTCTTTGCTTTTATTTTCTTGATTATTTACATTTTTTATGTTATCAAATCGAAAGTGTAAATCTAAAGTGAAAATAGAAAATAAAATATAATCGAATTATATAAATCAAAGAATTATTGTGTTTACAATTTACATTATTCACTTGATATTGGCATTACCCATTCCAATGAATCACTAAAATTTCCATGTATATATTTTCTGGAATTGATAATCTGTTTCTTCATGATGCTCTATGTAGTTGCTTACGATGCTCTTGGCCTTCTTCAACCAATGATTCAACACATTCCTCTACGCTTTCTTCTGCTTCTTGTACCTACATCGATCACCAAGGAATGTTTCGTGTTCGAGTCTCGTTTACAACAAAAAAACTCCCATAACATATCACAAAAAAAAAAGGGTTTATTTGATGCTGGCAGGGCAGCATGACCATTGGATTGACACACCCAACATTTGAATGTGCCAATCAAATGGTTGGGGATGCCCAAAGGGTAGTGCCCTTAATGGCACCCCCACCAGAACCAAAAAAAAGATGTACCTTATCAATTAAATCTCCGACCAAATGAGCGTCCTTATTGACTGTTTCAGCCACGTTATCAACAAAATCCACAGCTTTTCTGAGAGTCCCTTCTTGGGGAAGATGATCGGCGATATCCTCCGCCACTTTCTCCACCCCCTCCGCCACCTTTTCCACCACCTCTACTATTTCTTCTATTGTCTCCACCGCCGTTTCAACTTCATCTAAGTACACAACATTCAACACACCAATTAAATATTGTTATATAAAAAAAATATTAGAAAATTACAGCAGTAAATGATCATGAAGATGAAGTCAGGGGAACACATGATTTACTTCTGATTTTGAGAAGTGAGCCCCATCTGTGTGTGAAAAATGGTAGAATCATTGTTGCAACGACTCCCACAACCCAGTTCCTGCATAAATAATTAGTATAACTTCAAAATGATTTGCCCACTTTAGGTAAGTGAAATTAATGTAAATTTAACTTACAATAATTGGAAAGGAGGCTCGGAAGGCGGTGGAACTCCTGGTTGAATAGCACTATATACAGCAAACTTCCTGAAAAACGATTTAAGCAACGATCTTGAACTTTATTGGATAATAATTAATTATATATACAATATAATTTCCTGTCCTTTTCTGTGTGGATTCAAGATTTCTGATTACCTCTGAACGTTGTCATTCTTCCGAACTCGTCTGATATGGAAAATCTTTTCACCCAGAAAAGGGGTTCGATCTCTCCGGATAGAGAAATTTGAAGAAGAATACAACGATCTGGTTTTCGATTTATACGAGGATTTGATAGGGATGCTCGTGAGACTATGAGAGACGATTGAAGCTGTCATCAACATTTTTGTCACCTTTCAATTAATATAATGATTCAAATGGTGAGAGTTAATGAAATTTCTTATCCAAGTTCGGGTGGAAAGGCTTTAAATTGTTAATAACTTCTATTAAGTATTCTTGACATTTTATAGCTAAAAATATTAGGTGTAGAAATACGTTAGCCGACAAGCTGAGTGTTCAACAAGTATCTCCTTTGAATATACTCATTATTAACAAATAAAGAGCTAATAGCAGATTATTGTTTTTGGTTTTAAAAATAGACAGTGATGTCATATGACATATTGATTTTCTCGGGTAAAATCCATTTATGAAGATACAAACTCTAAAAACGCCGAGCAGAAGTTAGACCGAAGAGATGATTACCGAACACAAGATACTGATCAGCATATTATCGAGCATCCTTTACCCTCTTCGGGATTTTGGTCAAAGTGTAGCGGAAGACCCGGTCATAATTAAAACTAATTAACCGGCTGGGATTGAACGTGCATTAATGGGGCGGATTTCTCGGACACGTTTGGCTCCCATCAAGCCACGATCAAAGGATATCATGTTGCTGGTTTTTCGCGAATTAGTTACTAGGGACATCCCTATAAATACCCTTAGATAACCTCATAGCAGGGGTTGGATTTTTCTGGGCAAAAAGACTCCGAAGAGAGCAAATTTATGTCTGTTCGGTCTTTTTTGTTATTTCTCTAAAAATATTCGTGTAAGTCATTGAGCGATTATTTTTTGTGTCCAGAAAGTCTTGTAAATCATCAACATTTATAGAGAAGTTTTATACTGGACTAGGTCCCGTGATTTTTCTCTCAATTTGAGGGTTTTCCACGTAAAAAATCTTGGTGTGTTTATCGTTATTTTGCATTAACACTTTATTTTACATTATAGTCAAAATCTCGAATCACATCAGATAGTTTACTTCATGTGTTTGAAAATAGACATTTTATCCTATTGTATTTTGAAAATAGATAGACTACCCAATTGTGATTTGAAAATAGACATTTTACCCTACGTGATTTTGAATATAGACATTTTACCCTTTGCGGTTTGCAAAAAATGACATCCACAGAGGGGTATTTTGCACTTATTCACAAATCACAAGGGAGTAAAGTGCTTATACTCAAAATCGAATGTGATAAAATGTTTTTTTTCAAACCATATGGGATAATCTGTCTATTTTCAAAACTATAATAGATATACATATTTTTAAACCACATTATGAATAATTGACTTTTGCTATTTTCAAAACCACAGGAAAAATCATCCTAGTGCTCACAAATAAATATTGGCTTGTACTGAATATGATTTGTATTATCAACTTGTACTTCTTTTTCCCCGTGGAATTTGCTACTTTAATTGGTGCATATATCATTTAAAGGGCACACGTTTTTCTCATAATACCCACGTTTTTCTCATAATACCCACGTCGTATTTAGAGGGCCACACGAAACCCTGACATTTAACTTATACGATAAATTTCAAATTGATGCAATAAAATATTAATTTTTTTAATACTAATTTTAAATTTTTAAGATTAATTAAATATAATTCCATAGAAATTATATAAATATTTTTAATAAATTTAGTCAACGGATATAACTTTTTAACAAAAGCGATCTCATGATTGAATAAGGGGTTTTGTGACATGTTTGCTTAAAACAAAAGTTTAGAATTATATTTGATTAGTCCTAAAATTTAGGATTATTATTATAAAAACCATTATTCTATGGGACCGTTTTTTGAAATTTACCCTAACATAGATACAGAACTCAAATATTAATTTTCGAGTTACAAAAGAAAGCTGATATAAGAAGAAAGATGATATAAGATCACCATCGACAACTCTATCACATATAACATTCAACATTATGAAATAACATAATCCATTGACTTATTTCAATTTATCAAATTGGTGATACGTAAATTAGGTCCAATTTTTTTTCGTTTGATGATGAGAGAACCCGCAGGCGATACCAGGGGCGGAGGGAGGGGATGCGGCTATATATATACCATGTTAGCTGCTAACAAAAGCTAGTGTGATATGATAGTTCTTAATATCCTGTTGTTGGAGGTAGACCCAAGAGCACAGATTAACTTTTATCACTCGCTGAGCTTTTGTAGCAAATAAAAAAATAGTTTTTAAAACCTACGACAGTAAATCATAGATGAGATAAATTATAATAATTCAACTTCTCTTATGATTCAAATCTATTATTATTTTTGAACTAGTGTTCGAGATTGAATAAAACTGAATATAAAATAGTAGATTTAATTAGATATTCAGATTAGAAAGGGTAAATTAATAATATTAATTTTTTATATTATTTAATATAATAAAACCGCTTTTAAATCTCTTTGAAGGGAAATTGAAGAAACGATGGAGAAATGTTTTTTTAATTATTATTTTAGCATAGAATTTTTTGGGCAAATTTAATGTTTTTTTGGATATATTTATGTTAATCATGTTAACTTCTTTTATTTTTATTTTTTAGGTGTTTGTGTGGATAGGTTTCAAAATGTATTATGTTGATAACTTCGTTTTCTGAATATTTTTATTGTTATAGTGATATATTTAAAGATTTATATATATTTTTATTTATTTATTGATATTAAATATATTTTTTTTGCTTGAATACAATTCTTTTATATCATAAATTTGGTTTTTGAATGATTTTGATGGTATGTGGGAAATTATTTAGTACGATATTTAATATTATCAGAAAGTTTAGCAATGTGTCAACCAATTAATATGTGGAACATAAAGTGTTGCGTATTGTTGGAGCATTGGAATCGTAGCCATCCTTTGGCTCTTTATCTCAACTTACCCTTAAAAATTTATTTAAACAAAGTTAAAAATTAACTTCCTAATAAATAATATAATGATAATTGTTTTGATGATGACAATACCAGCTTTTTTTACTACTAATTTATTAATTAAATATGAAAATATAGTCATATTGCTTATTTGAGGAGCATTAGCATAATTTGGTTATATCATATTTTATTAGAATATTTAATATTAGTTTTTATTTTGTGAATATATGTCTATATCATTTACATATTCTTTGAAAATTTATTATTTGAAAATTTTATTATCCTTCTCTCAAAAAACAAATTTATTTTTAGCCCCCACTATTTTTTTTTCTGGTTCCGCCCTTGGGCGCTACCATTGGGGTGTGCACTGTGTAAACCACTGGGTTGACGGAGTAGCTTATAAAGCACAAACTATGCGAACCAGGTAAACCGAACAATGCAAGCCCGATGCGACAAACCCAAACCGAGAAAGTTTTGGAAGGGAGAATCAAACTCATTACCATACGGTTCCAAGCTCAATATGCTCCACCAATCCAAATTTTGCTCCAACATGCATATGATCATCCGTTGTTCTTAACCTAGAGGCTTAGGCCCAAAAGTTGTTGAACCCCAGAACCATTATTGTGCCTGTTATAAGAAATAAATAACCAATAATGGTTGGTACAACGACCACCGTTAGCATTCATTGTTGCAGACATACTAAGGTTTAATTGACAGATCAATACCTGAATATTAATAATTCGATGTTTAGATTATATAAATATCCCATTACAATCAGCAATTGAATTTTTACATAGAAAATCGTATAAAAAATACTCTTATCTAAATTCGGAAAATGATGACGTAATATAATGCTAATGTGTTCGATGCCACATCAAAACTCAGGAAAAATTAGGACCAAATGCCAATAAAAGACAAACTTATAGGACCAATTCCCAACTTTGATTGCTAGGGGACTTAAAAGATGGGATTTCCCCCAATTTTTCTTTTACTAGGCCCATATTTCTCTCCTTTTTTCTTGGAGTAGTTCATTCACTTGATCTCTCTAAAAGTGCCATCTAAATTCACTTATTCCATACAATTCTTCTGGTAAGTTCAAAATAGGTCAACCAGATGATCATTTTGGAAAATTTTCCTAAAAATATAGATTTAGTATATCATTTTCAAATCTATTTCTTTCCTAATAACCAATTGTACATAATTTAGTAAAATGTACACATTTCTCTAATTCCAATGAGACAACCAGAAAGGAAAGATTGACAAATCCTTCTTCATTAGATTAAGATATGAACAAACATTGTGCTATATAATGTAACATGTTTCACACACTAACACATCTAGCCAAATACATATAATTTCAAACTGAAATGATCACCTATGTATAATCTAAATTAAACCTTAAGATGCTACAAAATATACTAACATGCAATGCACAAAAATTAAGATACAATTTGCTGCATAAAAAACCCTAGTTGGGAAATCACAACCATGATCTTCTTCGGTGAACATATATTGTTATATCTATGTTTAACTTGGAGAAAAAAAGCATATAGTATTGCTAGTCAAGAAGAGATCCCCACACCAAGAAAATCTATGAAGGGGACATTCTTCTTTTCGACCGATATCTCTTCAATCTGATGCTCCGTTTTCGAACTCGTTTTATGTATTTGACCTGAATTTTCTGGTGAGAGAGCTCTCTTATTGTTCATGGCACCAAAAATCGAAAAATCCGTTTGATGATTTGAACGTTGGTCTTTTCTTGCCAATGAATCAAGAGAGTTATAACAAGAAGATAAATTATACTTAATAGGCCACAAAAAGGGTAACTTAAAGGATGATCGGCCGTGTAATTCGAGAATCTCACCATTCTCAAAGCTGATTCTTTTGCCAAAATCCTCTTGAATTCCTGAATTTGGTCTGAAAACATAATTAGAGGAGGATTTGGAGTAATTTTTTGGAGGATTGGGATCTTGAAATCTATTCTTCTTGTTAAAAAACATGGAATTTTCTCTTTGCTGTCTCGCCATGATCACATGCCAATGATTCTTCACTGCATTATCAGTTCTACCAGGGAAAAGCCTTGATATAAGTGCCCATTTGTTGCCATGTAATCTATGAGCTGCAAGCAACTTTTCTTCTTCTTCTTCTGAAAACGGCCTTCTGTTTATTCTTGGATCGAGTTGATTAAACCATCTTAATCTGCAACTCTTCCCTGCATATCATATATATAATATATCAAAAAACATACTCTGAAACAAACATAATATATATACAAATATATATATAGGCGCGCGCGCGCACACATATTGGATTACAGAACGGGGGTCATGAAAAGTAAGTAATAGTAAAGAAAATTGATTGCGAAAGAGTATATAGTAATTGGTATATAGCGTTCAGTATGACTATATATATATATATATATATATAATATGATGAACAAGCTCAATCTGGAGTAATAACTTTGATCTGAATCGCCTCTGGCAAAATCTCCACAGATTCTCTAATTTTCCATCAAAGGTAGATAAAAATACATGTCGCGAAAGTGTTAAATACACGAGGATGATAATAAACAGGAAATAGGGATAAAAATTGGATGCAAAAACTTGTACTCCCAAAGAAGTTCTCATGAAGAATGCAAGCCACCCTAATCCCAACTTCTCGCCTTCATAAAGGAGACTTGGAAAGAGTGGCGTTAAAGAGGACTGGGGAGCCTTTTCAAGTTACTGTCTAGAATTAAGCTTTGTTTTTTTTTAGTGGCTCAATAATGACCTAAGACAGGATCTCTAAAAAAAGGGTTTTTACCCTACACATGAACATGACATCAACCCTTAATTGGGGGTAGATATATACCTGATCTTCCTTGAAGCTTTTCAGCAATGGAATTCCAGTTTTGGGGGCCATGTTGAAGAACAAGTTGGCGGAGTTTATCATCTTCTGCAGGTCTCCAGTGCCCTCGAGGGCAACTACTCCTTGTATCATCACTCGAACCACCACAAGTTTCATCCATATATATCAGCAAGTGTCGATCTATTACTGAAAATTCTGAAAAAGATTTATTCTCAAAAAACAAAACTAAAAGACTTACATATATATAGATCAAGATAGATAGATAGATAGATAGATAGATAGATAGATCATGTGTCAAGAAAAGTAAGCAGTAATTGAGTTTCTTTTAGAGGTGTGTATATATACTTGAACAGTAACTTGTTTGCTTAATTATTATTGCACAACAAAATGGACTTTTTCTCCATACTGAAAGACTCTTTCTTTTAATGATGGCGTATCATTGGTAAAAAATTGTTACTTTGGGTTAAAAGAGAATTAACTCTAGATTATTAATTTCTTTGTAATTTATATGCTATCCAAAATATTTTAAGATGCAAATCAGACTACTAACCTTTCGAAAATTAAGAACCATAGCAATCAGTGACATTTATTGATATATAAAACCATAATAGGATTAAAATTTTATGCATGAGCAGAAAAAAAATTCTGGGAAACACATCTGATTGATATTAAAATAAGATTTTGTAAACAGTTCAGATTCCATTAACAAAGACGTGATATCACAGTGTTCAATATTGAAGATCAAATGGAAAAAAAGCAAGTATTTACCTCGAATTTGAAAGTCGGCAAGTGAAAGATAGGGATGAAAAATATGATGAATATCAGAAAGTAGTGCAGCAAAAGGGAGATTAGAGGCTTAATGTCTTCACATATATATAAGCGATATTTCTTGATAGTTGTTAGGCTTTTAAAGCTTTAAAACGCAACATAGATCGAGATGGTGATGAGGAATTAAATCAAAGCTTGTGATTATTTAATCAATTTTAGGGTTGGTGACCTCTCCATGTATACACATATACAAATGCACGAAAAGTATAACATTATTGAATGCAATGCCTATTTACTTAAAATGACCGATTTGGCTTATGTAACTACTAGGAGATTTGACTTTTCACAAAAAAAAAAAAAAAGAAGAGAGAGATAAAATTAGTAAAAAAAATAAGTAACGTATTAGTTAGCATTTTGCATGATAATTTAGCACTTTTAATTGCTTTTTGTGGTTGTAAATATTCATTACCTTGGGGAAAGATTTTTCCTAGACAGAATAAGAATGTTTATGATATACTAATTGATGCGTTTATATAGAGTCGTTGGCAATTTACATCATGTGGTATCGCTAATAGATATTTTACATTTCTGTGATTTGCAAATATACATTTTACCCCCCTATGGTATCGTGAATAAGCACTTTACCCACTGTAATTTATAAATAGTCATTTTCCTATCTGTGGTTTGCAAAACATAACACACTGTCTCCTTGTACGGAGGAAATTTTTTGCACGTTTTCACAAACTATAGGAGTTAAACTGTACATTTTCAAACCACATGTAAAATATCTATTTTCAAACTATATGTGTGTAAACTGCTTATTTGGAAAACCACAGTGAGTTTAGTTGAAAGGTTAATCTTGTCAATATATTGCATTTACGTCACGCCCCGAGACCGGGGTCAATAGCACCAGTATTGATTTCTAATAATCACTTGAAATCAATAAGCCTCGTAATACCGTATTCAACGAAAACCATTCTATTATTCCATAAAAATAAATAATGTCATTACAACTGAAATTAAATTGCATAATCAATTCCTAAAATGTCTTAAAACGAAATAAAATAACGGAATCATAATTAAACAAAATTTAATGTCTTTAATTCATAGAAACATAGCGGATTACCAACCCAAAATTGGTGTTGTTTCTCGTCTTCAATTCCTTCCTCATCTTTATCTAGGGAATGAGAGTAAGGGTGAGTGTTTTGGAAAACACTCAGCAAGCGAGGGTCAATCGATGTGACAATATAATACATATTCATAATTTTTCGAAAACATATTTCATAATCGAATCATAAACTGATATGAATGAATCTTAACACAATTGCTCCCATCGAGCCATAACTTATCATAATTGCTCCCATCGAGCCATAACATAACATATCATATCAGCAACATTTTTCATATACGTTAAGCACAATAAATCCTCTAGTTTACTCTTGGTACTGATATCAGTCTCTAGACTTAACCATCATAGAGAGAAGGTCATAACATCGGCTCACCCATGAATAAAGGGTCTGAACTTTCCAGAACAACGGTTAATCAGGTCAAAAAAATGGTTATAATCCCACCACATCAGGGCCATAAAGAATTCCTTCCAATCAGATTTTGAAATTTAGAGTGCTAAAAAAAAAAAAATTCATCAAAACATCATAGTTTCAACATAATTCACATAATCGATTGAAGTTTCAAAACATACATATTATTTTTTCAATATATAACAAAAGTCCACTTACAGAGATTATAGACGTGTTTGAACGATTTAGGATGCGAAAACAACGAATTCTTTCATTCCTTGGCTTGAAATTATCGAAGATGTGTGTGTGTTACTGTTTGAAATTTATGCGTGTTTGCTGTGTGAAAATTTCAGAACTCTTGGCTGAAATTTTCGAAACTTGTTGCTGAAATTTTCGAAACAAAGGGCTGGAATTTTAGAAAACAATATGCTGAATTCTGGTGCTGAAAATTTCAGAATTTAATGGCTTAATCTTTCGAAATATGATGCTGGTTGAATGCTGGTGTTTTCGGCTCTTAGGTGCTGAAAAGTTAGGAGTCTTTTTGTCCTATTTATTAAGTGTTGGTTAGTCAAGATAATGATGACATGATTCAATTATATCCCTATTAGAATTCTTAATTATCTATCTATTATTTAGAGTGGTATTCCTACTAGAATACTTAATTATCTAATATGTGTTTGATTTGGACAAGGTACCTTAAGTTGTTGATGACAACAAATTCTCGGGTCTTTACAATTTAGCATAACAATTTGTTATCACAATGAGATCAACTTGGAAATGTGAATTATTTATATTATTGTTGATTACTTCATTTTTTAATCGTAGAAATGAATTGTTTTAATTATAGTTTATATATTTAGAACATATTACTGTTTTTTTACAAAGTAATATAGAGATGAAATACAGAGAAATGAAATATGATATGATCTTAGTGTCAAAGTTGGAGATTAATTTGTAAAATGGAATAAATTATATCGGCATGTTTGCTAACAAATTTATTTTGAAACCGAACAACTATAAATCTCAGATGAAATTGAAGGTAAAATCATTTTATGGATTTTCTACAATAGAAATGGAACTTCTCAGTCTCACGATCAAAGACAGGGCTTTCAAAATTGGATATTTGTGATAAAAATCTACCTATTTTAATTTTTTTCCATATAAATGAAAAAATGATTTTGAAGCCATTTTTTTTTTTGTGGTAGAACTTTTTTCAGTTGAGAATTGAGTTCCAAATATTGTGTTGGGATCAAGCGCTTACCATTATACAAAAAATTATAGCTGATAGCAGAGGAGCAACCTTATTTCCTTATATAATGACAGCACAAAGTCACATATACTAAGCAGCGGGTGAATATGAGGTGCTGCATTACGTGGGTGCCAATGGATGATACACCTTCGTCCACGAGCGTACATAAGAATTGTTGGGTATATCACCACAACGACTTGTTCATAACTTCTTTCAAGGGTGAAATGGTTGTGATTCAAAAAGTTTAATGCAAATAAGTAATGTATTTGAGAGAAGTTTTGTAGCTTTAAAAGAATTCAACGCATTAATTCTACGTAATGAGACATGTCAAAGATTTTAAGTATATGTTTAACAATAAATCTACCAATTAAGTATTTTTCTTTTTTAATTCTTGTATGATTGCCCATGCAGGATGTGAAGTCAAGTACAAACGTTGAAATATATTTTTTCTAAAAAAGTGATTTCTTAACAAACTGATTATTCCATAACCCACGAAATTGGTTGCCTCTTATCTTTAAATTGATTACCTCTCTTATTATTATATATTTGGTTTAATAGAATAAGATGTATGCAATATAATGGTAATTTCAAAAATGGTCTCATATAATACGAGTCTTTACAATAATACTAGTGTTATACGTTTGTTGTTCTTAAAAAATGGTCACAAAATACCATATTCAATTAGATGATCACTTTTTGTTAAAAATTAATTTCTTTGACACTAAATTTGTTAAAAACATTCATTTGTGACTGTTTTGTAATTTCTATACGGAATATATTTAATTAATCGTAAAAGTTTGGGACCAGTATTGGAAAGGTCAATATTCTATTAGACCAATTTTTTTTAAAAAAATTATCATAATATAATGTAGTTTATCTATTAACGTCATCGTTTGTCAAGCATACAACAGTTCATAATGGTGGTTGCAAAATCTGTGTCAAATCTTAATTAACGTGTGGTGACATGTCTTTGTATTATAAACATTGCCTAATCAAGTTAAAATATTCTCCTCCCAGTGAGTTAACTTTTTTTTATAATTGTTTAATGGTGCAACTAGATATGATTAGTATTACGGCAAACTCCGTGCACGAAGCTTCTATTAGACATGAGATTATGGAGGGGTCGGACCATTTTAGGCCTAATGTACGCAATTTTCCTTTACAATGCAATGGTTGTTTCCGCGACTTAAACCCATGATCTCCAAAGTAACATGACAGCAACTTTAACTGTTGTGTCAAAACTCACAATATTATGATTATCTTATTTTATTATTTTAAAAACAAGACAAAACGTACAACTCTTTTTACGATATCGGGGGACAACTAGTTTAATTTATTTTAAATACGTCAAGAAAATAAAAAATTAAATCATCGGCGAGAGGGAAAAAAATAATTGAGATGGAAAATTAACAAATTAAATGAGTGGGGAAAATTAGAAAAACCAAATAGTGAGGAAAAAATTGTGCAAGTATAATTTGGGATAAAAGGTTAAATATCGAGGATTATTTGGAACAAACTTTATATAATATTAGAAGATAAGATTTCGTTATCTTATTTTTTTGAAAAAAAGATCCTTAAAGACTTTTAAGAAATAACTTATACTGTGTAAGAATAAAATCCTGTAAAATTATGAGTTAATTCTTGAAAGCAAATTCCCGTTGATATTTCATAATTTCGTAGATATCCTATAAGATATTTTAAATAATAATAATTTATAAAATGAGCCAAGCAGACCCAAATATGATATAAGAACGTCGGGTTCGGATTCTGTTTGTTAGATTCATGCTCTTAATTTTCTCATTAATATCTATATTATCTAATTTCAATTGGACCAAGCTATAGCTTTGGCAGTGCAATCGGTCGGGTTCGATTATTAACATTTTTTTAACCGACCTAACCGAATTTGTTTTTAACCTATACGAATTATTTAAAAACCGATTTAAAACAAGGATGAGGAAATTTGAAATACATATTTCAATTTTTTTTACCCAAACGAAATGATGAATTTGAGTGGGGAATTTGAAATCCACTCATTCCACATCCTTTAATCCAAAAACAACATAAAGCAATTTGGAATTATTGTTATCAATGGATGTTCATTAATGCTACAAATTCTAGCAATGTGGAGGGACATTTCTATTACCATCTTAGTTCACTTCAAAGATGAATCTTTATCAAGAATTATAGCTATTTGGCAATATTCTATTTGGTGTATTTGGATAACAAAAAATGTTGTAATTTTTCGTAATTGTGTATTTGAATTAGATCAAGTTACTGAAAATATCAAAGTTAGGTTATGGTTGTGGTTATGGTTGAAGAAAAAATGATCAATCGTAGTCAATTACTCTACGAATGATTAGTTCTTTCAACCACATATAATTGGTTTGAGTACTCATTCTACTCTACTTAATATAATTTTTATGATATAAAAAAAATGATATACCATAAAACTGTATACATTTCACCTTTCCAAGAAAACCATATCTGTATAGCAACACAGCAACCAACACTGATAAACCCTCGACAATCAAACTTCGATTGCTACTATCCTACAACAAAAAATTCCAAGTGATCCAATAATAATTTTATAGATTGACCGATATCGAGAACGAAGACTTGAAAATAAGTATCTCAAACCAACACAAGAAACTTGGATTTTTCATTCTAAATTCTTGAGTTTGACTGCTCCTGCATGTATATATAGAAATATAATGTTAAAAAGCGTGTTTGCTGGGATTTAAATTGGGATTTTTCATTCTAAAATCGTGTATTCACCGATACAACAAACTATTAAATTGTTGGCAAGTGGGTCAATAATACCAACTCCCAATTTATTAATCCTTGCAACTAAATTTTATTATCAATCTGTTTAGATTCAGTATTTAGTTGGCATTTTGTATCTATCATCATTTCTGAGAAACATTTGAGAATCGTTTTCCGGAAATAATAGGAAAATAAAACTGAGAATTTCTTTTTCGTGCATTGATCTTACAATTTCCTGTAATTTTATATTTCAATACTAATATTTTATAGTACGTTATCAACACGAAGTTCAAGTCATTTTTATAAAATACAAACTATTTTTACAATATAGGTATATTCAAATGTAAGTAGGCTATGTGTTTTGATTAAATCGTATTTGAAGTCAAGCTCGAGTATTTTTTGCTCGAAATTTGTAATAAAACTCAAAGGTTTGAGAATAAGAACATTTCATACTCTAAAGAGCTATTTGATTTGTGATTCAGTGTTATGGCTAATATCATCAAACTTGAATTAGCTGCCCTTGATGTTTCCGGAAGAAAGTATTTGATTGAGTCCTTGATGCTGAGATCCATTTGAGTGCGAAAAATCTTCGACGAACCATCAAGAAAAATAATAAGGCAAGCGAGCAAGACAAAGCGAATGCAATGATTTTCATTCGTCATCACCTCCATGGAGAATTGGAATTCGAATATCTTCGAGTAAAGGAAGTGTCTGATACGACTCTCGGAAGTGTCCGACACGGGTGTGCAGATTAATTTGATTTTGAAATTAAGGACATGCCACGTGGCATGTGCTATACGTGTCTGATGGGTGTCGGTGTCCTAAAAGTGTCTGATACTGCACCACGTGATTTTCAAGAGTGTTCGTCCAACATAGATGATATTCTATGGAAAAACTTGGAGGAGAGGTATGATCCCCAAAAAACTGTGAGACTCCCAAATGCTCGCTATGACTGGATGCACCTGATTTGCAATATTTCAAAACAGTAAATGAGTATAACTCTGCAATTTTAAAATTATCTCGTTTGGATTATGTGGTGACAATGTTACTGATAAGATTTGTTAGAAAATACATTCACCAACTTACATGCTTCTACATGCTATGTAGCAGCAATACCGTGAAAGAGGGCCAGGCCTGTGAGCCAACCCGCCAAAGCGCACGACCTAAACAGGTTGTATAGGCCCTCCGAAAATGCTGGCCCAACTCCCATATAGGCCAGCCGAAAATGCAGGCCCAACTCACCTATTTCACAGGTCGTTGGCCTGTCCCATTTGCAATTTTGTTTGTATAAATCACATAGACAAGAGTACGAGCGTACGTGGTCTGTCCCAACGTAGTGTTTTCTTTTGGTCGTTTCATGTCGATTGTGGAACTGGATACGGAAGCTTGTGCGTTTGTATTGTTTCCTGTTTATCCTCTTATGTACCTTCTGATATCACGGAAGATAGATCACTCCTTCGACCTTCTTGTGGCATGCGTTGGTTGAGGGGACCAGATTGGCTCCAGCGGTCCTTGATCTCTCCAATCTTCGATCTTGTACTCATGTTGCTCTGCACTACCCTATTGAGTCTATTACTACTAATTTATTGGGTTTGTATTGACCAAGTTTGGCCTTTATGTCTATGGTTTAGGTATTTTGGTTGGTTATGTCCTGTAAACGCTATTGATTAATATAACGTCGATGTTATGCTTAAAAAAAATATTATGTTCTATTTGGATTGAATGATTTGATTTGAACAAAAATATTAAATGAAAGATTTAAAATCCACCGCTACCAATGAAAAGGAACAACTACAATTTCAAATCGAGGGATTTAAAAATCATTTAAATATATTAAGTGCATTTGTATCAAGAATTTTAAATCAGAATTCACTAAATCCTCACATCGAAACATACATGTTAGGAGGGTATCCGCCTTGACATCGCCTGTGTACCTGCAAAATCCAAATACAAATACACACAATATACGAATATAATACTAAATTCAAAAGAATATAGATTCCGGCTCAGATCTGCTGTTCCCCAATCTACGTTACGGAGAGAAACCTCGGCAAAGACCGAAAAGGTTTGGACAACACCCCACACCCACGTTCTGCCCGAAAGCACAAAGCACACGACAAGAACACACACGGCCAGCACCCTCACACCACAACCACACACTGCCAGAACCACCAGTCACCAGAAAAAGCACAAAGCTCACGGCCAGGTAACCACCGCACCCACACGTCCAGCTACCTTCACTCACCCAGTGCACCCACACAGCACAAAGCCACGCACAGCACAAAGCCACGCACAGCACTCAATCGCACAACACAAAGCCACGCCTAACACTCCTTGCACGACCCACTCAGCCACGCACAACAGGAGCAGGAAGAAAAATGGAAGAGACGCAAGAGTGAAGGAGGCGGACGACTGAGACTCAATTTCCGAATGGTGAGAATGAAGGAGGCGAAATGAAAACGAGAGAGGCGCTTCACTTCAGACGTAATTAGGCTTAGGGTTAATCAATGGGGGGATTAGTTTAGGTTAAATAAAGGGTTAAGGATAATGGGCTTGGTTAATGTTTGGGCCACAATACCCAACAAATCTCCACCTTGGCCCAATACCGGTTTCTCTTCAGACGTAGGGAAAACATACAAGCAGACATCATCATCGTCTTATGGTCCCCACAATACACAAAGTAATTGTGTGGACCAAGTTCCTGTCAAAACACAAAGTAAAGACAAGGAAAACAATAGCAAGCACACAACAAGTTAAAGTGGGAAAGTAACCAGGGTAACAGTTTTATAACGAGCACACAGCAGGTTATAAGACACTAACCAAGAGACTAAACATGCATCAATCACCAGTATCAAATTTTAAAATTTTTAAATATGATTGAAATTTACTAAGGGACAAACACTTAGTACACATATCAGCATGATTAAACACATAATCTTTGAGTTTAACAACTACAGACAACATCCATTTAATAGCATTCCAATGCAACATGCCAGGGTTAGACACATACCTACTTAAGCAACTAACAGCAGAGGATATAGCATGCCAAGTACTAACCATCAAATACATAACATATCTTATATCATTTGAATAAGGCACATTCTTCATAGAATCAAAGTCAAAATCAGATTTAGGACATTGATATTTACTCAACACAAAGTGAGCAGCTAATGGCACATTAACAGGCTTCGCATCAGTGAAATCTATACCTTCTTTTAGAGTAAAACCTTTAACTACAAGTCTAGCTTTGAACCTAACAGAATCATTTTCATTCTTAACCTTAAATAACCATTTGCAATCAACAATTGAGCAATTGACAGGTTTAGGAACAAGAATCCAAGTATGATTCACAATCAAAGAATGCATTTCCTCTTTCATAGCACACAGCCAGTCATTAGCATTTTTGGATTTCAAAGCTTCATTGTAGGTTTTAAGTTCACAGTTATCAATTGATTCAAACACATTGAACACATAAGAAGCAATGTCAAAGTCACTTAGCTTAGCAGGTTGTCTTATGTTTCTCCTAGCCTTATCTCTGGTCAATTGATAATCATGCAAATCTTCATGTTCATTAGCAACCAATTCATCGTGCACAACATGTTCATGTTCAACAACAATATCATGATTTTCAGGCATTCCATGAATTTCAGGTTCATTAACAGGCAAGTTCACATGATTTTCAGCAAAAGGCACATTGTTATCATTAACAGGAAGCACACCAGGCAAATGCTCCACCTTGCTAGGAGTAGCACTGGACTCAGACTCAGACTCGTCAATAGGCACAGAAGGAAGCAAGCAAGGCATTTCAGACTCATTGAAAATTACATCCCTACTTATAATGCTTTTAAAACCAGGTTCACTTCTTAGCCATAGTCTATATCCCTTAACTCCCTCGGGATAACCTAGAAATACACACTTAGTAGATCTAGGTTCAAGTTTATCACATTTCCTATGCACAAAAGCAGAACAACCAAACACTTTAAGATTAGAAAAATCAAGTTCTTTACTAACAAATACAGATTCAGGACACAAACCATTTAAAGGCACAGAAGGAGATCTATTTATCAAGTAAGCAGCTGTCACAACAGCTTCACCCCAAAACTTCTTTGAGAGGCCAGAAGATGCAAGCATACTTCTAACTTTCTCAAGGAGAGTCCTATTCATCCTCTCAGCAACACCATTTTGCTGAGGGGTATAGGGAACATTCTTGTGCCTTTGAATCCCAGATTCATTGCACAAATTGTCAAACAAAGAATTACAGAACTCCAAGCCATTATCAGTCATAAGTTTCTTAATCTTTTCACCAGTTTGGTTCTCAATTAAAATCTTTCAATTTTGAAACTTTTCAAAAGCATCTGATTTATTTTTCATTAGAAAAACCCATACTTTTCTAGAAAAGTCATCAATCACAGATAGGAAGTATCTATTACCACCTTGTGTAGGAACACTAGAGGGACCCCACACATCAGCATGCAAGTACTCAAGAATCACATAACTCTTAGTCACATTAGGGGAAGGGGAAACCGGGAATTTAACTCTTTGTTGTTTGCCATAAAAACAAGAATCACAGAAAGGCATGCAAGACAACTTGTCTTTACCAAAACAACCTTTTTTATGCAAAATCTCTAGACATTTAGCTCTCATATGACCTAATCTTCTATGCCACAGATCATTCAAGTCATCAGTCACAGAATTCACATTATCATATACAGATTCAGTTTTGCAAACATAAAGATTTCTTTTCTTTTCAGCTTTGAAAACTACCAAAGAACCCTTTAAGATTTTCATAACTCTATTTCCTCATCTACCCTCAAGACCACCTGATTCTAAAGCAGCACACGATATCAAATTATTGCACAAAGCAGGAACATGTCTCACATCTTTTAGAGGCATAGAATAACCAGAATCAAATTTCAAGAACATCACCAATGCCAACAACTTTACAAAGTTTCTTATCAGCCATAGAAACAGAACCATTTTCAACTTCTTTATAATTAGAAAACAAATTTCTAAAGGGTGACATGTGATAAGAGCAACCAGAATCAATTAGCCATTCATTTTCACACACAGTAGATGAATGCACATAATTCACAACATCACATAAATCAGTCACCATAAAGATATCATCTGAGTTTTCACCGGATGAGGAAGCATGATTCACTTGTTCATAAGATTGGTTGTTATCATTTTGTTTCTGGTTTTTCTTTTTAGGACAGTCTTTAATAAAGTGATTAGGATCACCACAGTTAAAGCACTTTCTGTTCTTAGGCCTAGACTTAGATCTAGTCTTGGTATACCTATGTTGAGACCTACCTCTAACATGCATAACTTCATCTGAATTTTGCTTACTACATTTGTTCACTTTTAAATCTAGTTCTTTACTCTTAAGACCACTAATCACAGTGTCAAGCGTAATAGAATCTCTACCATACTTAATAGCAGATTTGACATCACTATAGGTCTCAGGAATAGCATTTAAAAGCACAATAGGAGTATAATCATCAATATTCCTATCTCCAGTTAACTTAATATCTTGAATCAATTTAGTAAACACATCAAGATTCTCATCAACATCTTTGTTCAAGTCAAGCTTGAATCTGAAAAAAATTTCAAGTAAAAACAAATTACTAGGCAAAGAGGTTTCCGTATAAAGCTCTTCTAATTTTTCCCAAAGAAGTTTTGCAGAATTAAGTTTACCACACTTTCTAAGCACAGAGTCAGATAGATTCAAAATTATGGAAGAGTAAGCAAATTCATCATCTTCAGCTTTCTTAGCAGGGGTAATATCATCAGCATAATTACCACCTATCGCCTTAAACACTTTCTGTTGGGGTTCAACAATTGCCTCTGCTTTGTGATCGGTCGAACACGTGGCGCTTGTGCCAGTGTATGGTTGAAAAGATTGATGTTGCGCCATTACCCTTAACTATAATTATTGGTAAAGCGGTAAGCGCTAGATCCTACAATTGGTATCAGAGCCAAGGTCTCGTGTTCGATTCCCATGAGTTGCAGAGAGTGCAATTATTGGGGGAGGGATTGTTGGGGTTCAACAATTGCCTCTGCTTTGTGATCGGTCGAACACGTGGCGCTTGTGCCAGTGTATGGTTGAAAAGATTGATGTTGCGCAATTATCCTTAACTATAGTTATTGGTAAAGCGGTAAGCGCTAGATCCTACACTTTCTGTTGAATTAAAATTCCTTTCATCTGTTGCCAAATAGAAAAATCTGATTTTCCATTGAAAGGTTCCATGTTATAGCCAGAAATAGAAGCCATTGCACAAGAGCAAAATAGCGCACACTAAATCACAGGCTAACAAATTACACAAAGTAAGCAGCAGAAGCAGGACCACACAAAACAGGCACAGATAACGAAAAAACTGAAAGTTTTTAGACAATTTTAAAATTTCAGTGAGCCACACTGAAAAACACAGAAGACACAGAATCACACAAATCCTAGTTTTCTACAGCAAACAAGCCTCAGAACCTAAGACCTAGACGCTCAACAAAGCAGTAAAAGTTTTAGGGTTCAAGCCAATCACTTACAACCCAGAGGCCAACGCTCTGGGATTTTTCCACCGAAAAGCCGAACTGGTGCAGAATCTGAACCGCCAAACAGCCGCAGCCCGAGCGTCGCTGTTCACCCACCAGGCGCAGATAACCTGGCTCAGATACCACTGTTAGGAGGGTATCCGCCTTGACATCGCTCGTGTACCTGCAAAATCCAAATACAAATACACACAATATACGAATATAATACTAAATCCAAAAGGATATAGATTCCGGCTCAGATCTGCTGTTCCCCAATCTACGTCACGGAGAGAAACCTCGGCAAAGACCGAAAAGGTTTGGACAACACCCCACACCCACGTTCTGCCCGAAAGCACAAAGCACACGACAAGAACACACACGACCAGCACCCTCACACCACAACCACACACTGCCAGAACCACCAGTCACCAGAAAAAGCACAAAGCTCACGGCCAGGTAACCACCGCACCCACACGACCAGCTACCTTCACTCACCCAGTGCACCCACACAGCACAAAGCCACGCACAGCACAAATCCAGGCACAGCACTCAATCGCACATCACAAAGCCACGCCTAACACTCCTTGCACGACCCACTCAGCCACGCACAACAGAAGCAGGAAGAAAAAGGGAAGAGACGCACGAGTGAAGGAGGCGGACGACTGAGACTCAATTTCCGAATGGTGAGAATGAAGGAGGCGAAATGAAAACGAGAGAGGCGCTTCACTTCAGACGTAATTAGGCTTAGGGTTAGTCAATGGGGGGATTAGTTTAGGTTAAATAAAGGGTTAACGATAATGGGCTTGGTTAATGTTTGGGCCACAATACCCAACAAATACTCTTAGCTAATGATGATTAAAATACGTTTCAAAGATAATTATGCTATTTTTTTATATAAAAAATAGATATAATTTTTTTTGTAAAATTCTTAATTTTTACAACTAATATATTTTTACGCTCTCTCGTGTAAGCCTACATGAATAAAATTCATAGGCAACTTCATAGTCTTAAGAATAACTAAATTAAAAACATGATTACCGAGTAATTATGGCTATCCTATCAAATAACGACGACGTTTGTTTATTAATCTACTCTATTATGTAACGTTTGCATTTTAATTGTATGGAAAATAGAAAATGAAATTGGGTTGGGCCTCCATGTGAAGCCCAAAACAAATAACTCAATTTTCGGGTTTTCTTATTTTTTTTTTTTTTTGGCAGAACTGGTGAAGAGACCTTGTCTACAAAGTAACATCATTTTATCGTGATCTAGTGGAGTTGAAGTGGGGGTGGTTTATGATTTGAACTTTGAAATAGATAGATTAGATGATTCTTCAAATCAGCCCATTAAGGTACTAAGTCAACATCAAGTAAAATCGATTTATCCCCTCACCTCAACATATCCTAAATATATATATGTTTTTTTTTTAGAAAACACGATATACATTTTACCTACTATAGTTTAAAAATATACAATTTACTCTATGATTTCAAATCGACATTTTACCTTCTTGTGGTTCACAAGACATAATACACTCTACCTATATTGAGGGGTTCTACACTTTTCACAAAATACATGAGTAAATTGTCTAATTTTAAACAGTACAGTGTAAATTGTTTATATGAAAAAACAGGTGCCGTAGGTTGCCAAAAACCCTTAAACGTGGCTATACGTATAATCAGATTGACAAAAGCACATTCCTAAAGCGCATTATCTCAGCTCCTCCACCGCCCAACTCTATTGCTGGCATGGTAATGACATTAATCTCATCAAATTCAGGGGCGGACATAGGATCCAGGAAGAAAAGTGATGAGAGCGAACTAAGGGAGAACGGCGACCATCCACCTGGGGAAATGAAATTCCTGCCCTTCAAATTAGGTGATTGTTGGTGGCAGATCAAGAAATTTAGTAGAAAGCGGACGATTTCAGTATATTTTGAAAAAAAAAAAAATATGGATCCATATGTAATTTGAATGGAAGGTTCAATTAATTATTTGAAGCCATGAAACGCAGAAAGGAGAAATGGAATCTAAAGAATAACTTAAAAGCGAAGAGTTGAAGATGGGATACACAGAGCCAAATGATAAATTTCATGGATGATGGGACGCGGAAGTTGAGAAATGAAATTTTCTTAATGGAACACAATACCAATACAATACAAGATCTATGTTATTTGAAAATTACAACAAAAGCCATTCTGATGACAATCAGGAGTTGATAAAAAGAAACATTTCTACAGAGAGAGCAAGTTCAGAATCAGCATGAATACGAATGGGACTCGTCTCCAGGGATGCTGGACTAGACTTGTTCATCGTGTGATTGATGTGTGTTCATTTGCTTCTCTTCATGGGGCTTGGAAATGCTTTTCTCCATCTCCAGGGATTCATTAGTCGCACCTTTTTTGGTTTGGCCTTTGTTGTTGCGGTATATGGCATACAGTATCAGCTGCACTGTACCTAATCCACAGCCAAATCCATTTGGGATCTGGAAAAGTTGTATTCATATGATCAGTTGTCTACAGATTCATGAGTCCACTCATGATTTTGGAACCTCAATTTCATATACTTACAGCAACAAAGGGATCCTTCCCAAGGAGGCCAAAGACAAACCAGGATGTACCACACAAGAACACAAACAATGATAAGAAGAAAGGCATGAATTCCACACTTTTAGTCTTGATCACCAACCTCTGCAAATATATATATAAATAAACGAAATTAATTCAGTACCAAATAATTTTCAGATACCATTAAAAAATACAACAGATTTTAGAAAAACAAAGAAATGGAAAACTTACTATGATTGTCAGAGGTGAACCATACATTATAATGGAGAAGACAGTAGCCGCAATTCCACAGAAAAGCTTTCTGCTTTTGCCATGGAGTGCGAATAGAGAAACAAAAGCCACAGTTGCAAAAACAGTGAGGACAAGAGCGAGCAATCCCAGAATCTTGCCCTTTTCTTTCTTTGGTGCAAATATGACAAAGATGAGTACGTAAACCGATTCAATGGCAGCACCGGTGCCATTTATCGTTGAAACTAGCAAGTTGTTAGGTGACACAAAGGGAAGACCATACCTAGATAAGTTATTCCATAAGAATGGTACAATAATCAGCTTATTGCACCAATTTTGTACAACTTCACTGATGTGATTTAATAGAAAATGGGGAATGCATACAGCTCATAACACAGCCTATTTCATCTTTTTTTTAAAAAAAAAAAAATTCTAATAATCAATAATGTGTTAGGAGGGGCAAATGAAAAAATTTCAAATTTTATTGCCGAAAACACATTAAACCACCCATTCCACTTTCGGTGGAATGTATCTTCACATATATGAAAAACAGCTGCAAATCTTTGCTCAATTGAACAAATTTCAAGAAGCTTACCAAGCAGAAAGCAAGCAGTTGAGTAAGGTCATGACATAGGGAACTCCAGAGAACTGCTCAGTAGACCTTTTCTTTACGATCCTTTTGAAGGTAATCCTATCAGAGGTCATCTTACAATAAATCATTAAAAAATACGTAATAAGATGGTAAAGAAGTGATAAATCTTGAATCTTGAGGTAGTGGTAATCTTAACAACAGAGTAAAACAAATCCAGCCAGTCAAACCGAGCCATAAGAACAAAAGATTTAAAGTTCATGCCAGGTTTTAAGCATGAAATGCGTTAGTCCATCTGGCACTCACGAAAACAGATAATTTATTCCGGGGATCGGGAAACATACAATGGCGCCAAGAAAAGGAATAGAGCGAAAGCGTTCCCTGCAAAATGACAGGGAAACAAGAAAATCAGAAGACAGAAAATAAAAAATTATTTACAAACCAAGAAAAAGATTCTACAAAGTATGGGGGGAACCCACCGAAGATTCCAACCACGAAATGCAGAGTGTTTTTCATATCTTCCTCGTGTTCTTGATATATAAAACTCAACAAGAACCGTGTTTACAGAAAAACCTGGTCAAGAAACACCACAAAAACCACAGGAAATGAAAAAAGGATATAGCTTTCCTTCCTGATCTTTTCTTTTCAAGAACGTTGTGTGTGTTGTGCGTGTGTGAAAACCAGTGAAGAGGCGCACACATATATATACACCAAGTGGGGTAAGCACTACACAAGCAACAAAGTGTGAGAGAAGTTGAATTATGGCCTAGGTGAGCAAAACTTCGGTTTAACCGAAATAACAGATCGAACCGAATAAATTTGGAAATTTGGTTCGGTCAATTCAGAAGTTCGGTTTTATTTTTTTTAAATATCGGTTAAATCCATAGTGGTGGAGTCACACTTGCCTCCCTTGCCCAAAAAAAAAAAAAAAAATTTTTACCCTAAAATATTTTAAATTTTTTTTTTTTCATTTTTACCCCTAAAAATTACATTTTACCTCCAAAAAATGCAGTTCCCCCCCTTAATTTTTCTTGACCCCTTAAAAAAATTATTTGCCCTAAATTTTTGAGAAATTTTTTTTGCCCCCCATTTGTATAATTTCTGGCTCCGCCCCTGATGGTCCATACACCAACATACAAAAATTCTTGTAAACCATGATTTGATAAATCATAGTTGGAAGAATTTTTTTGTGTATTGGTGTATGTATCAGGACTCACACCTGATTCACGAAAGAATTTTCGTTGGCTAGATACATAAGAGTTGGTGACTTCGTATTCAATTGGCAAACCAGTAAAGGGCTAGTACGATGACGGAAAATACTTCTATAAACCTGATTTATATTCTATATATACAACTTAATATTTGATATCCCTAGTTCTGGAGGCCCAGTAGGTCTTGAGGGTACGAACTTTATTTGGGCCCGGTCAGTGGGGGGGCCCATTTAACCAACAAGGGAAGTCGTTAGGGCCGATACCGTGTTGTCCTCATCGAGCTCGCCGCCCGACCCGAGTTTATCGCGGGCACGATCGTGTCCGAGCAGGGCCCTATTTAGTGTTCCTGGGCCGCAATCCTCGGAGCGGCCTCCGAGCCGGGGCGGCGAGAAAGTACATCAAGAGGTCAGGACGGGCAATCATTGGACAGGACAGCCAGGCTGAGGCGAGGTTTCCTCAATAGGTCGGGACGGGCTGTATTTACCAAGATAGCCGGACTGAGGCGAGGTTTCCTCAATAGGTCGGGACGGGCTGTATTTATCAAGATAGCCAGACTGAGGTGAGGTTTCCTCAATAGGTAAGGACGATCCGCCATGGGATAGGACAGCCAAGCTGAGGCGAGTTTTCCTCAATAGGTAATGACGGTCCGCCATGGGACAGGACAGCCAAGCTGAGGCGAGGTTTCCTCAATAGGTAAGGACGGACAGTCATTGGACAGGACAGCCGAGCTGAGGCCACCTATGGTGGTCCTGTATACCGGGACTAGGGTTGCAGGAATCGGACACCTATTAAAGTAAAGGCTAGGCCTACTAACCAATCAAAGGGTGGTCAAGTACTGTGGGTAAGAAAAGCATATTCCCGGACGCAGAGAATCACCAGAGCAAAAGGATCGTACGAGGTAGGTAACAGATGTAGATGGTCCCCAGTCTGTGGTCCCCCCCTCTCAGTTCCAGAATTGTCCCCAGAATCCCCGGCAAGGCGGGACCATTGGCATCCCTCCCCCTATAAAAAGGTGAATGGTTGACAAGAAGAAGGACTGAAAGCCCTCCTCTAAAAAAGAAACCAATATTGATCACCGGAGATCCAAAACGGGAAAAGGATCCTCCCGGACTCCGGCCAAAACTGTGATTTCACGAAACAACTCATCCCTTCCCCTATAAATTCATTTGTTATCGAAGCGAACCAAAAAGAGAGGTAACAATATTAAAACATTATATTATTAAATAAAAAATACATAACCTACACATCAATGATTTTAAACTAATTATATTGAGTTGGTCCATAAATAAGGCTCAAACCAGATCCATATAAGCATGTTCCTAAGATGCCATCTAACCGCTCAGATCGTATGGTCTCGTGGATCCGCATGTAAAAATCAACGTGAACTGTCGAAAGCACGCGGATAACATCGAATTTTTCATTAAAATGTGTTTTGAATTAGAATAAATGTTAATTTAAATATAACTTATATTTGTTAATTCTCTACAAATTTAACAAACATTTGTTGATATTTGTTTGAATACTAAAAGTAAATAATTAAATTTAACGGTATCCAAAACTCGACTAGGGAACTTCAACCTATACACATTCAAATTCAATCAAAATAAGTACCTATATATTTTTTTTAAATAAAAGTTATAAAATACGATCCTACCAGCATTTATTATACGTATTATAAATTACTTCATCATAAAAGCGACCAACTTGATAAGGGCCGCAATTCTAAATTAAAAAGCATATGCTATTTTCTTCCAATTATGACGAAATGATATATGTCCCAAAAAATTGATGTTGTGGGTGTTGGGTTTTGATATTTTTTTTATTAAGGGTAGATACCTTTTTATAGATTAGGTTGTATCAAACTCAGAACGTCAAGGGAAAGAGAAGAGTTTTCTCTGAACTTAAATTGAAAAATTATTCTGTATTTTTCAAAGATTTAATGAAAGAGATGAAGTACTGGATGTTTATTTATACATGGAAAAACTAACTAACAAACTAACTGACTTGTAACTTAAAACTAAAGCTAATTTTATCGCTAATTATAATTATATCACAAATTACAATTATCAATAATTATAATTAATCTTGAGTTCAAGGTGAATGTTGACAACCCCCTCAAGATGAACGTGGATATTGAATGTTCGTCTTGAAAGTAAATTGTTTAAAAAGTTGGATGCCCAAAGGTTTGGTTAAGATGTCCGCAATCTGATCCATTGTTGGAATATGAAGAATTTTGATCAAGCCTTCTTTGACCTTTTCACGGACTAGATGGCAATCTATTTGAATATGTTTCGTTCGTTCATGGAACACCGGATTGTTGGCGATGCTACAAGCTAATTTGCTGTCAGTATACGATAAAGAACAAAGTTTATGAGAAATATGTAAGTCATTTAATAAACATATAAGCCATTGCATGTCGCAAGTTGTGGAAGCGAAAGTTCGATACTCAGATTCGATCGAAGAACGGCTAACAGTGGGTTGCTTCTTTGATTTCCATGAAATAAGATAATCTCCAAGAAAGATATTTGATTGTAAACTTGTTATCAAGATGCTTCTTAATAGCTTCAATTTGATCTAAATTGTTACCTGCTAAAATTATGTCATCAACATAAACTAATAAACCAATAAAATTAGATGAAGTAGATAAAGTGAATAAGGAACAATCAGCTTGTGATTGAATGAAACCATACTCAAGAAGGCAGATTGTTAGCTTCTGAAACCACTCTCGTGAATCTTGTTTCAAGCCATATAAGCTTTTAGTTAACTTGCAACCTCTTGTGTCATTTGATGTGCAATAACCTAGACTTCTTCAACTAAATCCCCATGTAAGAATGCATTATTTACATCGCATTGGTGTAAATGTCAATAATGATACACGACATGAGCAAGAAGAACACAAACAGTTGTAGGTTTAGCAACGGGTGAAATAATATCAAAATAGTCTATTCTTTCTTCTTGAGTGTACTCTTTTGCAACTAAGCGTGCTTTATATCATTTTATAGTTCCATCAGCCTTGAATTTTATTTTGTAAACCCATTTACAACCTATGTAATGTTCACCATTAGGTAAATCTGTTAATGACCAAGTATTTGTCATTTCGAGAGCATGTAATTCATTTTTCATGGCATCTTGCCATTTAGGATCAAGAACAACTTGTTTATAAGTCTTTGGTTCTGAGAAATTAGATAAAGAGGCTGTAAACACTTTGTGGACATCAGATAAATTGGATGATGAAATATATCAGTCAATAGGATATGGTCTGCCAGATTTAACCAAATGAGAAAATGGTTTTGGTAATGATTGTGGAAAATAGCATTCATACACTTAAAGATATGATGGAGGATTTCTTTGTCTAGAAGTTTTCCGATGATTGTTAGGAATAAAAACAATGTCAATAGAAGTTACAGGTTGAGGAAGTATAGAGTTATTAGGATCAAATATAAGTTCTGGTGATAATGAAGATGGAGCTACTGTCTGAGAAGTGGGTTCAACGTGATTATACTGATCATGGCTAGAATTAGGAAGAGGATAAAAATCGGTAAATGTATCAGGAATAGGAAATGAAAATTCAGGAAACAATTGAGTTGGGGTAGTTAAATGAGAGTCCATGTCTTTAAAAGGAAAAATATGTTCAAAAAAGTTAACATTCCGAGAAATAACTTCTTGTTCAGTCTCTAAATTGTATAAACGATAGCCTTTATATCCTAAAGGAAATCCAATAAAAAAAAAGCATTTGCTAGCTCGAGGGTCAAATTTAGTTCTATTTGCTGACAAAGTAGAGCAGTAACAAAGACACCATAGAACTCTTAAATGTAAATAAGTAAGAACTCTGTGGTGTAACATTTCAAATGGAGATATATTCTGTAATAACTTAGAAGGTATTCTATTGATAATATGTATTGCTGTCGTAACACATGCAGACCAAAAGTGTAATGGAAGAAAAGCATGAAACATTAGAGCTCTAGCAACTTGTAGAATATGTTGATGTTTTCTTTCAACCTTTCCATTTTATTGTGGAGTTTCTACACAACTACATTGATGTAATATATCACGTGTGTTGTAAAATTCTTTAAGAATAAATTCAGGTCCATTATCAGATCTAAGGACTTTAATTTTGGTATTAAACTGACTGGAAACTAGATTATAAAAGTGCTGCAAGTGAAGTTTAGTATCAAATTTTGCTTTCATAAGATAAAGTCAAATGCATCTAGTATAATCGTCCACTATAGTAAGGAAATACGTGTCTCCATTATATGAAGGAACAGAGAAAGGACCCCATATATTACAATGTATAAGATTGAAAGCATTACAAGTAACAGAGATACTAACATCAAATGAAAGCTTTCTTTGTCTTGAGAATTGACAAATATCACAGGGTGCATGAATTTGATTATTACTAGTGAGATTCAAGTTTTGAATCGATGATAGTTTGCTAAATGATAGTGTCCTAGTCTAAAATTGCCAAGTGTTAAGCAAATCATGCGAATATATAGAATCTGAAATATCAACAGAACTCTTTTCAGGTAGAATAAGATGATATAAACCTTTTATAAACTTTAGCAAAACCAATCATTTTCTGGTTGTGAAGATCCTGAATAGAACATTTATTAAGAGCAAAATTTAAACTAAACCGATTATTCTTGGTTAGTTTAGAAACAAAAATAAGATTAATACTAAAACTGTGAACATAAAGAGCATTTTCTAGCATAAGTCCATGAGGTAAAAGAACATTTCCTATGTGAGTAGCGTGTGTGGCTTCACCATTATGTAAATGTACACCTATGGAAACATATGAAACATTATTAGTGTAAGAAATCATGCACATATCATATGATCCATAGCACATGTGTCTAAGATCCAAGATTTAATATGAATAGATGTTAAAATAGCATAAGAAATCACACCAATACCCTTTTTAATGTTACCTTTTACCACAGTAGCTGCAGCATGAGCGATATTATCAGATGATGTACGTGTGGAAGAATGTTGAGACTGGAACTTGGTGAAAGCCAGAAACTGATTATATAAATCTTGAGAAAATTCAACCTAAGGAATCAGAGGGCAATCAGTTGAAACAACATTGGCCTGAGCATAATCTTGAAGAATGCGAGGTCCTTTAGGGCCTTTCCAGCCAGGAGGATGCCCAATCAGTTGGAAACAATTGTAAACAGTGTGACCATTGTAACCACAATGCGTGCATTTTAGTCATATCTTGTCCCTGTTATAGTTAGATTTTTATATCAATGCCATATGATTTACAGCCGAAGTAGGCACAGAAGATGAATGTGGAACATGTTTGACCATCATCGCTAAATGATTAAGGAAACGAGAGAATGAGATTGAAGTGATCTCTGGCTTTCTTACTGTAATAAAAGGGAGTAAACTTTAGCAAGGGATGGTAAGGGGGATACAAGCGGAACCTGGCATCGTATTGCGGCATGAGAATCATGTAAGCCAACTAAAAATGTGAGAACACTGTCATTTTGTTGAACAGTAGAAACAGCTACAATAATTTCACAAGAACACAAACTAATGGCTCCACAATTGCATCTAAAAATAGGACGATAACTAAGATATTCCTCCCAAATAGCTTTGGAAGAATTATAATACTGAGTTAGAGGTTGAGAACCCTGATTCATTGTGATTAGTGATTTCTCTAGTTGAAAAACCCTTGGGTTAACGCTCCGGGCTCAATTCAGACCAAACTTCATGAGTGGATGTGAAGTAGAGGAGACTTTGACGATATCCTTTGATATCAAATTCAAGAGCCAAGAAAGGACCAAATTATTTGTAATGCCTCGATATGACTCATAAGTATTGAATATGCTTATGATGTAATTGTGTGATCATTACGGACTGACGTTGACTCGAGTTTGAGTTGAACTGAGTATGATCAAATGAAAGAAATGACTACTTGTTGTGATGAAACATAATGGGAAACAATGAAATGATGTTCATGTGTGATAAATCAAGTATGGTAGGAAATGACATGAAAGATGATCAATTGTATGGCATTGTTAGACTTGCTCTCATACATTTTTGATATATGAGAAGCATAGTAGAGATGTTGACTAGTTGCTAGTTGATATATCAACTTATGGTGTCACATTTAACTACATGATTGTGGAATATGTAACAAGAATACATGATTGGTAGGGAGGATGTGTAGTTGCATATCAAGTAGACATGAGTTGACATGCATTTGACTTTGATTTCACATGCATTTGAGTTGCATCTTGGAGTGTCTATATATCATGACATTTAGATGTAGCAACTCATACTTCACCTTGAACACCTAGCAAATCTATATAGAAGCTCATCTTTCTATTCTTCTTTGTTCTTGCTTCTTTTCTTGGATTTCACCTTGGAAATCAAGATAGAAAGTTGAGAAAAGTGAATCCATACCTTCTTGGTAAGGATTATGTGATTTGTATACTTGTTTTATGTTAGTGAATAATGAATTGTAGTTGAAGCTTGGAACTTTGTGGTTCTTGAATTGCTATAAGTTATAATGTACACACTTGAGTTGTATTGTGATAGAAACATGTTCGTATGATGTTAAAGTATGCATATATCAAGTTTTGTTGGTTTAAATTGAGGTGTAGGTTGAGAACCATGAAGATAAGCATCAAAATCGTCATTGTTTTGAAATTATGTTGTCGACCGCTCGATCTGTAAGACGTACTGACCGTGAGGTCGTCTGAAGGTTATGGTCCAGGTGACTGGTCAGCCGTCGTTTCTCCGGTGGTGGCGAGGTGGCGGCGGTGATGAACTTAGATCTAGGGTTTCGAAAAAAAATACAATTTTCACATTTTAGATTCCAACTGATGTTCTATTTTAATCAATTGTCTATTAGATCCGGGATTTATAATTCGGTTGATTTATATCAATCAAAAATCTTTTCCCAGCGGGATCATGGAACCTGGTTTGCTCTGATACCACTAAAATGTCACGCCCCGAGACCGGGGTCGATAACACCGGCGTTGAATCCAGACATGATATTCAGATACAACAAGCCTCGTGTACAGATCTATGATAAAACCAGTCTATTTATTCCAAAATCAATAAATTGTCATTACAATTGTAAATACGAAATACAATTGTCTCGAATTAAATAAAAGTGACGGAAGCGTAAATAAAGATAGTAAATCTTCTTGAAGACTCCTCATGGATCACCATCCCCAGAATTGTTCTTCTCTTTCTTCCTCGATCTCTTCCCCTCCCAGACAAAGTCGAAGGAGAAGAGATCGAGGAAGAAAGAGAAGAACAATTCTGGGGATGGTGATCCATGAGGAGTCTTCAAGAAGATTTACTATCTTTATTTACGCTTCCGCAACTTTTATTTAATTCGAGACAATTGTATTTCGTATTTACAATTGTAATGACAATTTATTGATTTTGGAATAAATAGACTGGTTTTATCATAGATCTGTACACGAGGCTTGTTGTATCTGAATATAATGTTTGGATTCAACGACGGTGTTATCGACCCCGGTCTCGGGGCGTGACACGTACCGATCGATCGCTGAAACAGGGAAATGTGTAATGCGATTCATGTAGCGATCGATCGCTGAATGTGACCGATCGATCGCTGGAATACCGTAGATTTTGTATAAAAATGAGATTTAATATCGATCGATCGCTAGTGTTTTTACCGATCGATCGCTAGGGTGAAATGTTGCAGCGATCGATCGCTGGGATTTACCTATCGATCGCAAAACCAAAATTATGAAAATGTAGTATTTTCTTGGTAGTTGTTTCAGAACATGGTTTATGATATTATACATTGTTGGTATTGATGTAGCATTATCACAGGGGACGGGACAATGAGGCGGTAAAACATTAACGCCTGATTAATATATTTCGTGTCGCATAAAGGTGCGTGTTGGCGTACGAGTTTTGATGTTATTATTATGATGTTGTTGAGATTGAGATATATGTTTAATGGTATCATATTTGTATATATTCATGATGAGATACATTCATGTTGTTGAGATTGATGTCACGATATGTAATACCCTTGTCCCACAATGGTTGTGGATGAAAATTTAAAGTGGTTTATAAAGGCTTACAATGGACTATTATAGCAACTTGGGTTAACCATTTTCGTATAACGAGTACGGATACAAAGTAGTTGCTATAGGAGCCCATTGTGCAGTCGCGCTTGCGCGAGCCTGGGCCCGGGGCGTGACAGAATGGTATCAGAGCCGGTCACCGGCAGAAAACACCGGGAGATAAGTGCTATGCAGGGCAAAGTGCTACGTGCGTGGGAGCCATCTCTTGAGCCTAAAGGGGCAAAGTGCTACACGACGGGGGCCACCTCTTGAACCTGCGGGGCAAAGTGCCACGTGCGTGGGAGCCACCTCTTGAACCTGCGGGGCAAAGTGCTACATGACGGGAGCCACCTCTTGAACTTGTAGGAGCCACCTCTAGATTCCCGGTGCCGGTGGATCGATGAGTTAAGTCGCGACGAGGACGTGGCGTTCTAAAGGCTGGGTGATTGTAATGCCCTTGTCCCACATTGGTTGTGGATGAAAATTTAAAGTGGTTTATAAAGGCTTACAATGGACTATCATAGCAACTTGGGTTAACCATTTTCGTAGAGCGAGGACGGATACGAAGTAGTTGCTATAGGAGCCCATTGTGCAGTCGCGCTTGAGCATATGCTTGGCATGAGGTTGAGATTGATGCCACGATATGTATGCTATTGTTGAGCATATGCTTTGGCATGAGGTTGAGATTGATGCCACGAGAAGTATGCTATTGTTGAGCATATGCTTTGGCATGAGAGGTATGTCATTGTTGGGCATATGCTTTAGCTGTTATAACGTGTGAGGGCGGTTATATGATATGTGTTGCCAATATGGGACGTGAAGGCTGAGCCATGACATATTGAGCTAAGAGGCATATCATATCGGTCCCGTTATAACAGGATGTTGAATGAAATATGTGATGACATATTTAACCAATTGAATTATGTTGCATATTGTGTTATGAGGTATGTACATGGGATATGTACAGGAACAACCAAAAGAGGAGTATTGCAAATGCATGATTTACAGGAAGTTGTTTATATTGTATTGATGCATTATATTGATGTTATTGTGAACATCATTTCAATACTCATGTTTTGTATGGTTGTTCTATAGTGACTCATAGCAGGGGAGAGCCGGGATTGTAAGTCTACCTTCTGCTGCTAGACGTGAAACTGAGCAAGATTTGTTGATTTGTACTATGTAAATGATATACAAGATGTAATGTATATGAATATTATAAGTGAAAGACATAGTGAAAAATCTCAATCACTAATGATAGTATCTTAATCCTGTTTACGTAGAATGTGTTTTACGTAATTGACCATTTAGTTAAGGATTAAGGTGACGAGGCCCCACATTATTAGCCATAATCCATGCGAGATACAAAATTTGTGAAGCAACTGGCGGACATATCGATGTATCATCAAGAAAAACGGTTTTATTCTTCACGCTAAAAGCCATTTGTACCGCCTTTGACCAAGAAACATAATTTTCTCCAGTAAACACTTCTCCAATGATTAAGGCTCCAGGATTATCGCTGGGGTGCAAAAAAAAAAACGAAAAGAAGGATCCTCTGCCAGATTGAGCAGGTATCGTGCGAATGAGACTCCGCATTAGAATCAGGAGGAATTGGCACCGCCATTGAAGATTCAAGAATTGGATCGAAGAGAAAGAAAATGTATGCGCGGAAAAAAAACATATCAATCACCTAAGCGACTGATACCATATCAAACTCAGAACATCAAGGAAAAGAGAAGAGTTTTCTCTGAACTTGAATTGAAAAATTCTTCCGTATTATTCAAAGACTTGATGAAAAAGATGAAGCACCGGATGTTTATTTCTACATGGAAAAACTAACTAACAAACTAACTGACTTGTAATTTAAACTAATGCTAATTTTATCACTAATTATAATTATATCACAAATTACAATTATTACTAATTATAATTAATCTTGAGTTGAACGTGAATGTTGACAGGTTGTGAAAACATGGGAAAATTGCAATATTCGTCCTACAAGTTGGTCTTATTTTTATTTTGATCATCTAATTTGCCATTATGTAGTTTTAGTGCAATAACATTACTTTTTCTACCATTTTAGTTTTTTTGTCGAAGTACTGATGTGACGCTAAATATTGCTGATGTGTCCAGCGCTATGTCAGCATTCCAGCAGGAAAAAAACCAAAAAAAAATAAAAAATTATTCCATTAATACTAAAACATGACTATTTAGAATATTAATATCACAATGAGATCAACTTATACCATCAATTTTATAATTTTTCTTGAAAATATACTCAACTCTATTATTGGAATACATACCCCCAATTTTCTTTTTCTCAATTAGGTTTTTTCTCTTGTTCTTCACATGGTGTGAAGAGCCCCCTTTATTTTATGCATTTTGTTGATAATATTGAAAAATGATTATTCTTAGAACAACTTTCGCAAATCGAATTAGAGTGTACGATGGATATCAAACATGTATGTGATCCATTTTAAATTTGAATTTATTGATAAATTTTAGAATTATACATAATGCATTATTCTTACATTTTTATAATACTATACGGATCCATCATTGTTCAAGTATAACTGGAAGATGATGTTACGCAGCATTCAGAACAAGTCTTGGACACGAAGCAAAACGTGTTGATTGTAGACCAGGCTCCCTCCTTTTCGAAGCGGGAAAATGTCAACTGTGGTGTTCAGAATTGGGTCAATCACGTTTATTAGAAGTGAACAATAGTCACCACAAGTGTTCTATAGAAGGGTTACAAAGGAGCTAGTTGACTGAGGACACTTTTCGAGCTTCCATGGTCAGGGACTCTTCCTAAGGTCCGTGTATCATATCGAAACTTGTGTAGCTTATGGTTATTCCATATTCTGCAATTATTTTAATCTAAGACTTGATAATTCCCGTAAAAACTAGCTTGCAAGATCGTTGCCATGGTCAAATTCAAAATATTTTATACGAATTAATTTATGTTTAGAGTTTTTAAAAATTCGTAAAAACAATTAGAAAGGCAAAAAGGTACAACGGTGCATGCACACGTAGTGGCACGTAAGCTTCTCAATGATTTCACGTAAAGAATAGTTTTCCCTACTTTTTTTTTTTCTCGTGTATTCTCGTATATATGCCCTTCAATCACAACCGCAACTTGTCATTCGGACACATAAAGTATTCATTGATCATGATAAGATATCATTGATAGTCATTCTCGTCAAATGATATAACTTTAATTCTATCCATATCTTTAAAAAAATCTAGAAAATGTTAATCTCCTAATCCAATGAAATCATATTCTTCTTATTCACATAGTATTTTGATGCATGTGCGCAATATTATAATATATATGGTTCCTTTAGATTTACGAAAGTAGTTATTAGTCTTTTAGGACATGTTATTCCATTTCGATGAAATCATATTCTTTTTAAATTCTCACAAAAAAACATTACATCAAAATAATTTAGATAATCTTAGATATCGTAGTTTGATGGATATTAAATAAGAACATGTAGTTGTTTGTGTATGCAGAGAATAAATAATAAATTATCCAATCTCTCTACAAGTTCGGGTTTTTAGATGATACGACAAGTCAACATAGTATCTTGCTGATGTTAAGATCCTGAGTTCAAAACTTATAAACAACTCCATAAATATGAAATATTCACTTGATAGACATTATTCCAAAAAAGATAAACAAACTAGCCCATAAGTGAGTGGGTGCTAGAAAATAAATAATAAGTCGTCCAATATCTCTCCAAGCTCGGTGATTTCAGATGAGACGATAAATAAACATAAATTAAATTTGTACATCACAATCAAAATATTGAATTGACAAAGAAATTGGGGAGATGCATAGCATTCAATTAGGGTTTTAAATGTTACATTGCCCTCAAGACAAGGGCTACTCAAATGGATTAAAATACACTCTTAGAGAAACACTCGATTGTTCATGTGGTGACTCACTGGCTACGTATTCACATACTACTAAGTTTAATTAAGATGAAGAGTCTAAATACTTGTTTAATTTACTTATAAAAGAAATACAGTTTAAATACAAATAATACTGTCGAAATTGAAAATTATACTACTGAAAGAGTGTGTAAACTAAACGACAGATAATGGAAGAAGAAAGAAATTGCGTTGGGCTAAGGTAACTCGATAACCAGGTTATTTAGTGTAGCGGCGATTCGGATTGCATGTTGTGTTTCATTTGGGGCCCCTTAATTTTGCATAGGTCTCCATATTCGATTTTTATTTATAGTACGAATTAAATACAGTCTTACATAAATTATTTTTAACAAAAAAAAAATTAATAAATTTAGTCCAACAGAAATTATTTTTAAACAAAATTGGTCCAATAATTGGATATGGGGCTTCGAAATAATTTTTATGGGACTATATTTGATTAGTCATAAAAGTTTGAGACTAGTTTTGCAAAGACTTTGATTCTATTTGTACACACACCCACCTTCTTATAATTTTTGAATTGTTAGATTTATGATTTATATTTTTATAAATTTTTACTAATTTATTTTGTACCACTTTAGTAATTAAAAATATGATTAGTTGTTTTTTAAAAGGAATATACATGAAAAAATACTATTTAAGGTGATCCCGTGCTTCAGTTTATCGTCGGATTGAGCAGCGGACACAATGAAGTGAGAAACTATCTAATCAGGAATAAGCATTATTTTTTTTTAAAGGGAGCAACTTCTTTAATTTAATTCAAAAGGATACACGGTTTGAAAAGTATGTATATTTTTTAATACTATTACAACTACAATTTTTGAGAAATGGGGACTCGATCCATCGTCGACACGAGGGGAGTTTAGTGTAAACCACTAGGCTAGCCCGAGTGGCCTTACGAATAACTATTTGATTGCTTATGCACATAAATTTTGGATGGGCCTGACCCAGTTTCAAGTGAGCCATCGGTGGTAAGATTGCGGTAAATTACATATAATATCAGCTGCATTGTTCCTAATAAACACCCAAATCCATTTGGCACCTGCAAAATTTGTAACAATTTCAATAAATAGTATCATTATCTTAATCTATATTTATATACTAAATTAATATTTATAATCTTCACTTTTGCTCAGTGTTTAAATTTTATTGGGCCTTTCGTCTTTGTTGGGCTATGTAATCTCGGCACCAGCCCATCATCTTATGTAAGAAGTTTTTGTACATTCGATGTAGAAATAGTTCTTTTTTTTTATAAATTTTTAAAAAAATTACTTTTGGTAATAAAAGCAGGTTTGGTTAGCCTTTTTTTTTTATTTAAAAAAAAACAGATGCTAAAAGAAACTAAAAAGTAAAGAAAATATGTCGAAAACCTTGTGGCCCAGCTAACACCAACTTTATTTAGATAACTTGAAGTCTCGAGTTCGATCCACATCCCCATCCCCCTTTTTCCTTGTAATAGTAGGTAAAAAAAAATATCTTATGGTCGTTTTCCTTAACTTTTCTTCAAAAAAGTTTTTTTAAAAAAATCTTCTTTCACCTCTATATCCAAATATATAAATAAAAAAAGCACTAAAATTATCTCGTATAATAAAATATTTTTGAAGCAAAATTAGTATATACCCAATTGACTCTACATTGCATTTTTATATTTTAAAAAAATTATATTGCATATACCAGAAAAATCACAAATAAAAAAGAACTATTTTTGAAATGAGAAGTTTCTTACAAATAGAAAAACGTCCTTTCCAATAAGTCCATATATAAACCAGGAAGTGCCGCAAAGGAAGACGAAGAGCGACAAGAGAAAGGGCATATACTCCACGCTCTTGGTTTTTATCACCATCCTCTGCACAAATTAACAGATTTTTTAAAAAAAAATATACTCCAAAAACATCACAATATTAATTAGTTCCTAATTTTAGTGTCACCAAATAGGGCTTCTCAATTAAATTTGATTGTTTTTAAGACTGTATTTAGAGATTGATATATCTTACTTACCATGACAGATAAAGGTGAAGCATACATAATTATAGAGAAAATGGTGGCAGCAAAACCACAAAGATTCTTCCTTTTATTTGCGTCGTGAATGGCCAACACCGAAACCATAGCAATCACTGAAAACACAGACAGAATACAGCACACAAGCCCTAAAATCTTGGCCTTCTCTTTCTTTGGTGCAAATATTAGGAAAACCAACACGTAAATCGATTCAATGACTGCACCAGTGCCATTGATTGCTGACACTAAGAAGTTGTTTTTTGATATGAAAGGAAGCCCATACCTGCATGCATGCATGTATGATTAGTACTGTCCAAATTTTTGTGTGGGAAAAGAAACTAAATATCGAAACAATGTAGGGTAAAATTATATTTTGTTGTATATATAAAAGTAATTATCTATTGAAAATTTCAGACAAGACCCAATAATTTAAAGGAACGGTTTAATATGTCTTGAATAGAACTAACTGTTAAGTTGATTTTGTTTACAGACACAACTGGACTCAACTACTATAGTTTGAGAGGGAAACACACAAGTAAACTAAACTGTTAATGCTGATGGTCTGAGTAAATTCAATATCGAGGAAATCATGGACGAATCTAGAAATAGAAATTTTATTTAAGGGGGCAAAGAATATAAACTCGAGGGCAAAATATATTGTAATGGTTCAAAATATTATTTTAGGGGATGCATTTTTGGGACCCAAAATGCAATTGTTGGGGGGAAAAAACCAATTGTATATGTAGGTTCGTCTCCGGAGGAAACGTGTTTGAAAGCGAAAACCCTTTATAAAAGCAAATAATAGATATATTAATGTGATCTTTTTTTCGTTTAAGGGATACCGCGAAACCACCAACAACAACATATAAGTCTTTAAAATCAATGGTAGTGATACCGCGAAACCAAGAAAAATAATTTTCAGAGACATGTGTTAGTGTGTTACCAAGTCGAGAGCAAGCAGTTGAGCAAGGTCATGACATATGGAATGCCGGAGAATTGTTCGGTTGATCTTTTCTCGACGATCCTCTTAAATGTCACCCTGTTATAATTTAACCAATACGATTTTAGTTTTACCTGTAAAACTTATAAAACGAGTATACAAATTAAACAATATTAATTCTTCCGATCCAAATAATTAGCTTACACAGGTGACAAGAAGAGAAACAATCCAGTAGCATTTCCTGTGGTAAAAAAGATATATAGTTACAAATATGATAGTCATTTAATTGACTAAATTACAGAAATCATAGCTTAGTAAAAAAATTATCAGAAATTTCATACACACACCAAAAATTCCAAACACCAAATGCAGGGCCTTATCTTTACTCATCTTAATCAAACAAGCTCACCAAAAATAATTATTATTTTCAAGAAAACTGAAGCTAAATTCTTGAACTAGTCTCAGTGCGAACGATGTTAGAATTTAGAAGGGATAAGGGTTGGGGTTTAAATAGAACAAAAAATCAAAAGTACCCCAACTTTTACTTTAATCCTCATTAAATGTACCAGATTATGCCCTCATCCATTCCAATCTCCGTAATCCGAGTCAAGAAAGAGACATGCAATTGAACCATGCATTAGTACGTCAGAAAACGCGTAAAATCGTTGTTTAGGGTTTAGCGATTTAGGAATGATTTTTGCGTGAAGAGTTATATCGGAGCACCGTCCGGGATTGTTTTAGCAGCTTATCCACTAAGATAAGGAGTCAATATTATATCCTTTAGTTTCCAACCCCCCGACAATTGTAAAACATTAATGTATCAAAATTTCTTAAATTTTTTGATGAAAATAGATTGTGAAGTCCTAATTTTGATGCGAAATTGATTAGGGTTTTTTTGGTTCCAAAGATGTAAGAATTTGCTGTTGACCGGCTGCTGGTGGTTGGCGGATGGGATGCTGGCGGTTGGGGATCTGCATTTAATGCAAATCTTCAACTCTATAAATAGAGCTCATTTCCTTCATTCTAAATCATTTCATTTCAGAGTGTTCTCTCATATCTCTATATTTGTGTGTATTCTATAATATTTGTGAGGTAGTTTTCTCCTATATTGAGAGTGTTGTTCTCTTTGAAAGATAGAGTGATGTTGTAACCCACAAAATATTATAGTGGAATCTTTTCATCTTGCCCGTGGTTTTTACCCTAATACTTTTAGGGGTTTTCCACGTAAATTATGGTGTCCATTTTATTCTTCATTTTCGCTATTTTCTATCTCATATTGCCGCACCTGGGGCCAACAAGTTGTATCAAAGCCTCGTTGTAAAAATCTTCAAAATTCTAAGTATGCTCTGTGGTTGCAGCCTTGACTGATCTTCCACATCAGAAAAGTTTTTTGAGATATTTTTTTTTATTGAGGCAATTTTATTGTTGTCGGAATGGCGGCACGGTTCGAGATTGAAAAATTCAACGAAAGTAATTTCATGTTGTGAAAAATAAAGATGCAAGCAGTTCTACGAAAAGATCGTTGCTTGGCGACTATTGGAGATAGGCCGAAAGAGGGCATGGACGATGAAAAGTGGAATGAGATGAACGGTAATGCTATTGCCAATTTGCATTTGGCTCTAGCCGATGGGGTATTGTCAAGTATCGCCGAAATAACAAATGCAAAAGATATTTGGGATACTCTGACAAACCTGTACGACGCCAAGTCACTACACAATAAGATTTTCTTAAAGAGAATGCTTTATACTCTTTGGATGTCGGAATCCTCATCGGTGACCGACCATATCAATACACTGAATACTCTATTTTGCCAGCTCACTACTCTGGGGCATAAAATAGAGGAAGTTGAACGTGCGAAGCTTCTACTTCAAAGTCTACCGGATTCATACGATCAACGCATCATCAATCGGACCAACAATATCACTAATGATATGTTAGTCTTCAATAATGTTGCAGCCGCGATTCTTGAAGAAGAAAGTATGCGCAAGAACAAGGAAGACAGGTTGGCAAGTTCAAAGCATGCAGAGGCTTTGCCGATGATGAGAGGAAGATCGACGGAGCGTGACTCCAGTGGGAGCCACAAGTATGGTAGATCCAAATCCAGAAGTAAGAAGAAGAATTTTTACTGCTATAAATGTGGTGGTAAAGGACACTTCAAAAAAGATTGTACAAGTAAGAAGAGTGTCGAGAAAGATTCTCAAGGAAATGTTGCCAGTACCTCAGACGGTGGAGAAATACTATTCAGCGAAGCATCAACTGTTGCGGAAGGCAGACAAATATTTTATGACACATGGATAATGGATTCAGGAGCGACGTGGCACATGATGTCTCGGAGAGAATGGTTCGACCAATATGAACCAGTCTCAGGAGGATCTGTATTCATGGGAAATGACCATGCCTTAGAAATCGCTGGAGTGGAAACCATCAAAATTAAAATGTTTGATGGTACTATTCACACCATACAGGAGGTACGACTAGGGATGGCAATGGGACGGGTCCAAACCCGGACCCGCATTGAACCCGCCCCGCCGGGGCGGGGCTGGACCCGCTTCAACTGGGTTTGGAAGCGGGCGGGGCGGGTCCTGGGATTGACCGAACCCGCCGCGGACCCGCCCCGCTATACATTTTTATTTTTTTAAAAAAATTTTTTATATTGATTATACATTTTACTTCTTTGATTGAACAATAAAGTGTCATTATTTAATTTTATCAAAATTCATGTGTTCATGTTAAAGAAGTTGGACATTTTGAAGGAAATAAGAGCAAATTAATAAATATTTAGTAGCTTAAAGATAGTTTTACAATGCTTATTATAAATATTTACTATAGAAAACATGAAATTTAATCACAAAACTCAATTTTTGTGTTTCAAAGTTGATTTTTAAATAAAAATTTTTTTAAAAAAATAAAAAATTAAAAAAATCTGGAACCGGGGTGGGGCGGGTAAACCCACCGGGTTCGCGGGTCTAAGGGGGGCTGGGAGGGTCCGGGTTTTATGTGTAGCGGGCGGGCCCTGGGATTGACCAAACCCGTCCCATACCCGCCCCGTTGTCATTCCTAGGTACGACATGTGAAGGTTCTGACAAAGAATCTTTTGTCTTTAGGACAATTGAACGATATTGGGTGCAAGACCCGTATCGAAAATGGGATCATGAAGATTGTGAAATGCGCGCTTGTGGTATTAAAGGCAGAAAATGCTTACAAGAATATGTATGTACTTGTGGGGGAAACACACAAAGAGGCAGAACTAGCCGTTGCATCGACTAGTTCGGGAGAAGAATTAACAGCGTTATGGCATAGGAAGCTCGGGCATATGTCAGAACGAGGGTTGAAGGTTCTCTCGGAACGAAAACTGCTGCCAGGGCTTACAAAAGTTTATCTACCCTTTTGTGAGCATTGTGTTACCAGTAAACAACATAGACTAAAGTTTGGCACATCTACTGCCAAAAGCAGCTGTATATTGGAGCTGATTCATTCTGATGTTTGGCAAGCATCAGTTGTATCCCTAGGAGGAGCGAGATACTTTGTCTCGTTCATTGATGATTTATCTATAAGATGCTGGGTGTATCCTATCAAGAAGAAATCAGATGTTTTTCCAGTCTTCAAAGTGTTCAAAGCGAGGGTTGAACTTGACTCTGAAAAGAAGATCAAGTGTTTGAGGACTGACAATGGAGGAGAATATACCAGTGATGAATTTGATGCATATTGTCAACAAGAGGGCATCAAAAGGCAATTCACAACGGCTTACACGCATCAATAGAATGGAGTGGCGGAGCGGATGAATAGAACCCTGTTGGATAGAACAAGGGCTATGCTGAAGACTGCGGGTCTAGCCAAGTCATTTTGGGCAGAAGCAGTCAAGCCGCCAGTTATATTATCAATCGATCTCCATCAGTGGCGATTGATCTGAAGACTCCGATGGAGGTGTGGACAGGCAAGCCAGCGGATTATTCTCGGTTACATACATTTGGAAGTCCGGTGTATGTTCTATAAAATGAACAAAAAAGATCGAAGTTGGATTCTAAATCCAGAAAGTGCATCTTCTTGGGCTATGCTGATGGTGTTAAGGGGTATCGCTTGTGGGATCCCACTGCCCACAAACTTATTATCAGCAGGGATGTTATCTTCATGGAAGATAAAGTGAAGGGAGACAAATGCACACTGAATTCAGATACTACTTCAATTCAGGTGGAAAATAAGACAGAAGAAGGTCAAGTTTCTTCTGAGGTATTACCAGAGCACAATGAACAAAAACCAGATGAGTCAGAGGTTCTCAAAGTTCGGCAGTCTACTCGCGAGAGGAGACCATCGGTTTGGCTTTCAGATTATGATACTGAAAGCAATATTGCATACTGCTTGCTGATAGAGGATGGTGAGCCATCGAGTTTCCAGGAGGCTACTCAAAGTTCGGATATATCCCTGTGGATGCAAGCTATGCAGGAAGAATTGGAGGCCTTGGATCGGAATAAAACTTGGGATCTTGTTACACTACCACAAGGACGGAAAGCCATTGGTAACAGATGGGTCTATAAGATCAAACGTGATGGTAACAACCAAGTGGAAAGATATCGTGCGAGATTGGTTGTGAAAGGATATGCTCAGAAGGAAGGTATCGACTTCAATGATATATTTTCTCCTGTGGTTCGGCTTACAACAGTCAGAGTAGTATTGGCATTATGTGCGGTGTCTGACCTATATCTAGAGCAGCTAGATGTGAAAACAGCTTATCTTCATGGAGATCTTGAAGAAGAAATTTATATGCTCCAACCAGAAGGTTTTGCTGAAATAGGCAAAGAGAACTTGGTTTGCAGGTTGAACAAATCTCTGTACGGTCTAAAACAAGCGCCGAGGTGTTGGTACAAGAGATTTGATTCCTATATCATGAGCCTTCGGTACAACAGACTTCATGCAGATCCTTGTGCATATTACAAGAGATCTGGGGACAATGATTACATCATTTTGTTGTTGTACGTGGACGACATATTGGTAGTAGGCCCCAACAAAGTTTGAGTCCAAGAATTAAAGGCACAGTTGGCTAGGGAATTTGATATGAAGGACTTGGGACCAGCAAACAATATTCTAGGGATGCAAGTTCACCGAGACAGTAGCAACAGAAAGATTTGGCTTCTCAGAAAAAACTATTTGAAGAAAATCTTGCAACGCTTCAACATGCAAGATTGTAAGCCAATTTCTACCCCTCTTCCTGTTAACTTCAAGTTCTCCTCCGATATGTGTCCTAGCAGTGAAACGGAGAGGATGAAAATGTCTCGAGTACCGTATGCATCAGCGGTGGGAAGTTTAATGTTCGCTATGATCTGTACAAGACCAGACATTGCACAAGCAGTGGGAGTAGTCAGTCGGTACATGGCGAATCCTGAAAGAGAGCATTGGGGTACGGTTAAGAGGATCCTTAGATACATAAAGGGTACCTCGAGTGCTGTGTTATGTTATGGAGGATCAGATTTTACACTCAGGGGCTATGTGGATTCAGATTATGCTGGTGATCCAGATAAAGAAAAATCTACTACTGGTTATGTGTTTACACTTGCAGGAGGAGCAGTAAGCTGGGTTTCAAAACTGCAAACAGTTGTAGCTTTATCTACAACGGAGGCAGAATATACGGCAGCTACTCAAGCTTGCAAGGAGACGATATGGATTCAAAGGTTATTGTGGGAGATTGGGCATAAACAAGCTAAAGTTCCTTTGTTTTGTGATAGTCAGAGTGCCTTGCACATTGCGAGGAATCCAGCCTTTCATTCGAGGACGAAACACATTGGAGTACAGTTTCACTTTGTGAGGGAAGTAGTAGAGGAAGGAAGTGTGGATATGCAGAAGATCCATACGAAGGAGAACCTAGCTGATATTCTGACAAAGCCGGTTAATACTGAGAAGTTTGAGTGGTGCAGATCCTCAAATGGCCTAGCAAAAACGTAAGCAGCAGGGTATGTCAAGATGAAAAGGATGTGTGGAGATGTGCTTGAGTGTCAATCAAATTTCCAAGTGGGAGAAATGTTGACCGGTTGTCCTCATTAATGAGGGCAGCTGGTGGTTGGCGGATGGGAAGCTGGCGGTTGGGGGATATGCATTTAATGCACATCTTCAACCCTATAAATAGAGCTCATTTCCTTCATTCTAAATCATTCAATTTCAGAGTGTTCTCTCATATCTCTATATTTGAGTTATTCTATAATATTTGTGAGGTAGTTTTCTCCTATATTGAGAGTGTTGTTCTCTTTGAAAGATAGAGAGAGGTTGTAACCCACAATACTATAGTGGAATCTTTTCATCTTGCCCGTGGTTTTTACCCTAATACTTTTAGGGGTCCATTTTATTCTTCATTTTCGCTATTTTCTATCGCATGTTGCCGCACCTGGGGCCAACATTTGCTATACTCGAATAAATTGATTTCAATGTGATTATTTGATATTGTTTATCAAAGTCGAGTTTTTTTTATATATTGAATATGCATAAGTAATTACAACAAGCCTTTTATTCTTCGGGTTTGGTATTCCGTTACCCGACCCATACCAATCGGGAATGGCAGTTCGGGAAAAATTGGGTATTGGGTTAATACCCGATTCACGACCCGAGTATTGGGTTAATATCCAATTCACGACCCTAGTATGTCTTGTCATAAATCGGGTATTATTTTGGATTTAGATTGGGAGTGGGGTACCTGATTTGTTTTTTTATTTATTTATTTATTATGGGGGATACATTCAATTGAGATTGTCTACCATCTGGTCATAAAGTGTACACTTTTGTTGAAAATTAGCTAAAAACATGTGCAATTTTAATGCTAAAGATTTAACATATTAATTAATCGGTCCGAAAGTGAAGGGGTTTTCAATGAAATCTTGACGACTTTTGACTTGAGAAATACTCCAATGATTTAATAAATGGAAAGCATTTATCACAAAACGCAAAATTTAAAATATTATAAAATAAAAATAAAATAAAATAAATAGTTTTAACTTTTAACTAATCACTGATTCCCTGCAGCTATTGTGTATTCCGTTGGAAGTTTGATCCGACAAATTAAGGGCCCAAAATAAAGTTTTGTAAGGCCCAAACTCAACTTTAGCCCCTTTGGTTTCCCTAGAGGTGGCCACGATTCAACAATGAACTGAGACCGAATCAGAATCAGAGTCCAACGGCGGTCAAACGTGTTTTGCTTTTTATCAAATTTTAATGTCAATCAAATGTTTTTTAAAATCAATTTATATTGATTATTTATTTAGATTCAAAGGGCATACCTACAATAGTGTCTTAAAGCCACAAATACTTAATGTGTCAGTTCACACAGAACGAGGGGTAAAAGAATTATGTGACTTAACTATCCCACTACTCTCTCCATAATCAATTTTTTATTATTATATTATATATAAATGCATATGATTAGTTTGGCCTTTTACTTTTTTTAAAAAAAAAGTAAATTTTTTTATTCTCATATATATAATTTAATTTAATCAATATTATTATCAATTTTAAACAATACATCTAAAACTATTCAATCCAATCAAGACATCGTTCCTAATCATCTCGTCAATTACAAGTGTCACAAAAGCCCATCAAAAAATAATGGAAAATGATCAAGAATTAGGTTGCTAAAGAATACAGCTGTACTGATTTTGTAGAAGAAAATATTTCCGGCTGTTTCTAAGCTCCACGTGCCCGCAGCCCTCAACTCGCTCCACCTGTACAGATTCATCTATACAGACAGCGAGTTCCAAGTTCTTGAACATTACAATAACATAATCAGGTGATCAAATATTAGCGCATTGATTATTTAGCGTGCCACTGCAAGTCACAATGAGTTCTACTGGCCAAGTTATTCGATGCAAAGGTGATTTCTTTATCCTAATCACTGTTAATTCTTAAAAAAAATTGTGCGTTTCGATTGAAATTTTTTAGAAAATGGGTTTTGATGATCTGGGATGGAGATTTTTTCTATTATTTCCATGTAAAATGTTTTTAATAGTTAGAATGTTTAATTTTGGTGGGATTACGTGTTTTGTAGCCGCCGTGTCATGGGAGGCTGGGAAGCCACTGGTCATCGAAGAAGTGGAGGTGTCGCCGCCGCAGAAAATGGAAGTTCGACTGAAGATTCTTTTCAACGCACTTTGCCACACGGATATTCACTTTTGGGAAGCCAAGGTATTATTATCTAGCGTACTTTCCGTTTATATCACCTGCAACTTTTGTGAATATGTATCGTATGTTGCACATATCAGTGACTATGTTGTTTGTGTGCACGATTGATTTGACGGAATATTTTTAACATCACTTGAAAAAATATAGTAGAAAACGTACTGACATGATTAATATAGCTAATAACATTTATTGAAATAACTAAGCTATCGATAATCTCGTTTCAGGGGCAAAATCCACTTTTTCCTCGCATCTTCGGTCATGAAGCTGGAGGGTATGTTTAATTTTAAACGAAAAATCTCGAATTCATCATCATATTAATAAATTCGTGTTTTTTTAGTTATCTGGAAAAGAACACTCATTCATTTATTTATTATATGAATGTAGAATCGTCGAGAGTGTGGGTGAAGGTGTCACAGATCTCGAACCAGGCGACCATGTTCTTCCCGTGTTCACTGGTGAATGCAGGGAATGCCGTCACTGCAAATCAGAAGAAAGCAACATGTGTGAACTTTTGAGGATAAACACGGATCGGGGTGTCATGCTTAGTGATGGCAAGACGAGGTTTTTCAAGAATGGGCAACCGATATATCATTTTCTTGGAACGTCCACTTTTAGCGAATATACGGTTGTGCATGTTGGCTGCGTGGCCAAGATCAATCCTGCAGCGCCTCTGGATAAAGTTTGTATTCTTAGCTGTGGGGTATCCACAGGTTGGCATTTTTACATTGTCTATTAGCTATATCTAATTGTGTAGAGAAACGGCTGTGGGATTGAATTTGGCATTTGTTATGAAGGACTTGGCGCGACTATGAATGTTGCCAGACCGACGAAAGGCTCGACTGTTGCTATTTTTGGATTGGGAGCTGTTGGCCTAGCTGTGAGATATGATGAAATGCTTCTATTTATACTTTACTTCTGTGGAGTAGATGCTTATTTTCTTGCTTTACAGGCAGCGGAAGGGGCTCGGATTTGTGGGGCTTCGAGGATCATTGGAGTAGATATGAACTCAAAGAGATTCGATGAAGGTGACTGAAGAAATTATTTCATAGCTACTTCATTTTTTTCAATGACTGCTGACGAATGGTTAAATAGCTTGTATGTGTGTTATTTTCTTGGTAACAGCAAAGAAATTCGGTGTGACTGAGTTTGTGAACCCCAAAGATCATGACAAGCCAGTTCAAGAGGTTAACCCTGTTGCATTATTCTATTTTTGCTCCATTGAAGGCATCAGAGGCCACCCAGAGCTATAACTTGATGAAACATGGCTTTTGCTTTTAAGGGATTTTTTGACCTTTTGATCACGGATTTTTATATGAAATACCTTTTTTCAATAATTTGAAATTTCCCCAATGGTAGTAATTGTACACTCACCATTAATTTGTTCTGTAACCTGATTATATCAGGTCATAGCCGAGATGACCGATGGTGGAGTCGATCGAAGCGTGGAGTGCACGGGAAACGTTAGCGTTATGACCTCTGCTTTTGAATGTGTTCACGATGTAATCTTCCACTCAAATTTGATTATTTCTCCGAGACGAATAAAATTTTCAACTCAAAATCTGCTGCCACATTACAGGGTTGGGGTGTTGCCGTACTTGTCGGAGTTCCAAACAAAGACGCTGCGTTCCAAACTAATCCCATTAATTTGTTGAATGAGAGGACTCTTAAAGGAACCTTTTTCGGTAACTTTAAGCCCCGGAGTGATCTCCCAGGCCTTGTTGAGAAGTACATGAACAAGGTGATCATATCAATATAATAACCATTCACGTATTTACTTTTAATACAATTATTGTTTTTTGATCGATTTGTTTGGTTTTCAGGAGCTGGAACTGGACAAATTCATAACACACAGAGTTCCTTTCTCAGATATTAACAAGGCGTTCGACTACATGGTCCGAGGCGAGGGTCTGCGTTGCATCATCGACATGGAGAAGTAATATGTTTTTACGGTTGACATGTAATAAGTAATACAAGAGTGCTAAATATGAGTATGGTGTAAGATCGATTTCCGATGGTGTGTGGAGAGTTCAAGTTCACCTTGAACTGTTGTTGGATTGTTCTGTTTAGTTTTTGCAATTCACTAAGCTAAATTGCAATAAAGTGGTGACAGCAGTTCTTGAAATCCTTCCATGACTTGTGTTCTTGTCAAATATTCTCTTATCATATGTAACATAATAACCAGTGCTCTGATAAATTGACTGAACACCTTAGAATATCATAGATATCCATTACAATAACTGAATTGAGTTTGAAAAGTTAATATAGTGATATATAGAATACAATATCTTTCATAAATTACGTGTTTTAATAATTACTTTTGTAAAGATAAATACATTTTCGCTAATATGTACTCAGGAAAATCAGTTTTCAGCTCGAATCACTGAAAATACTTGAATCTAGCTCGAATTTGCGTTGAATTTATTTTATTTATTTTTTTGAGTCAAGCTCCAATATGATACTACTGGAGCTCCAACTCGAACAAAAAGATTGACACTAAGCTATGACATCACTAAATTTATATGTTTCATTCCTCCAAAATTAATCCAACCCCTGTTAAACAGTACACTAAGAATCAACTCAAACATAAGTCGCTCCATACAATCTCTGAAATTGGTTCCTCAATCATTAATGGAAGGACGTGTAGTGTTAGGCAATCTACGTCCCCGAACAAACGAACTGAACAGATGCAGAGCTCTTGAAGGCTGTGCAAAGGGTACCATGTGTGCTGCACCTCTAACTGTAGCGAAAGTTAGCAAGTTTCCATACTCAGTAGCCCAACCTCCCACCTAATACATTACAGAAGGCTAAGGTGTTAATGGCTGAGGTTAATAGCATTAAACATGAGGTAATGTGTTATCGAACAAGTACCTGTTTCTTATGGAACCAAGCTCCATATGGGACCGTGATCTTGAATCGTAGATCGTGGGCAAGCTCGCGTACAAGAGTCCGGGAACCAAGTAGTGGGACTACCGAATCTTGATCTCCACTGGCATTGTGCAATAAAAAGTTTTACTTTGTTTGTTGACATGAAACACAATAAAAATAACTACTTTATATGTTTCATGGCAGAACGGTAAACCTGAAAATCCAAACAGGAATATGGTTCTGAATGATCCTTTTTAGCAAAGGCAGAATGTCAATGTTTCCATCATTCTCATTATAATTCAGAACACTGCCAATAAAATTTAATCACAATAGGAATTCATTAGTTCATAGTTACTGTTTAGACAATATATATTTCTTTCAAGACTTTCTAAGTGCAAGTCATTAGCAGATTTACCTGCTGCACATGGACCATGTATATGGTAGATTTGTCCGATTTGCATGTAGAGCCTTCTGAACCTCCGGAATGTTAAAGTAGAATCGCCTTTCGTAGGTCATGCACACATCTACTCCAACACTAATTTTAGTAGCCTGCAATGCATATGCTGTTTTATTCGTCTTATATTTTCTTTGTTTTCTTGAATAGAAATTCAACTATAGTATGAAATAATGTACCATTTTTCGAAGTCTTAGCTCTTGCTGGACTATGGATGGATAGCATACATCAAGAATAACATCGTAATTATTTATATAATCACCAACGATTTTATTTGCCTCAGTTATGGCATTGTTGCAGGATTTGGAGACGTTGTGTGGAGTGGCAAATGTATAATCCTCAAACTCGCAGTCGTTCATAATGGCAAGGCCTATTTCATCAGAGATCATCCCATGTGACCAAAAGAACTCGTATATAGCTGGGACATCACGATCAAGTTTAAGTAATGGATTGCCAATCTGATCAAATAACAGATTTCATCCGTGAGGCCATACAATTTGCAAAGAAAGTAGCAAACAAAATATTAGTATAAGTTTAATATATTACTGCTATCCCTTTAATGTTGAACTTGTACTCTGTGGAATGTTTGTTATGCTCCAGAAGCAGGACTGCTAATTGAGGAATGTAATGCCCTATATATAGACAAACAAGATCTATTTTTTAGATATAAGAGTAGAGGGATAACTTTAGAACATATGTAATATTTAAGCAGAATGATTCACACTTAGGACCATGCTAAACAATTTACGCATGGTAATCTTCTTACCTGCATAACTTTCTCCGGTTAAGAATAAATCTCGGGTTTTGAATGTCGGAAACTTCTTGTACCATTCCATCATGAATATATGCATATCATTTGCTGCCATAGAACAACGAATGTTACTTCAATTATCTCAGTAAACTCAAAATTCCACTCACTTAGTAGTAGCTAATAAGTTAAAGGAACTCATTGCTCAGGGCAAATGCAGCAACGGAGGATCACTCGCCAAAGCTTCAAATTTCCATGTAATTTTTTTTTTTAAAACGCAAATTTCACATCTTGTAATCTATTCAATCACCCATCTTTCTCCCCTCATTCCATCTCCTGAATTCTTAGATCTGCCATCTGCATATGCTGGTGCTTATACTGGTAGAACACATAAGCATATGTCTGATGCTTATTACTTATAAGTTATAACTGTGATGCTTATTACTTATAAGTTATAACTGTCGTATAAGCCACATCTGAAATTTCTATCAGAAAGAATGGAAAAGTTTAGCATCTTCAATTGCTGTTTTACCTGTGGATGCATCACCAGTAGTGTAGTTTGAGCTTGTATTTGAGTATGACCATCCAACACCGGCAGGTGACTCCACAAACAGAAGATTCGACGCTACAAACAAAATAAATAAATTTGTAAGCAAATAGACTAATTGATTTCAACATTTTGAGACCAAAAAAGCTTCAATTGCACCTTTGTTCCATGACTTCGAGTTTATTCGGAGGCCTCGGCCATCACCTCTAGGAAAGAAAGGGCCCAGTTCTGTGAAAGCACCTCCTCCTATTGATGAGCAACCCGGGCCTGAACATAGTATTGAGAAACACACAAAATTAGATAACAAGATAACGTTGTACACTTTGCACATACTTCTACACAAAAGAAGAAGATTTTCAGGGTTTAAATGAAACAATACTAAAACCATTTCTTGAAATGGACAAGGCGGAAAGTTAAAAAATTTCCTCAAATGGAATCTTCAATGGGCAGTAGTAAAAGAGAAGAAAAAACAGATTTGTACTTAGGCATGTAGTCCCATGTCCTAAATCCAAACAGTGAAAATCAACTATTCGCTCCACGTAAGTAACACAATAGAATCTTGCTTGACCACAAAAGTCTGTATACAATTTTAAAATTTTTTTATTTGATTTGATCGACAACCTGTCACAGCCACCAGTCCAGGTGCAAATGCAGTTATCAAAACTGCAATTTCACTTCGTACGCATTTCCTCAAATCGAGAAAATTATATTTACGTTACCACGAAATGTGAAAAAAAGAAAAAGATTTACCTCCATTAAGCCAAAGTGTGAGAGGTTTGCGGTGAGGATCCTCTTCAGCTTCCACAAAATAGTAAAATAAACTCCTCCCTTTCTTCACATCCACGTCTACATACCCTGCATACTGCCTAAACTTCACCACCGGTTGACCAGGCAATTTCACCACCAGATCCTCCTCCGGGAAGCCAAAACAACCGCCAAACACCAATCCCACAACCACCGCCACCGCCACTGCCACCTCCGCCCGAATGTACTTCCACCGCAATCCCATCTCACAAAAAACTCAACAAGAAACAACCTTTTTCGGTAAAGATTCCAACTTTGAAGGTCTCCCTTGTTCAGTAAGAAAAACTAATTCGCATATATGTTCATATCTTCTCGAAAAGGCATTTGCGCATTAAATATATTGTACAGGTATAAAATATGAATTGTATGAAGAAAGAGCACGTGAGTTCTGGTATTTCTTTTGAAAAAACATAGACTTTGGCCTTAAGATCTATGAATTAATGGATTTTCTATATATGGCCATACACCATATACGAGTGAATTAAGGAAAAATTTGAAACTCTGCAGCTTATACTTCTTGTGCTAAGGATATTTATCTTCCTTGCCTTTGCCTTTATTTGTTCTTATCTTTTTGTATCCAAAGTTTGTTATAGAGAGAGAGAGAGAGTTATCTGAGAGACGTTGGAAAGCTGCAGCAAAAGTGGCAGTGTGTGGATCCGAAAGTGTAAGCTACTATCAATAGGGGGGCCACTCTCATAAATGCTTCAACGATGTACTAAATTCCCGAGTCAAATTTCCCTGATGGTGATAAATCATCTTAATTTTGACTCCAAATTTAGCAATCAAGAAACCACTTAATAGTAGCTTCCAACTTAATCGAAGTGGTAAAGCTCACTCTCCCTTTAGGAATGACTCAAGTTCGATTTAACGTAGCGTGCATAATTAAAAAAAAAGAAACCACTTAATAGGACTTTATGAGAGATGTCATTTAGATATGCTGCTTGTATACAATGATTTTTTGTTTTGCTGTTTTATTTTCTTAAAAGAGTGTTTTATTTTGTTCTTTAAAAAACACTTAAACTTTTGTAAATACATTTTTATTTATTAGATAGAGTTTCTATTAAATAGTAAAATTATTTAAATAATCTACGTAATTTTCATCTTGAATTTTGTCTCAAATGTTGTCCATTTCTGATAAGAAATGAGAAACATCGACCCTAACATCAATTTCCCCCTCCTTAATACTTCCAAAAAATTGTGGTCCCCACTTTGTTGAGAATTTGGTCTTTTTCTCTTATGGGCATCTTCGCTGATCTCTAGTTTTTTTTATTAATTTTACTTTAAATTAGACTTGCCATAAATTTTAAAACAATTCAAATTTAAAATTTAAAATTTAAAATTTCAGTAATTCTCTGATGATTAGAAAAAGAAACATTTTCCTTGTATCTCATAATTAGTCCTCCCATCAATTGAATTTCTTTTAAAATTTTGATACATATTTTTAAAAAACAATAAACAGATTTCATCGTTCTAATTCTGTTTGGAAATATTACAGTAAATCAAATATCTATATGCCTGATTGTATGTCTTTGCAGCGAAATGATTATCCTGAATCTTGACGCTCGACTACAAGCCTCTGATTACAGTAAGTTAGTAAAGCACTACTAGTACAATTTACTTTCTATACACGCTTTAAATCCTCGGATCGTCAATGATATTCCAAGAGGTATGTGCTCTTGAAGAGAGATATTCTTGTGTATTGTTGTGTATGTAATTTGGAGAAGGGCACATCATTTATAAGACATCTCGTGTTGAAGAGTTCAACTCTTCATAAAACTGTCTCCAGAATTTGTGAATACTCATACACATGCCGATACACGTACAAGTCCTGAGACACATTCCAAGACACGTATCTCGCAAGACATGTTGCATAAACACGTTAGCATGTTAACGTGCAAATCATATGTGGTATGGGCAATCCAACCCATTTTTTTACAAATTTAAATACCTCCACTTGTATCATCTAGTCCCTTCAATATTAAAAATCATCAAAATGAATTCTTGAATAATGCTAATTAATGTGGTTATAATACAATATTGCCGGCGTCCAAAATAGCAGTCCGGTTTAAAATTTGGAAAAAGAAATATTGTGTTCTTCTTGGCGGGATTCATCATTAATTGTTGCCCATGTAATTTAAAAAATAGTGGCAATATCATCAAACGACTAGAAAGGGCCAATATCAAATGAATACCTTGCAACTTAATTTTACTAATTTATAATTTTAAGGAAAAAAATCTAATTTCAATATTCAAAACACACTCTCTCCATTGTTTACGTGAAAATAAAACTAAAGTTATCATTGCTTCTCGTAACAAACAAAACAATTAAAAAGATTAGGAGGTCCCAATTCTATATACTCGACCTTACAAACAACAATGTATATATAAATAAATACATACATATTTATGTATTTTGATTTTTATAAATACCCAATTCATATAAGTATTTTCCAAGATTAGGCACCTAAAGAAGACGTTAAAAAAGGTAAGAGATGGGACAAGAAACTGGGAGCCAAAGGTGGTCTCCTTATTATGACGTGCCCTTTGCGGGCAGACAGATCATTCAAAGAAATATAGGGGTACCTTATGTAGTAATATAATAATAACAGGTAAAAACACTCAAATTCTTTTTCTCTTTTTTTAAAGGGAAATGATTAAATATTTTTTCGTACATTATGGACTCGAACTCAAGTCTCTCTAAAATGAATATAAGCTCTTACTAGTTGGGGTTAAATAACACTCAATTCCAAACACAAGGATTTGATCACAGATACGTATCGAGTATTACCGTCGGATATGAGCTTACTTTAACATAGAAAATATAACAATTGTTTGAAATACTTCTGTTACTGTAATTTGGAAGCAAGTGTACGAATTCATCGCTCTCTTGTATCTTTCTCAAGTACGAGGTTTATTCTGTCTAGCATGACATATTCACTTAATAAATAACTTTAGGTAATTATTTACATGAATTACAAATGAAAGATCAAGAAGCTTTAAGAAAAAGCTGAGATCTGCTAAGAGCTAACTCATAGTACACATACTGTTAACAGTTGTAAAAGTTCCATATACAGTGAGGTAAAAATCATGCAAGTGCAATATATTGACCACTGTATCAAACACTTCATGCCAAGTTGGTATAACAGGTGAAGGATTCGACATTTAATTCAAGACTCTGCCGTTCGACAACGCTCCACATATGCCTGCAGAAAGACAAAAGTTCGAAAATTATTATCCAGAACACCAGACTGAACAACCAAGGTGTTGGCAGTTGGCTTATGGTCAGAGAAAAAGGAAAAATGTTCAAATATGAGTGAAAAGAGAAGATTCTAGACAATCCCTTTAGCATAAAAACCAGAAAGAAAAAAAAAAAACGGTGATGGCATCAGGGGCGGAGCCAGGATACGAATTTACCTGGGGCTAGTCGAGCTGGACGTAGTATTAACGGACTATATAGGTGTAAAGGGTCGGGCTAAAACATAAATTTTTCAAAATTAACACTAATTTTTTTCCCTAACTAATGTAATTTTTTTTTTTAAAAAAAATGTGGGTGGGGCTATAGCCCCACCCACTTATCAACTACCTCCGCCCCTGGATGGCATGTTAAAGAACGAGTCAAATGCTGTATAAGAAGCACCGACCACTTGGCCGCACAACGTGTAAATTTCAGAAGGTAATGTTGAAAGCCGTTTCATTGGAAGATGAGGTTAGGGGGATTAGAAGTTAAAATGCTGTCTTTTACATTTAGTCATGTGTTTAGGTTCATGCACATTTTCGTTTTGGGTGAAAGTAAATGGAGGGGCAAAGGGAAAGATCATAAAAAAAGGTGTGCCAACAACTTTCTCAATTAGGTTGACCTAGTTTTTGATTTGAAATGAACACGTACAGAACTAATTAAGAGTAGATAGCAACGGTTTACCTGGACAAGTTTGGTAATTTTCGGTTTAGAGCATGACAAGTAATGTTCGGCTTTTTCCTGTGTCTTTGGAATGTGATCAGCTTGAATTGTACCAGTCACTTTGTCAACCACCTTTTTCACTACCGTTTTGTGAACTTCTCTACTCATTCGACCTTCCTTCCATGTCGGCTTCAAAATCTCCTTTACAAATTCTATAAGAGCATTTTTAAATAAACGCAATCCCTTTTCATCCTTCGTGGCATTCTCCTCGTCAACTTTCCCACGGCCATCCAGAGTTTCTGATGGCTTGTTCTCTTTGCCGTCCTTGCTTCGCTCAACGAGGGCTTCATCTGGTTTGGCAGTTACTTCATCTTGCTTCTTTGTCACACTTTCAGGATGATTCACCTTCAAATTATCAACTTTCACGCCAACAGATAATGGAGATGATTGTTTCACATGTATCCGACCATTCTGTTCAATTTCCGGGACTGAATAATGATTGCTGGGCTCGCCCGCATCCCTTCCATTACCCGAGGGATTAAACAGATCAAGGGAAACAGCAACAGGATTCAGTTGTGCATTAAGTGTATTGACAAGGGGAACATGTATTTGGGCATCAGAAAAAGAAGGCATCACCCCACTAGAATTGGAGGGATCAATGCTTGGATATGCTTGTGCTTGTTCGTTCACAAATCTCTGTGCCAAATGTGTAGCAGGGTTTTCAATCACTAGACCAACTGGTTGATCAAGAATAACAACTGGAGAGTTTGTCACTTGAGTAGAGTGCTCATTGTTTAACATATTTGGAAAAAAATGCAGGACCTTTGATTCTGACATCTCAGGCAAATTAATAGCTTTCTGATGGTTCTGCATCTCAGCTTGCAAATTCAAAGGCGTGACTGTCTCTGTCTCAGGCATATTCAAGTCAGCAACAACTTCAATTGATGGCGTATGATAGAGTATATTCTTTCCTATAATAGTTTCATTTGAAACTGGCCCAAGAAACATTCTTTCACCTTTTTCATTTAAGTTTTGTCCCGAGAAAAAATCAGGATGAATGGTTTTTTGGGAGTTCTTTACCCCATCAAGAACACCAGACACAAATTGATTCACGAGATTATTTTGAAACATTTCAGGATTCTGCTGTTGAATATGTGACGCGGAAGAAGCATTCTGTTGCAAGGCTTTGACAGAGAAACTGTGATCTCCCCGTAATGCATTGTGTTGTTGGACATTCAAAACTTCATCCTGGTTTTGCAACTGAGAGTTGAGTAAGATGAGTTCTAGTTTGTTAGCCACACCGGCCTTAACCATAGAATCAGTATAGCCTATGTCTCGTTCATGAATGCTACTTGCCCTGGGAGGAGAAGATTGTTTCTCTCTATATGAAGGTCTCTCTTTCCATTCTGGTAATCCCCACGTTTTGTCCTCATTTTCCATACCATTGCCCATTTCATTACTAGTAGCACCAGTACCTTTTGTGTCTGCAACAATCGTTTCATCCCATCCAACAGTGTTCACAGCATCCGAGACTCTCATAGCATCATCCGACCAGTTACTCTGGTCATGCAAACGGCCTTTGTTAATGACTTCATGAGAAAACCTGCAATTATTCCGATCACACTTACCTGCAGCAAAAAACTTGCAGATAGGTTTCTCATATTGGTCTGATTGGTGCACACCATCCTTGTCAAAAGATCTCACGTTAGAGCTTTTGCCAAAATTGTCACCAGAAGCAACATGGTGAGAAAATTTGCAAGAATCTGCCCAACGACAATTCCCCCTCCTGAAGTCCTTGCAAGGGAACGCATTTCTATTTTTAGTTACAAACCGCTCATCCTTTCCACGATGAGGTTCAACATCATCATCCTGCATTTCAAACTCAGGACCTCTACTGTAAGCATGTTTCGAAGTACGGATCCGATCTACTCTATTTCTCCAACTTTCAGTAGGGTCCTCTTCCAAGCGGTCCCCATCCCTGTGGCTTGTATTATTAGGATGAAGAAATCTACATTCGCTGCCTCTCCTGCAACTTCCTGTGACAAAGTCTTTACAGCTTTGAGATGATTTATCAGGGTCTCTTGTTCTATCACTCCATCTATAAGACTGGCGTCTATAACCTTCACTTGGACTACGACTTCTACTCTGAACCCTTGCACTGTCATTACTTCTGCTTCTACTCCTGCTCCAGCCTCTTCCATGCTCCCTTTCCCTACCTCTTCCCCTGCTCAAGCTCCTACTGCGACTCCTGCCGCTTGTCCTGCCTCTGCTCCGGCTCCTGCCTCTTACCGGGTACCTATTTAATGACAGTAAAAAAAACTTGCTCAAAATTTGAGATCCAAAACATGGAACATGCCTTCTCTTTTTGGATAAATAATAGCGTACAATACAGAAGTTCCCAAAAATTCATATGCTGGGGAGAAAATCGAAAGCCTGCTAGTCACTGTTTTATGATACGTAGGAAGTGAACATTGTACTAAAGTATTCCGACAACATGGTAAGGGATGCACAACATTACCGTAATTAATACAAGCACAAATTGATTAGAAGGAAACTCTCAATATTAACATCATACAATCATCAAATTCTTACTTCAATAGTGGGAAAAACGCTGTATGATCACGTACCTACGTGAATGGCTTCGATCATCTTCAAAAGTATGGTTATAATTACGCCTTTCCATTCCATCAAATCCTGGAGACATGTTCTTGGAAAATCTGTTAATCCCACCTGTTTCCTTACCGTCAGAAGCATCATGTCGTCTTTTGACAAAACCATCACCCATTAGTACAGTTTGATTTTCTTCATTAGCTTCCCAAGATGCTCGTCTAGAATTATCTTTAGACTTTTGTACAGTGGATGTACCGAATGAAGAAAATCCAGGATAATTTTTGTCATCATAATTAGACTGGCGTTCCTTTCTGGACCAAGAATTAGGCTCATTCATACCAGACAGGTGTTTGGATTCTTCTTCCGTATCCCAAAATGATTTATGTTTTTTCTTTTCACCCATGGATAACTTATGCCGATTAATTCCTGAGGTGTCATATAGTGTTTGAAGATGATGTCATGTGAGCTGAAAGAAATCATGTGGCATAGGAACCAGCTATCTACACGTGAAAAATCAAAAAACAAAAAAGGAATCAGATGATTGAACAAGATACAAATGACTTGCTATTAAATGTATAATTTAAACATCTTATAATTTTTACAATACTTCTATAAGAAAAGTTAAAAAGTTGAATATTCACTTTAAATATTTCATTTGTTCAAATTCAAAACTGTCTTAGCAAGTTAAGATAAGCATATGAGGAAAGATCCACTAATCAATTAGCTCCCAAATCTCTGCTCTTAAAGAAACAAGCAACCACCATAGTAGTCCTAATGTATAAAAAGATTTTAAAATCTCATATGTACAATAATTCTTTGGTAATAGCAATGCTGCACAAAAACTTTCTAGTACACCATAAAATTAATATTGATAAAAAGAGAGTTGACGCAATGAGATGGGCTAGGGCAGGAAGAGATAGAAAAGGCAACAAAAACATCTCAATCAAGGAATGAAAATCGGCTGAGATAAATAGAAAAGATCAATAGGAAAAATACAAAAGGTCATCAAGAAGATGAAAAGGTGAAAGTGTGCGAAATCTAACAGTGAAAAGGTCGATAAGACTTCTTATCTACACACAGAAGTGAAAAAGATTCACCTAGTTGTCCTGGTTGAAACCATGTGCTCTCTTCAAACACCAAAAATAGCATACAGTGAGTGAGTCAACTCTTCCTGAGCACATCCAAAAATCCTTAAAATCCACTCATACAACATAAACCAATAACTTTTCACGCATCTTAAGCTCAAACGAACAAGATTGAAAAACTCCTTATTGTCTGATGGTGCATTCAAACTATTATCTGAAATATGTCACATGCCCCAAATGGCTTTGCAAACAATCATGGTGTAGAACATACGCTAGAGAGATCTACTCACTTCATATATTCATATTTTCAATTTGAGCTCTCCTCGACCTAACTTCTAATACCAGCGTTCTCCTTAAGAATGGACACACATTCAAATGAATGATTTCAGAATCATTCGGTCAATGTCGACAATGTGGTCAATATTCACGTTATAGGTTCGATAATGTGGATAGGTGGATAACGACATCCAAAGTCAACTTGTTGTAAACATGGACTTTTTGGAAGATATGTAATTTTCTTATTGTCTTCACAAGCAATTATGTGGTGCTATACAAGGTGAAGAGGTTTTTCTCTGCTCAATATTTAAGTTCTAACAAAATACAACAATTTGATGTCTAAATACAAGGTCTACTTGTTGATGCACTATTAGCACCTGGAGAATGAGTTGGCATATGCCACACCTATATTTTATGAATTAACTCCACGTTTGCAATAGCTTTACACCATCTCATATCAATAAGGCGGGCAATATCTGAAAGGGCATAAAAAAACGTGATTTTACACAAAATTTACATCAAAATGACTGTCAATATGTTACATGACTTGCAACACTGTTCTCAGAATCATGAATCAGAAAGAGGGCAGCCACAATTCAGTACCATATATCATTAAAATAAAGAAAAAGAATGAAAAGCTTTTTATCACTATTAACAGTAAGCAACACATGATATAACAAGCTTCAATCAATGTTTAACTAACTACAACTCCAAGTTCAGTAACACTCGATGCGAACAGGAAAAGCCAAATCTACCTTAAAAGTTATTGCTTTTCCGCACTAATTTTTCAAAACATGCATATATTGGATCAATATTCAAAGAAAAACATTCCAAAACATCATAGCAGCATAAAAACAACAGGTCATAAAAGAAACCACGAAACCCTAAATTATATAAACGGGTAGGGCCAAAAAAGAACAGAAAAAGAAAAGCTAACCTTGAACCAGAGTCACCAAAGCCCGCCCGCGTGAATTAGTGATGCTGAGCGAATGAAAAGAACAGGACAAAAGTGCAAGAAATACAGTCGTTGGTCGTCTCAGGTATGACTAAGGATGGCAATGGGATAGGTCTAAGCCCGGACTCGCATTGAATCCGTCCCACCGGGATGGGTCTAGACTCGCTTCAACCGGGTTTGGAAGCAGGGCGGGGCGGGTCCTGGGATTGGCCGAACCCGCCCCGGACCTGCCCCGCTATACATTTTTATTTTTAAAAAATAAATTTGATATTGATTATACATTTTACTTCTTTGATTTAACAATAAAGTGTCATTATTTAATTTTATATCAAAATTCATGTGTTCATGTTAAAGAAGTTGGCATTTTGAGGAAAATAAGAGCAAATTAATAAATATTTAGTAGCTTAAAGATAGTTTTACAATGTTTATTATAAATATTTACTAGAGAAAACATGAAATTTAATCACAAAACTCAACTTTTGTGTTTCAAATTGATTTCTAAATAATTCTTTTTTAAAATAAAAAAAATCTGGAATCGGGGCGGGGCGGGTATACCCGCCGGGTTGGCGGGGCGGGGCAGGTCCTGGGATTGGCCAAACTCGTCCCATACCCGACCTGTTGCCAAGGGTAAACCCGCTGGGTTCACGGGTCTAAGCGGGGCGGGGTGGGTCCGGGTTTTATGTGTAGCGAGGCGGGTCCTGGGATTGGCCAAACCCGTCTCATATCCGCCACGTTGCCATCCCTAGGTATGACTAGGAATGGCAACGGGTCGGGTATGGGATGGGTTTGGCCAATCCCAGGACTCGCCCCGCTACACATAAAACCCGGACCCGCCCCGCCCCACTTAGACCCGCGAACCCTGCGGGTTTACCCGCCCCGTCCCGGTTCCATTTTAAAAAAAAAAAAATTTAGCTAGAAATCAATTTTGAAACACAAAGTTGAGTTTTGTGATTAAATTTCATGTTTTCTCTAGTAAATATTTATAATAAGCATTGTAAAACTATCTTTAAACTACTAAATATTTATTAATTTGCTCTTATTTTTTCAAAATGTCCAACTTCTTTAACATGAACACATGAATTTTGATATAAAATTAAATAATGACACATTATTGTTCAATTAAAGAAGTAAAATGTATAATCAATATCATATTTTTAAAAAAAAAATTAAAAATGTATTGCGGAGCGGGTTCGGCCAATCCCAGGACCCGCCCCGCCCCACTTCCAAACCCGGTTGAAGCGGGTCCAGACCCGCACCTGCGGGGCGGGTTCAATGCGGGTCCGGGTCTGGACCCGTCTCATTGCCATCCCTAGGTATGACCCATGTTTAAGGTAAACAGCGGCCCAACCTGAACTCGTAATCGGGTCGGGCCGGTTGTTGGGAAAATAACATCATGTTTTCTTTGATCAAATATGTGGGAGTAAAAAATAAATACGAAATAAAAAATACACAAGATTTACGTAGTTCAGCAAAAATAAGCCTACGTCCACGGGACTGCTGCATATCTTTTATCGAAGAAAAATATACAAGTGTTTACAAACACTGACAACACTCAATCTGAAAAACAATCAGAAAATTATGTATCAATTTTCTCTCACTAGTATTTTTATTGTGATTGCACTATGTGTTGTATTTTTCTCTCTACAATATTTGGGTATTTATTGCGGAATAAATCACACCTCTATTTATAGAGGTTTTTCACGCGTTAATTCGGAAAAGCCTTCACGCGTTTTAGCAAGTCTCCACGCATTAAAATTTGGCAAAATTTTATTTACGTGTTTTCAAAAGTCTTCACTCGTTTCTGACTACTAATTTGCCAACTTGCTTTTAAATATTCTTCTTCAAAAAGTGTGGGTCGTCGCCCACTTTTGAATAACCATCTCCTATGTGAAGACTGATCTCAATCTGTCTTCACATCTCGATCAATGCAGCAACCTTTTTTGGTCTGTCAATCTAGCAAACAAACTGAAGTTGAGCACAACTTTAGTTTATTAATGGGCACCACCTTTTGTTAACATATCTGTTGCATTTTTACTTCCTTGGATCTTCTCTAATGTTAGCACATCATCCTCAAGCAGAGACCCGATGAAGTGATAACGGAGATCAATGTGTTTGGTTCTAGAGTGGAATGCTGAATTCTTTGCTAGATGTATTGCACTCTGACTATCACTATACAAAACATTCTTCTCCTGGTTGAATCCCAACTCTGTTAACAAACCTTGAAGCCATATCAACTCTTTATTGGCTTCTGTTACTGCAACATACTCAGCCTCTGTAGTGGATAAAGCTACAATCTTTTGTATCTGCGACATCCAACTAACAGTTGTGTTCCAACAGTGGATATATAACATGTTGTGCTTCTTCGATGATCGACATCACATCCATAGTCTGAATATACGTAACCTTGTACTTTTAGCTCTCATTTCCAAAGTACAAACACTTATTTGCAGTGCCTTGTAGATACCTCAAAATCCACTTAACTGCTTCCCAATGAGCCTTTCCTGGATTTGACATAAACCTGCTGACAACTCTCACTGCATGGTCAATGTCTGGCCTTGTACAGACCATCGCATACATCAAACTCCCAATGGCTGAAGCGTACGAAACTTTAGCCATGGATTCATTTTCTTTCTCCGGCTGAGGACACTGGTCCTTGGATAGGCGAAAATGACTAGTCAAAGGCGTGCTAACTGTCTTGGCGTCGCCCATATTGAATCTCTACCAAACACGATTGATGTACTCCGCCTGAGATAACTGCAAAATTCCCTTTTGCTTATCTCTTGTGATTTGCATTCCAGTTATCTTTCTTGTTGAACCCAAGTCATTCATGTCAAATTCTTTTGACAATAGTTGTTTCAAGTTTCTGATTTCGTCCATATCAGAACCAGCTACTAACATATCATCGACATAAAGTAACAACATGATATAACTGGACTTATATTTCTTGAAGTAGCAACAATGGTCGGCGTTGCACTTCTGGAAACCTTCATTGTGCATAAAGCCCTCAAACTTTAAGTACCACTGCCTTGGAGCTTGTTTCAAGCCGTATAAGCTCTTTTTCAATTTGCACACCTTATTCTTCATCTGTAATGACCCGTTTTTTTTAAAATGAAAATAAGTAATAAGTAATAAATAAATATATATATATATATATATATATATGAGAACTCACATTTTGGAACAATATCGTGGCCCACTTTTCCCAATCAGTTTCTCCTAATTTTATTCCCCTCTCCACTCTTCCGTCTTCTCATCTCCCATTCCCAAATTTCAGAATTTCAAATTTAATTCTCTCATATTTCAGTTTGTAATCTCTAATTAAATACCTCAACCCCTACGTTTCAGATTCTCAAATCTGTAATGGAAGTGAGTCCATCTCGCCTCACCCTATTTAGCTCTCTGCCAACCGATAACCATATGAAAGGGATGAACCCTCCTCTGCAATCATAGTCAAATCCAAACCACCTCAACCGAGACTTACTCCAATTCCCACCACCCATGTCAGATAGATAACTAGCCATCCACATCGTGGAACAATTGCAGAATACGAGAGATAACAACAGCCCGTGTAGTTGAAAAACCCAGATTAAGAGGGCTTTTAATTTTTCCTTCGAACCATCAAGCTGCGAAGTCGTCAAAGGACTTTTATAGGTTGTTTTCGATCAATCGTCAGGCCTCAAGAGGGTATAAATTTAGATCCTATGTATTTATTTATTTATTTTTGTCAATTGTTTAGTTTTGATAAAATCTGATAGTTTTAGAAATTTATTTCGGTCATTTTAATCCATTTAATAATGTATGAATAAATATAAGGGTGTTTTAAGATCATAGTAGAGTGTGTATATGATTTGGAAAAGGGATTGGTTTATCTGATGTTGGGCTGGAATGTCGCTACATTTCCGGGAACACCATGAAATAATTTTGCAGCAAATATGATGTTGCCCCGGAACATTTTGGATTTTTATTTAGAGTATAAAACATGTCTTTAGGTGTTAAAAGTCATTTTTTCAAGTATTGTGTAAATATCCAAGGCACTAGTCAAAATTCGGGTGTGAAAATCTGAGTCAATTGTAGATTTTTCTCATCTTTAGAAAAACCTTTTAAGTTTAAGTTTTTTTAAATTTTTTTTACTGATTTAGCTTTTTTGCAAAGCCATGAAAATCTTAGACTAAAATATAAATGTTGTAGATATTTATTTAGGCGATTTTAATGTAAATCTAAACAATTGTAGAAAAAGAATGAAATCTAGTTGGGATTATTTTGTTAAATTTTGATTGTTGATGATGTTAACATATTGGATAGGAAACCCTTGATACATTCGAAGTTTGTTGGGAAAGTTTATAGGTTGAATAATTTTAGGAAGTTTTGAGGTACGGTAAAGGGAGTTGCATTATTCGCAAATTATTTTAAGTATATTATGTTATTAATTTTTGAAATATTTTGGGATAGTAAGCATGCAAGATTATTTTGAAAAAAATGAATTTTTATAGAAATATGATTTTGTTGAAAATGGAATTTTGAATAGCATTTTATTGTGTATGAAAAACTATTTTGAGATGACATGCTTGTCTTGATTTAGTGAATATGATTTGAGGTTGTGAACTGAGAATGTTCTTTGTTTTGTCTGTCTCGCTTGCGACGAGGGTAAAAACACGCACACTTTCGACTCGTTGGCGACGAGAATGAATAAACACGCTTTGTTTTGCCCGAAGGTGGATGAGGTATAATATCTTCCAATACCCTTCCAGCGGGTATAGTCTGGAATGATATCATCATGTCACCTCCTTATTTGAGTATGCACTTGTTTTCATTACATCATGGCTATATCATGGCTATGGTATTGCTATTATGTGGATGCTATATGATTCTGTTTGTTATGCGTTGGTTATATGTGCAGTTATTTCTGTTATGAATCTGCTTTGTGAAAGTTAGCTCTGTTAACTGCTCATATTAAGATATATATGTGTGAAAGTTATTTTGATATGAAAATGTATTATGTTTCGTCACATTATGAAAAAATGAGGATTTTAATGCTTTTGCCAAATATTTTAGTGTGCTCACTATAAAATGCAGCGACTCACATTTACATGTAATGTGACATATTACAGATAGTGTCGAGGACAAAGATGAGACGGGCGAGGAGCATGTTTAGAAGGATTATAAAGTTTAATTATCTTGAGAACTCTAAGTTTATCTATTGACGACATAAATTCAGTTTTCAGAACAGAGTGAGCCAGTGTATGCTGGGGTGGACGATGTCCCAGAAAGTCATGTGGAGCAGATAATTGAGATTCCTCAGTTGGGGGAATCAATTGATCAAAACAGCGAGCAGCAGTCTGAAGCATCACAGTCTCCTACTCCAGTTCTTGAATTGAGAAGGAGTTCTCGACCTCATGTACCTAACAAAAGGTATATGAACTATTTGTTACTAATTGATGAAGGTGAGCCTGAATGCTAGGAGGAAGCATGTCAGACCAAAGATGCCAGCGAGTAGGAGCTTGCCATGAAAGACGAGATGAAGTCTTTGATGTCCAATAAAACACGGGAACTTGTTGAGTTGCCTATGGACAAAAAGACACTTCACAACAAATGGGTGTATCGTGTGAATGAGGAGCATGATGGTTATAAGAGATACAAAGTCCGACTGATTGTCAAAGTATTCCAGTAAAAAGAAGGAGTTGACTACTCAGAAATTTTTGTTCCAGTTGTGAAGCTCAATGCTATTAGGATTGTATTGAGTATCGTTGCCAGTGAAAACCTCCATATTGAGCAATTGGACGTGAAGACTGTGTTTCTTCACGGATACATTGATAATTAGATCTATATGTTTCAACCAGAAGGTTTCGCAGAGAAAGGGATGGTGTGACGGCCCGCCCCAATGGGTCGCCCGCCAAGGCTACACTCAATTCAAAAATTAGTTATCACTTTGAAATTCGGTTTAGCGAAAACGTTCCAATTTCATAACGAACTAAAATGTGTTGACTTAATAAATTTTGACTTTGACTTCTAAAAAAATTGGGTAGAGTCTCCCCTTAATAATTGCATCCCGTGATCAAACTAAAATACTCCATTCAACATTAATAACCATCCCAAAAACGATAAAAAAACAGAATCCTCAAAATCAAGCTAAAACATAATAAGTCGCTGACAACTGTGTTATGTCTGTCCTTATACATCACTCGTTCGTTGAAGATCACATATCTACTATGGATCATCTTCTTGTTTTCATTATCTAAATGTGGAAGCCAAACTCACATTCACCATAACCAATGAAAGTGTACTTCTTTGGTTTGGGATCAAGTTTATTTCTGTGTGCATCACTGATATGCACATATGCTAGATAGCCGAAAACTTTAAGATATGAGAGGTTTACCTCTTTTCCGCTCCATACCTCTTCTGGTATTCTGTGTTCCAATGGTACCGATGGACCTTGGTTGATCGAGTAAGCTACTGTGTTGACTGCTTCTGCCCAGAACTGCTTTTGGCAGGCCTGATTGCACCCTCGTACTTCTGGCTCGTTCTGTCAATGTCCGGTTATACGCTCAGCTACACCATTGTGTTGAGGCGTACCAGGCACGATTCTCTCCATTCTGATCCCGTGCTCATAGCAGAACTTCTTGAATCTGGTGTCTTAATATTCATCACCATTGTCGGTTAAAAGCTTCTTTATCTTCAACCCTGTCTCATTTTCAACCGTCGCTTTTCAAATCTTGAAAGCCTCAAATACTTCTGACTTATGTTTCAGAAAGTAAACCCATACTTTTCTGGAGTGATAATCAATGAAAGTCACAAAGTAGTGTTTCCCATTAATGGATGAGACAGTCGTTGGTCCCCAAACATCAGAGTGAACTAGTTCACATTTCTCCTTCTTTGGGTTCTGGTACTTGTCTGAAAGCTAACTCTTTTATGCTTTCCAAAAATACATCATTCACATGTATCAATATCAATTGACTGAAGACTCGGTAGTTTCCCCTTTGTGTGCATAACCTTCATTCCTTTTTCACTCATGTGACCAAGTCTCTGGTGCCACAGAGTAGGACTTTCTGTGTATGCTGCAACTGCAATTGAACAGCGTGCTCCTGCTATCATGTAAAGAGTACCATTCTTATTGCCTCGAGCAATTATCATTGCACCTTTTGAGGTCTTCCAAGTATCTCCATGAAAGACTTTTGTATAACCTTCACTGGCAAATTGAGATTAAGTTCTTTCTTAGATAGGGAATATGCCTGACATCCTTCATTTCTCATACAGACTCGTTCAACTTAATCTTTATGATACATTTGCCAACAATCTCGCAAGATTGTTCGTTACCAACGTAGACTTTACCAAGATTTTCGGGGACATATTTCTCAAAGAGTCCTCTGTGAAATAGCATAGAATGATGCTCCGGAGTCTAATAGACAAGACTCTTCTTTGCACTCTAAAGAGTATATTTAATGCATCATCTATAGAAGCAATGTTTGCTTCTGCCTTCGTGTAACACCCCTAAAATCTCAATTACAAAAATTTGACAAAATAATTTGAAGCTATCTTAAATGTTACTAAGAAATAATCATCTTAATATATTAAAAATGCATACATCAAAATAGATAATAAATGAAAAAGATAATAAAAGAAAGAATAAACAATATAACTATTTATTGGAAATTATATATTTGTGAAACATACCAATAACTAAAATCATTAACAAAGTGAATCCGTATATTACTTGTAATATTAAATTTACATAAAGAATTAGAGGAAAATATAATTATATTCTTGAGTATGAGTATGAATATTTGATTTTGGTTAAAACATTATTCATTAAAAACTTTACTCGCAAACAAAATGTATAAATATAACTTGTATTAATATACTTTTGACATAAATATAATAAAATAGGTAAAAACATAATAAAAAGTTTAAACAATTATAAATACCAAAAGAATAATCAAGAAATTATTATTAAAGTGATTTATAAATTTTATTTTCTACTCTAATATATTTACAAGTAGAACATAGATAGATAAATTCATTGTAAAACAACTTAAATATTATTAATATTAATACAACAAAAATATATTAAATAATAAATATAGTATTTAAAGGATTAAAATATTAATATTTAGGTTAGCACATTCATTTCTTGGCCAAGACAAGTGTCACTCAAATTGTGGCTTGTCCTCTTCCATTTTTGCCTATAAATAACCCCCTTCATTCATCAGATTTCACACACACAAAATTTCAGGTAAAGAGTGTTAGAAATTGGGAGAAAGTTAGAGTGTAGGAATTATGTAGAATATGGTGGCAACAGAGAAATTTATGAGGAAAATTATCAAAGCTTGTCCGAAAATTCCGAAAATATTTCACAACACTCCTCACACACCCAGACCGTCTTCTGTAAAGGAGGTGTTGAAAAATCGCAAGCTGATATTGCCTAGAAAATTCAAGAACACGAAGAACAAAGTGCTACCAGCATTTCAGAAACCCATTTCAAGGTAGCATATTCAAGCTCCGATTTCACACGTTTTAAAATGGATTTTGAAAATGTTTTACAAACAAAGAGTGTTCCAAATATGTTTTAATTTACTCATGTTCCGGCCGTTGGTCGTAAAACTCATCAGAAACAGTATTTTCCGGCGAACGAATTACCATGGGTAATCATTTTGAAAACTCAAAATCTGGGCAAAATCGGTTGCGAATCTCAAAATGGTTTCCATACGAAAGTTGTAGATCGAAACGAGGCGAACCTGCGGCAAAAATTTCAGCCGCGCGTGGCTTCCGAAGCACGGCCACGCGCCGGCACGGCGGCGCGTGTAACTCACGCGCCGGCAAGTTTATTGAAATTCCGAGCTCTGAACGTTGCTGAACTGATTTAAGGCATTTCTGGAAAGTTTCATGATGTTTCGATCTACAACTTTCGTATGGAAACCATATTGTCTGCATATAGTGAGGTGTATTACCGATTTCTTTCTATATAGCCCCTTTGGCATTTGGCCTGGAACTTACTGTAAATGTTATTCAATATTGTACCTTTCATTTATGTTATCATGTTGTGCAAATGATTCATTGCTCATATTGTCTGCATATAGTGAGGTGTACTACCGATTTCTTTCTATATAACATCTTTGGCATTTGGCCTGGAACTTACTGTAAATGTTTATTCAATGTCGTACCTTCCATTTATGTTATCATGTTGTTCATTATAATATTTCATTGATCATATTGTCTGCATATGAAAGTACTGCGTTTATCGCTAATCTTTTCCCTTGAATGAATGAATGGAGCCATGGACATGAGTCCACTGGACAACGTGGCATCGGCCCGGAAAGTGAGTCCAATGAACAACGGATGAGAATCCGGGTATATGGTTCATCTGAACAACGCGCATCGTATCGGTCCGGAGAATGGTTCACCTCGGCTCGTAAATGAATGTTTGTATTGGATTGTATTCGAATATGTGGGGAAAAGTGCTACATCTAAATGTCGGGTGGGAGCCACCTCTTTAGCCCACGATATTCATTTTATTGTCCTAATTCGTCTTTGTTTCGTTGATCATATTTCCTGATCCGGATACGTGGGGAAAAGTGCTACACCTTAATGTCGGGTGGGAGCCACCTCTTTAGCTCACGATATTCCTTCTCAAGTCGTAAACGTCATCGTTTCATTGAAATATTATTTGATCGCAGTGTTATCTCTTGTTACATGACATATCATATCGACAGATTGCATTATTTGTTATTATATACATGAAAATCTATTGTTATTCCCTCACTAAGTCCTTAAAGACTTAACATCTGTTTTCTTTTTGTTATTTATCATGAGTTCCAGATACAGGAGAACGGGATCAAGGATCAGTGGATAATAAGGAAAAATGGAAATGTTGGCTTATCAGTACTGATAGTATTTCTTCTTTGGTTAAGTATCAGATCATTAGAATGAGTTTGTCACGATTGTATTGTGTTAATAGATATTATGAACGCTTCCGCTAACGAAATATAATTAATTGTTATGAACGCTTCCGCTAACGAAATATAATTAATTGTTATGCACACTTTCGCTAACGTAATATGATTAATTATTATGTATGGATTGTTTTAAAGTAATACCCTACAAAAATATCTATATTTTTATATAGTATGGAATGTGGTACCAGATAAGAGATTATATATTTTGTGCCCGAGTCGGGTCCCACACTTCGCCTCCTAATTTTGGTGCATTTTTGCACGGATTTTTATAATGTCCGGGCTGCCCGCATTTTCAGCACTCGGTAGTCTTTGAGTTCTGAGAATTAGGGGGATTCCTAGATTTGGACCTCCTATCCTTTTGTTTGCCACGTCCACCTCCTTTTCTTTACGTGTTTTCAAAAGTCTTCACACATTTCTGACTAATAATTTGCCAGCTCGCTTTTAATTTTTTTTTCTTCAAAAAGTGTGGGCTGTCGCCCACTTTTGACTAACACAGGTTACCCGGTGACCTTATTCAACTGGGTTCCACTATTTTTTTTATTATTTTAAATTAAAGCGTGTTGATGAAGATTCGAACTCTTGACATCTATCATGCATACAGCTTCTTACCACTAAGCTATTGTCTTGATTGTTTTATTTTAGATAATATAATTATATATACTAAGAGACAATATATATTATACGTGTAATACAATAATAACTATTTTATATTGATAAAGAAAAATTATCTAAAAAAATATGTTATTCTCTTAAATAAATATTGCATAATAGAAACAAATCTATAAAAAGTAAATATAACAAAAAATATTGGTTAAATTCATAAGAACTAAAGAAATAATGGTTGTAAAATATACTATAATAATAAAGCAAATTATTACAAATGAATGTATTATATACATTTTGATTATTCTACAAGCACTTTACGTTCGTTATTTGATTTACATTATATAAAATAATAATTAAATAAGTATATCTTAATTTATCACAGTATGACTTACAAGAGAAATTTACTTATACTTATTTAGGAACAATGTATTGAATTGATAATTCACTAACTTTATATTATATAAATTAATAACTTCAACTTAATATATTTATGATTAATCAATGAAATCTCATAAACTAACTTTACTGACATTTGTATTCTTATTTAAATTGATAGTCACAAATCTCATCACTGACTCTTTTTAACATAACAAGAACTTTGTGTTGTTTTATAGATAAATAACAAATAATTCAATATTATACTATTCAATATGTAATTAGTATCATAATTGTAAATGTTTCATGCCAATATCATTTGCAATTAATACCAAAGTTGTATATGTTTCATACAAATTTCATATGTAATTAATATCATAATTGTAAAGTTTTATACCAATCTCTTTTGTAATCAGTATCAAAATTGTATAAGTTGCAAACCAATTTCATATGTAAATAGTACCATAATTGTAAACATTTCATACAAATATCATATGTAATTAGTACCAAAGCTGTATATGTTTCATCTCAATTTCATATGTAATGAATATCATAATTGTAAATGTTTCGTATCAATCTCTTTTGTAATTAGTACAAAAGTTGTATATGTTTCATACTAATTTCATATATAATTAGTATCATAATGGTAAATGTTTCATACAAATATCATTTGTAATTAGTACATGTTGCGCCTTAAAACGCTACAACTCTCATTTTTTTAATTTAAATAAAATTATCTATTTTGTTTTGATGATTACAAAACCTATGCTTTTTGTACTAATGATTTGTGTTGAGTATGGAGCATAAGTTATGATCAAATTAAGCATATTGAAGAAGTGTTGAAATGCCAAGTGAATTTTTTTTTGGTTCAAGCGGATCGCTCCAGGCGATTAGTGTCATTGCCCCAGGCGATGGGTGCTAGGCGAGGCATCGCCACGCCCATCGACAGAGGCGATGGTGAGGCGAGCGTGCTACCAAGATCGCCCCAGGCGATGATGACCATCGCTTCAGGCGATGGCAACCATTCAGGACTTCGCCCCGCACATCGACTGAAGCGACGCCGAGGATCACGCGCATGGATAGATCGCCTGAGGCGATGGCTAGAACGCCTGAGGCGATCCTGGAACGTTTGAGGCGATGGCTTGTTCGTTTGAGGTGATCCAGTTTTTTAGCTACGACATTTGTTTTTGGTGATGAACGCCTAAGGCGATCCGGACACTGCCTGAGGCGATCTGTGCCATAATGTGACCGTTGGTGCGTGGCGATGGAGATCGCCCGAGGCGATGTCCGAGGCGATCTGGGAGTGATTAAAGCCTTAAGTGTAGCAACAGCTAGTAGGAGCCTTGAGAGCCTTATACACTATAAATATGGATGTTTGGGCTCAAGTTGATGTTAGGAAACAACAATATACAATACAAGCAAGCTATACTCAATCCAACTCAAGCTATCATAGCAAAACGTTTCTATTCTAGTGTCTTATATTGAGAGTTTGTTTCTTATTCTTGTGTGAGAGCTTTGTTCTTCATTTGGTTACACCGTGAAGGAGTCATTTGTTGTAGCACACAAGTTGTGAATCATTGTAAAGGTCCTCCAACACCGACGCAAGTTGGCAAATTATATAAGTTTCCGACAAATGAAGTTGGTGCAAGGTTGTGGCTATCCTTGGAGCCCTCGAGGCCAAGAAGAAGTTGTTCTAGTGGAACCTCGGTTAAACGGTTTTTAACCGGGAAGAGGAGACCTAGACGATTCATCACCGAACTTCTATAACAAATTCTCGTGTTCTTTATTGCTTTATTTATATTGCGCATTTACATTATTTTATTATATTGTTTATTGTTTGATTGACATCAAGTCTTCCGCAGTGCAAACTCAATTATTTACAATATCATTTTAAAACGCTAAAGTAGTCAAGGAACCTCATTCACCCCCCTCTTAGGTTCCAACAGTACCAAAGTTGTATATGTTTCATACGAATTTCATATGTAATTAGTATTATAATTGTAAATGTTTCATATAAGGGTCGAACCGTAACCGACGGTTTACGAACCGTAACCGGAACGGTCTACGAAGGCTAGGGTTAAGGGTCGAGCTCTTTTGAACCGTCGAACCGACGATTCACGAACTGTGGTCATGTCAAGTATGAGGTGTGTTACTGTTAAGCTGAAAATAAATCTGGCAGAAGTGATTAAGATATGTATATTTCATGACATCACACATTACGTCATATTCACGAATTGATTATTTCACTTATATAGGGTTTTTGGCATATTACCCCTTATGGTTTCCCAAATAGGCGGACTACTTCACTGTGGTTTAAAAATATACATTTTACCACCGTGGTTTATAAAAAATGATTATTTTTATAAACCACATGGAGTAAACTGCATATTTTCAAACCATAGGGGGTAAACTGTCTATTTTGTAAATCATATGGAGTAAAATGTATATTTTCAAATTACATGAGGTAATTTGCCTATTTGATAAACTACAAGAGGGTTATTTGTCACTAGTTCCATTGATATATGTATAAGATAATCACCAAAAATGAAATCCATTAAGTTAGATCTAATATTAAAATTCATATTTTAGTCTACCAGAAATCCTTCCCATTTTGTATAATTTTATCCAAGTTTCGTAATTTTATTTTTGTTTACTGTGACGAATCGGGTTATAATTTTATCCAAGTTTTGTAATTTTATTTTTGTTTACTGTGACAAGTCGGGTTATAATTAGGCTTCATCAGGACCGGTTCGGACGCGTCGTCTTCCACCTTCCTCCCGCAACTATTATTCTTTCGTTTCTTCCATGTATATTTCTCTCGTCCCCAAATTTCATTAATTTAATTAAACCTCACCCAAGATCATTCCATACGTTCACCAGATCGCAATATAGGGCATTTCGATTGTAGGAATTAGCAATAATGGTGCTGATTATGGTAGTTCGAGACTACATCAATCGCATGTTACAGGACATTTCTGGAATGAAAGTCATCGTTTTAGACTCTCACACGGTGATTCTTTCTTCTGTTCCTGCTGTTTATTTTTCAGTTCCGCCTTTTACTTTCATTCTTTGGTGTTTATGAAATGTTTAGTTCTCAATCAGTGATGGAGCAGCTTATGGTCACATATTCGATTAAATTAGCATTTAATAAGTTGATTTGTAGTGAATTATGATTTTAAATGTAGGTACTGGTTGTATGTTAATGTGTGGAAGAAGTTATTGAGTAATTGTATGCTGAATATGAGCCTAATGAACCAAGTACAGTTTATGATTTGGAACTTAGATTCTTTTTCTCGATTATTGGGTGTTTAATGTGCAATAAAACAACTTTTAAACAAGGATTTAGCTTGATAAACTGATCGAAGGCTGTAGGTAATTTGGAAGTCCGTGTCTATTATTTTATTTGGTTGAGATATATTTCAACGCAATTCAATTATGGCAAGTGTTCTGTTAGCCTATGGACTGTTATTTATTTTGGTTCGATAACGAAATTGCAGGTTAGCATTGTAAGTGTTGTATATTCACAGTCAGAGCTTTTACAAAAAGAAGTGTTTCTGGTGGAACTAGTGGATTCCATTTCAATGTCGAAAGAACCCATGTCACACCTCAAAGCTGTTTATTTTCTTCGTCCAACTTCTGAAAATATTCAACACATGAGGCGCCAGTTGGCTACCCCTAGATTTGGGGAATATCACCTCTGTAAGATAACTATTTACGCATTACATTACTGTGTTTCTTATGCAAGAGATCTCTTTAGTTTGGTCAGAACCCGTAAGTTATTATTGGATTGTTTAGTTGTGATATTCTTAATGGCATGGAAGGCAATGTGAACGAGTGGTTGAAGGTCCTTCATTTGTTTATGTTGTTCACAGTCTTTTCCAATATGCTGAAAGACACTCAGCTTCATAATTTAGCTGATTCAGATGAACACGAAGTTGTTCAGCAAGTGCAGGTAACTTGCATATAAGTGTCTCTTTCTTGCTTTAATCTCTTGGGAAGCTAATTGGCTGGAAATATGAAAACTGTATCTATTGATTCTAGTGGGACCATTTGGCTCCGAGTTTCATGGTTTTACAATGCTTCTTGTTGTTTCCTTGATCTTCAGGAGTTCTATGCAGACTTTGTTGCTGTTGATGCCTATCATTTCACATTCAATATGATACCAAACCACATGTACATGCTCCCAGCTGTTGTGGATCCTTCAAGTGTACAGCATTTTTGTGACAGAGCAGTTGATGGAATTGCTGCCATCTTCCTGGCTCTGAAGCGAAGGCCCATTATTCGATATTCACGAACATCCGATGTTTCAAAAAGGATAGCACAAGAAGCGTTGGTGAGAATTTAACTACCTTGTAGCTTCTTTTACAGAACCATTTTTCCTTGGTTTATCACGTGTTTACGGAATTATATTGGTTATATTGTGCTCAATGTGTTGTAAAAAAACCTTCTTTAAACTAATTTAGCTTCTCATCCATGCGTACAACAGAAGCTGATGTACCAGCAGGAGAGTGGTCTTTTTGATTTTAGACGAGCAGAAGTTTCCCCATTGTTGCTGATTGTGGATAGGAGGGATGACCCAGTCACTCCTCTTCTCAATCAATGGACATATCAGGTTATGCTCTTCCTTTTCAGAAGGGGAATTGCTCTGTTTTTCTTGTTTTGTAACTGAGAGGTGCAGTATTGTTTTTTTAATATTATCATCTGTAGGCGATGGTTCATGAACTTATAGGCATTCAGGACAATAAGGTAGATATCAGAAATATTGGAAAATTCCCAAAGGACCAACAGGTTGTGTTCCTTATTATGCTGTATGTACTGTCATGTACTATATGAGCATGGAACTTGACTTTTAGATGGTAAATTGTGCTTTCAGGAGGTCGTGCTGTCTTCTGAGCAAGATGCCTTTTTTAAAGCCAATATGTATGAGAATTTTGGAGATATTGGCATGAATATTAAAAAAATGGCTGATGATTTCCAGCAAGTTTCAAAAAGTAATCAGAGTATTCAGACAATAGGTTCGAGTTTTATCACTTCTACATATTTGCTAGCACAATCTTCAATCTTATGTTTTATTTTGGGTGTAGACTCCTTTAACCTTTGACAGCCGGTGACAACTTCATAAATATTGATTAAATTAGAATTTGTGCAGAGGACATGGCTAAATTTGTTGACAACTACCCAGAATACAGAAAAATGCACGGCAATGTTTCCAAGCATGTGACCTTGGTCTCAGAAATGAGCAGAATTGTTGAGGAACGAAAACTAATGCTTGTTTCACAAACAGAACAAGAACTGGCTTGCAATGGTGGGCAAGGGGCAGCATTTGAGGTACCATAAAACCTTTTTTCTGGTAGTAAAATGAATCTTCCATCAGTTGATTGACCATAAAAAATATGTTGAATCCATATTAGATACTTATTCCTTGAAACAAAGTAACAAACCATATGTATAAGATCCATTAAGGGCAGAAAATTACAGAATCTGTTAAACAGAAGTGCCTAAGTCTCTAATGTGTGGAGAAGATGTACCTGAGAACCTGGTGAGTGGCATACCAAAGTTACTGCCTAATCAAGTTCTTGATTTTAACCAAAAGAAGTTCACGAGAAATTAACAAATGAAAACTAATCTATTAAATAAAAAATTGCATCTGGCTTTTGAAAATGCTTCACGCGTGGTCCAAAAGTTCTAATGTAGCTCATAAAGGCTGTCTAACAAGTATCAAGATAATTTTGGGGCCCAGGAAAGCCTAGAATTATAATCATCTTAACCTTTTTATTTTATTTCCTCTTTTAGCTCCTCCTGGGAGAACCATCTTGACATTTACTGGAGATTTATTAAAATTTAGTTGTGATGATTATAAACATCAGAAAAGATGGTTGCACATGCAGCTTTGTTGGTTGTGAGTATAAGATTTTAAAATTTTAAAATCATCCGTTTTTTCCTTAATTATTGTCAAGATGGTTTAGGCGTTTGTCTGATGAAATCAGTACTTCCAATTACTGCTGAAGTAGTAGATATCTATTTTGGTGACTGCAACTGTTCTGTAAAAGATATCTCCTATTTCTGAAACATGGTATTATGTTTTAAGCCAAAGACAAGTAAGTGTGTGCATGAATGATTGTCTTCTGCTGTGTGTTTCTGTGCAGGCTGTTACCAATCTTTTAAATAATGAAAGTGTCTCTGACATTGACCGTTTACGCCTTGTCATGCTGTACGCTTTAAGATATGAGAAGGATGGTCCCGTCCAGCTGATGCAGTTATTCAATAAATTGGCATCACGGTCTCCCAAGTATAAGGCTGGGGTACGCCTCATCAATTACTGATTGGGTTTTACAATATTGACTCTTGACTTTCATTTGTTTCTGGGGAGTGAGGGGAAAATGCTATTCTGTCTTGCCTCCCTATCCATTGTCATTGCCTACTCCTATATCATGCTTTTTTTCTTTTGGGGTGTGGATGAGGATTGAGGAGTGGCTAGTTGTCGGTGAGATTTTCTTTGAATTTCAATGCAGTTGTACAATATCTTTGATTGGGGGTGTGTCTATATCTGTTTCATTAAAATAAACTTTACAATATAAGCTTTGAACTGTCGCATGGGTTTGGTCTTCAGTGGATGTCTTGTATCATTCCTTCGACTTGATTGAGCGTACTGGATTGTTTTGTTCAGTTGCAATATTTCTATGCAGAATTGTTGCGTAGGAATTTTTTTTATTGTTTGAGGAATTAAAAATGTTTTGGGTACTAGCTCTTTAGTTATTTCTTGTTCTACATTTGACTGCTCGTGTTATCTTTGTATGATTTAGCACGTGAAGCCTTCATCTATCAGGGGCTCAATTAGGCAGGAAAATATATGCTTCTTTCCGATCAATCATTCTTATAAAATGCATTACCCTTTCTATGTTTGGTTGGCAGCTTGTGCAATTCCTGCTCAAGCAAGCTGGAGTTGATAAGAGAACTGGGGATCTTTATGGAAACCGAGATCTTCTAAATTATGCCCTTAACATGGCCCGCGGACTCAAAGTTGGTCTAGAAATCTCTATCTGGCTTCAATTGAAAAATTGTTTGAAGGTACTGAAGATAAATTTTCATGCTTGTTCAGGGGGTGGAGAATGTGTACACTCAGCATCAGCCTCTACTATTCCAGACAATGGAGAGCATTGTCAAAGGGCGTTTGAGAGATGTAGACTACCCCTATGTTGGAAATCATTTCCAGCAAGCCAGGTGGGATTTTAAAAACGTTCCTTGTGGGAAACTGCATGCTTGCAGCTCATTAATAAATTTATTTTTAGTTACTATATCCTAATTCTCTACAGCTTTATCTTATTTCAGGCCACAGGAGGTGGTAGTTTTCATTGTTGGTGGGACTACTTACGAGGAGGCACGTTCTGTCGCTTTACTGAATTCTACAAATTCTGGAATTCGTTTCATTCTTGGTGGTACTGCAGTTCTCAATTCAAAAAGGTATCATTAATCTAACTGAATAAATATCCTAAATTACCCTCTCCTTGAAATTCTTATATTCACCCTCTTACAAATTATGCTCGAAATTACATTACATAGCCTGCACACTATACCCACAAGAAACTGAACACGCAGAAGTTTTATTTCAAAGCCCTACACACATCTGTCCCTAATTTTTTATGTGATGAAAATGTAGGTTTCTGAAGGACCTTGAAGAAGCTCAAAGAATTGCTCGAAGCAACACTGGTGTAGTTTGAGATTCGTTTACCTTTGCCTCGACTTTTGTAAGATGCGCAGAATTAACGTATTCCAAGGTCAGACATACTCCACCTACTAACAACGAACTTCTTGTATCAAAACTTTACACCCATCTGGTACATGAATTGATGATGGCATCGCTACTATTTGTTTTTGTTTCATCGAGATATAACTTTGCTCGGCAGAGGGAAGCTAAAATCAAGTTTATTTGACAAAATTAGCCATCCTGAGGGCGATATTTTGTAATTTGCACGATCGCTAGTTTTTACCTGTACAAGAAGTTCTTCCAGTAATAAGAATTAGTTTCTTCTCCAATTATTCAAATGTCATTCGTCCTAAAAATCCGTGTTGGTAAAATGTGCCTCTTTATTGTCTGTATTTTATTTTACAATTCTCAAAATACTTAAATAACTTCATGATTATGATTTTCTTACCTTCTCATTGTTCAAATTTATTTCTAATGGTACTATACATACCAAAAAATGCAAATATAAATCCTTTTGATAATACTTTTAAACACCCTAGTCATTGTATGTGTGTGTGCGTATATTTAATAATTATTTCCACTTTATACCTAAGTTCAATATTCAGATTAATTAATAAATTTTTGGCACTTGAAAATTGAGAGAGACACCTTCCAGCTAGCCTGAGTTAGACACGTTATCACAATTAATCATACCATGCTAAGACCATGGAAGTTCATTTTTTTTTAATTTTTTTTTTGTTAAATTTCAATAATGATCTCATTGAATATGAATTTTTTTAATATTAATCCCAAATTTTTAGGTTTAATCAAATATAGTCCTATATAAATTATTTTAAATAAAAAATAGTCCCAAATAAATTTTTTTTTAACAAATTTAGTCTTACATAAATTATTTTTTAACAAAATGAGTCTCATAATTGAACATGAGTTTTGAGATCACTTTTGATTAGAAATAAAAGTTTGGGACTACTATTGATTAAAAACAATAGGTTTAGACTATTTTTGATTAAAAATAATTTTCATAAAACTATATTTGATTACTCCTAAAAGTTTGGGGCTAGAATTGAGAAAATTCATATTCTACGGGATCATTTTTGAAATTTAATTTTTTTTTACAATTTATTCATGTGATGATAGAGGTTTGGCGGATTTTTACCTGTTTAACCTTGTAAGTTCACTAAAATAGAATGAATTAAAAGATAACGATGTCACCATATATATGAAACAAGCCACATTAGTATACATTATCAACAATCATTATTGTCTTATTGCTACATGTGTAGTATAGTAATACCATATAAAATAGCTAGTTGCCCCCAAGATTGGATTTTGGATTCAGATGGACAGTCTCGTGTGTTGGGAAACATAAAACAGATGTATTGTCTTTGCTCTTGCCAACTCAAATAGATTGGGATAATATTACTAGAACTTTTAAATATTTGGCATTTTAGATAAAATTACTAGAGATATAATCTATTTCACTGTTGTCCGTAGGGCGAATTTATGTTACTCGTTCCGATTTAAACTTAATATATAGTGCAAAAGACCTAAACAGAAATCCAGTTTACAAAACCAATGAGCAATGAACAGTCAAATTAATAGAATAATAAATAGAAAAATTATGTAAACCAAAGAGACAAAAATTAATAAAGGTTTGAGAATGACATGTCCACTTTTCTCCTTATTTGTACTATTACATAATATATGTTTTCCAAATATTGAAAAAATTATTTGATTTTTCTTGATTTCATTAAAATGACAAATTGTTGTGTTGTTCGAGAAAACGTCTGATGAGGAGATTATGGGAAATCATATGCCAAAGTGTAAAAGCTAATAAATTTACTGTTATTGGTTTAAAGAAATAGTTTATATGAGTTACCGGGTATTTTTCAATTAAAAGTCATTCCAAATCTCTAGGATGAATGAAGGAAAAAAATTTACATTTTAGAGTTGTACCTAGAGCTTCAAGGTTTGCATCTAAAAGAATTCCATAAGAGTCATTAAAAGCCTATTGAAATTTGGATGCCTTTACACTTTTATAGAGTTTTAAAAGTCATGTTTAAACTTTTAAAAACTGTATGAAAGTCTATTTTGAATACTTTTATGTATAGTATAAAAGTCTAGATTGAATATCACTCTATAAAAGTCTATATTGAATACTTCTAAACTTTTAAATTCTAAAAAAGTCAAGATCCAGTACACCCCCTAATTTCCAACTCACCAAGAATTCGAGTTACATGTAATTAGTAACAAAATTAGGAAGATTTTCATGAACTTGTTTACAAGACCAAGACCATAAATTCTTTCTTTTCTTCCATGGGAAAAATATTTGAGAATTCAAACTTTAGATCAAACTTTAAGCGGAAAAAGGCTCCTGATTAGTTGAGACTAATTTAGTCGAGAAGCTAGACTAACTCAGACAGTGTAAAATCAAGAATCTTAATATTAATAATAAATAATGATGGAAGTTATAATATAAATATTCGTGTGAAATTAGCATCTCAATTGAAGAGGAGAATGAGAATTCAAGGTTGAGATCAGAAAAAAAAACTCCGAAATCACTTAATAAGAAGTTTCTTTGTTGTCAATCGAGACTAGTTTGTTTGTGAAGCTACAGTTATAAGTCAAAGAATCTGAATTCAAGAATAATAAGAAGAAGAAATAAAGATATGAATTGTAGTAGAAAATTTCACGTAAAATTAGTATTTTAATTTAAAGAGGAAATTTACAATTTTAACAAATATTTATAGATTTTTTTTTAACTCAAACTTGCAGCAAATGAGATACCTCAAAAATCACAAGGAAAACCCACCTTTGGCCCCAATTTGCAAGTGGGCAATTCATTTTTTTGAAGTACAATCCTACATTATTTTGGGTAGACATATGTCTCAAGTGCGGTGTCAGCTGGACAAGGTCCTTCATCAAGTTGGCAATTCTTGAAAATATCAGAGTTCGTGACATTTTTCTGCATCTTATAATTGTTCTTCGAAAATATTTTATGGTAAACGCCTAAACGGTAACCCCTTTAACTATTTATTTGATAATTTTTCGATTGATCAGAAACTCGTGTTGCACAACCATGTATTAATGAGCATAAATTTCAAATATTGAGTTTTCAAAATTATTTTTAAAAAAAATTAGTAAATTATAAAATATTTTTACAAAAACGCATACTAATTAGTATAATTATTGGTTATTGTCAACCCTCTCGGTCAATACATAGTATGTATTGTAAAGATTACTAAATCTTTCACGTCTGAAAACCTGATTGAAATTGAATATTTAATTTAATGATTTGAAGCTGCCCAAACGCGAAGAGACGACCACCAATAAATTAACAAGAAACTTGAACCTGTAATTAATTTATATCGTAACAAATATTGGCATGTATTTATTTGTTATTAATGCAATAATAAATATTTTTTATTAATACAATAACAATCACCAGTATCAACCAAAAATCAATGAGTGGAGTAGCTCATATATAATAAATAGCTAACATAACTTGTAAATTCTCGATAAAACCTTAACGAGACAAAGACAAACATGAAAAAGAAGGTACACATGCAATTATTGCAAGAAAACAAGTTATTCGATTCATTAACCTGTAAAAGTAGGTACATAAATCAACAACAAATTTCAAAAGAAGGAGAGAAGGAGATCTGTACAATGAAAATCCTTCAAGGTCAACAAAAATGGCCATGTAACTATTGAAAAAATAGCTCCACAAGTTGGTCAATATCTCATTCATTCATCCACAGCTTAACAATTGAACATCTGCCAACGGGGGCAGACTTAATGGTGATAAGGATCGATAACCACTTTTAGATTAAAAATTTTAAGGAAAAAAAGGTAAGTTTTACCTTCTCAATCTCCTGCATCCGTCTCAAATTCATCAATTCACATCCAACAACTAGTATAGAAACAACGGCATCGGTCTTTAATAGGGGCACCGTGCTTGCATGGCCGGTGGTGATAATAATAAAATCCTTAACAATTGTAGGCTCCATATTGCTGATCAGCTTGAACATAAATAATCAAGAAAACATGCATTGCCATTTTGGGTCATGTATGTCGAGAGACAACTTATGAATTCTGATGAAGTAACCCTTTTGCAATTTGTAGAAAGCCATTTGGACTTCATGTAACTTTCTTTTCTCCATGGAGGGATGTGCAATCCTCTCTCTGTAAGGGACTGTTTGGCGGCTGAGCAAATCAAAGAAACCAACTTCTCTATTTTTTCTTCGGTTCCCACAAAGATCAAAGGAAGGGCATCTCTGAGTTCTTCATAATTTGGTGTTGGCCTTGCCAATTCAAACTGTGTCCTGAAATCTATGTCCACTATTAATTTAAATTCTTGGCCACCATCTTTGTCCCTCATCGTCACTTCGACATATTCATAGTTTCCTGTAAAGTAAGAGACTGGAAAAATAGTCTAAAATACATATAGCGTGCGATTTGATTTTTTAGAGAGAGAAGTGAATGAACCTGAAGGGCAATCAAAAGGAGTAGACCAAGAAGTTTCGCAAAGATGGGCTTCATAATTATCTAATTCCAATCTGAAAACAATCCATTTTCTGAGCTTGTTGATTTTCTCCAAACCTGATTCATCTACATCTCTCAAGTACATCAACACTTTCCTGTAAATCTCATTTTCTGCTTCTGTCTGTTCTTCCAGTAATTCCTAAGAACACAAAAACTTTCATTTATTACATGTTTATACGAACAAAAAGAACAATAAAATTAATACATATATATGTCATATGTGTGTGTGTAGATACAACTTACTTGTAAAGAGAAATAATGAGTGGGATTATCATGAAGTCGAGAAGTTTGGGATGAAAGATAAGACCAAGAATCTATTACTGTTGATCCACCGGATTCAATATAATCTTTGATCAGTTGGGATAATTTATCATCTTGTGAGAAGGTACTCATCTTTCTTGCTTGATGGATTGGTATTTTCAGACAAGTAGGGTGGCGATATTTTCGCTTGTATTTAAGCATTTTCAAAACTAATTATAATACAATAAATTACAATTCACAATATACTTCAAAAAATAAATTTTCTTTTAAAACAATTAAGGAAGAAGCCATGCATCTTCCTAGAACACCTTTCATTTTTCTTTTTCTTTTTCTTTTTTTTTTTAAATTATTGTTCATGAAATGATCATGTTTGGATCATTGGTTATGTATCAAGAAGCTAGGGGTATGATTGTTTCTATTTCTCCATTTCCACCTCATTTTTATTTTTTTAGAATTTATTTTCATATGCCCAATAAAATCACTGACTTTTATTTTAATATCACTACTTTCGAGAAATAATATGTTTTCACACAAATTTACAATATATTAACATTGTAAATTTCTTAATTACTCAAATATTATTAAATGTTCAATACAAAAATTTAAACGATTCACTTTATATGTTAAATTTTATTTTTTTAATAATAAAAGTTAAAACCAAGCATGCACTCCATTTCTAGCTCAATAAATTTTCTAAAACACTTATTTTCCTAAACTATATATCTTCAAAAATACCGAAAAATAAAATCAAAAATAGCATATCAATTCTAATATCATATAATATTATAATATAGGAGTGCTAATAATAAATAAATTGCCTAATAAAATTAAACATATTATCTGAAACTTATATGAGTAAGGAAGAATTTAAGGCCGTACAATCCTGTGAATTAATTGTTTTGTTGTCTCCATCATGAATAAAATATGGTACACGAAATGATGGAGAAACAACTTGGAAATTATTCATAAAAATGGTCTCTAACTAAGTCATCACCCTAATAAGTTCATGTCTTTTTTTTTTTTTGGTCTTCTCTCTAATAGTTTGAGGTTACCGTATTTAGGAAGGTACTAATATATGTACATTTATGATCAGGTGTAACCAAGAATTTTCTATGAAAATTAAGTGGATGGTAAATCTTAATAATAAAATGATTTTTAATTCTCAGCATAATAAGATTATTACCAGCCTTCTTTGGTAAAAAGCTAAGTTCGATATCTTTTGAGAAATTCTGAGAGTTCGGGTTAATAGACTCCTTTTAAGATTTGGGATTTTTTTAATTTTAATAGTCCATAGTTGTTATTCAATATAAAATGGGGTTTCGCATTTCTTAAATATTTTTAGAAATATTGAGAGATTTATGGATTTTGGGACCATTTTGCCTCTTGTTATTGAATTCCTCAATTATTGAATTGTTAAATGTCATGAATGGTTGGTTAATTAATACCTATTGGCTAAGTATTTAAAGGCTTAGACATAAGCGAAATAGAGTCTTAGTATATGTAATAGACTAGAAACTACAATGTTTACAAATCAGGAGAAAAGTGGACATATCATCCTCAAACCTTTATTAATTTTTGTCTCTTTGGTTTACATAATTTTTCTATTTATTATTCTATTAGTTTCTTTTGACACCGTAATCTGGTATATGTAAAAGAATGCAAACGCACAAGAACAATACATTCATGGTTTCAACATGTAGGAATCCCAGACAGAAGAAACCAACCTGATGGGCACTGTAATCTAAAGTGATTTACAACTTCACCACGAGCATCGGCTTATCCTATAACATAGAACGAAATATCATTCAGAATAATGATTGATCCTCAATATGCTGACGTATATCAACATAATATATTATCGGCTCAACCTTTGAAAGGGGGCTAACAATACAGTGATACGATCTACGACATCATATTCAGGTCTTGTAGAAGCATATTAGGAGCAAACTATCATACCAAACACGACAGAAGGGCCTTATCAGCTCGAGAATTAAACCTTGCTAGATCGCACATTATATGTCTAGTATATTGGAGGAGAGGTTCTAGGCTTTGTTTTTCAACAAAAATATATCACCAAGCATTGTTTTTCTTTATAGTTTCCTCACCAAGCCAAGGTGGCCAGTTTCGCTTTCTTCACCTTAGAACTTCGTGATGCATACATATGCCCTGTAAATCAAAATGGCAAAAGTTGAGAGTAACACTGTTTTATTAATACTACTCAGGAATAGAAAAATTATAGACAAAAATCAGCACATGCCTCCGAGTTAGTTTCAAATCTGTGCGAGAGAAGCCACATTTATATTTGCCGCAACAAGGCAAACAATACTCCAGGCTGGGATTATTAAGGAATATGAAGTAGACACCAGTTGCTTTCCAATTTAAAAAATAATAAAGGGAACAAGTGCAATTATCAGGGTGGTATGCATTATATGATTTATATCATCTTAGCATGACGAGCGACTTCAATCTCTACCATTAAACTGATTGGTTAAATTATTCAAATGATGTTGTAAGGGAAATATTCAAATGAGCTCGTAAGAACGGATCATCAGCTGAGAATTGTTTCTCTGGAGAGTTCCAAGGCAGCTTTGCTGAGGTTTGCTGAAGTAAGCAGAAACCATCTGTTCATAAAAAAAGATATAGCATAAAGAACAACGAGTATTGGCATTGCTATAAAAATGTGTGCATCTATGCATCAGTTGATTTTTTTTTAAAAAAATGTGGCATTGCTCTTTTCATTAAAATTCCATGCCAAGGAATTCAGGAACAGTCAAGGCAGTGTAGATGGCAAAACCACACTAACGACCAGACAAAAAGGAAATGCAAGATTCTAACCAACAAAATCAGAATATTGCTACATATGCTCTCCTGGATAAGAGATGGGAAAACAACAAAGACATCGTTTTCGTTCAGTTTATAGTAAAAATGGGGGATGGTTTTTAATTGAAGTATAAGTATGTGGATATTTGTTAAATTATACATTACTTTTCTAATTTTCGCAAATGTTTCTATTATATATCGATTAATCAAATTTCAGATGAAAAGAGCGTCAAATGCATAAACATGACACTGATATTACTTCTAAAGAAGACTAGATGTCTTCCACAGTTGCCATATTATCAGGGGATTTCCAAATCCAAAGGGTTTTCATGTTCTGTCATCCCTGCCGACATTGATAATGCAAACTCAACCTTCCATTTCTCACCCAAAGAATCTAGAGAAGAAATCTGCAGGAAGAAAGCAAAATAACGACACAAGAGAAAGTCAGAACTGGATCATGATCTCCATGGAGACTTCTTGCATGGCGCACATATCAGTAAAATGAAGCAATCTTCGATGTGTAATATTTCTTCACAAGAATTTGATTTAGCGTACCCTGCTGAAAGTTCATAACTATGTAAGTGGAAGCTTAGCAAGCCATTTAAACTTCATGGATACCAATCATGTACATATATGGGAAATTGTCTATTTTAGAATAACAACACTTATTAAACAAGGTAAATTTCGCATATTGCTTGTATGCACAAATTTGAAGCAAAAGCTCTAAAAATAACAATTTAGGCATAATAATTTCAGATATTTTAAGAACATAATTTTAAAGGAAAAATAGCCAAATTCCTATTTTTCAAAAGTTCTTTTTTAAAATAGCTGTCCTGTCCAAATACATCCTTAATTCTCAAGCTTATCCCCATCAATTATTTGAAAGTATATAATTTAGCATACAGGCGGGGAGAAGGAGATAGATGTAGTGAAGCGATGCTAACACGCCCTCGAATCCGTACATTTCGCATAATGGTCGATGCACAAAGTCTAATTGGCAACAAAAGTATTAAATACCTATACTAATATAAGTTTAAACGAAAATACAAATTTTCACGACATGCAAGAAAAGCTAAGAAAAATAACTTGATAAACAAGCTCAAACTCTCTCTCAAAGGTGATGGTTCGCAACTTCATATGTCCCCATTTCGTCATACTGGTTACAGGTTAAATCGGTTGAACCGGCCGGTTCGGACTGGTTTTCAAAACACTGCTACTAATAATGTCTAAGGGCCTCTTTGGTCCAACATGCTTTAGACCAATATTATTTTACCATTTAATCCTTTTTATTTGGTTGTAATTTACAATATTACCCTTGCCAATATTAATAATTACAATTGTACCTAACATTAAATTATCATATTGCTCTTGCCAATATATATAAATATTATTTTGTCTTACTCGCAAACTATCATATTGCCTAAACCACTCTATAAAAAATAAACCATCTTATGTTCTAAATTAAATTGAAAATACAACTTCACAGTTACCATCAAATTTTACAGGACAACCAATTGTATATGTACGCATACGCGTGCATGGACACTAGTTATAATATGATGATTCTATTTGCGTTTGTGATTTTATATTTAAATAATTTTATTGCAAAATTTTGAAATAGTTGGATGAAAACTCCAAGATTGTGAAGGTTGAGTTCTTCTGTGACCGTGGAGAATTACTGTCGGCTCTAATGAATCAGCAAGCAAAGCACCCTTGGCTTCAAGCTGCCCTTTCATGGCTTAATCAAGAAGAAGATTTTGGTGTTCGTGCACAAGCGTGTTTGAGTCACGATTTTTGGACGAATAAATTCTATAGATTGGATAATATATCTAATCTTGTAATATTCAACTTAATTTGTATCTTTCTTTCGCACATTTTTCTCAGTTTCTAACTGTTGTGATGAAAACATATTCTTACATGTGCTTTACAAAATATTATAAAAAAACTATTTTTTTTTTTTTTGAGGGAAACACTTCCATATTATATCCAAAAACACCAAAACAAAACTTGTATCCAGAAGTTTGCATAAATCAATCAAAATTTCAAGAATACAAACAAGATTTGTAAAAAAATGGTCAAAAACTAAGAAATTAGTTCTTTACGGACAATCCCTTGAGCTGATATAGTCTTCAAGTTGCGTGTTTTTTCTACTATGGTTGAAGGAAAGTAAGAAGCATCAGCCTCGGTCTCCAATTAGTTAGAAATAATAAGCAAAGAAGAACAATGTTATTGTGCCCACGGGAGGGAGCCTGGATACGGAGCAGTCCCACAATATCTGAACAGCCCATCAATTTCTGGACACCCGTTAGGATAAGGGATAGACCGGTGAAAGGGATTGCGGCCAATTTTTTTCCGACGCAACATTCCTGAACAACCATAAGGATCTTCTTGAAAGTGAGATCTTACCAATGCTTCACCTTTCAATGCTGCTTCCCTGGAATTTTTAGTGGATGGCGTGCCCGAATACAAGAACCTCGATTCAGGAAATCCAATTGCCGAACGGTGAAGATGAACAAACCTCTCCTCCTTAAAATCATAGCCAACAACCTGAACATCGATTCGAAAACCAAAAAATAAGAATATATTAGCCCATTACTATATGTCACTCTAAACATCAAGCTTTTGCGAGTAACTACAATAACTTAATGAAATTCGATCTTCAAATTTTATGGAGAACTGAGAAGGCATATAATATTGTGTTCTTACCGTTATATTTTGAGGATATGTGCCAGTAAGCTCCCGAAATCGACAAACGCTAAACAGCAGATTTTCAAAGCTGTCCCTTGCATGTTCTTCTGTAAGTGCTCTCCCTCTCACTTGATCTTGCTTGCCTGCAGAATTTACCACATAGAATAGGCAATTGGTGCATGACCAGCATATAGTTGACATCGAACTATCTCTATTCGCAAAGAAACTTCAAATTACTGTAACACCTTCAAAGGTATAAAGAATTTGCCAACTTCACAAATTAGATGTAGGTTTTAGCCAAACGAGTAAATTACAAGTACTTCTTCATACTCCGTTTCAAAATTTTATCCATTTCTATCTTGGGAAAACTGTAAAACAAATGGTGGAGCATTCAGAACAGCATGCATGGCTACATCGAAGATTAGCTCGGGTAAACTTTGAGATATATCAGTGAAAATTCCTTATCAGTGCAACAGCCAAAACACTTGGAGATAAACATGTGATGAAAAATATCTCAAAACAATTCCAAATTTCATTAAAAAAGTAACCTTTAATTCCTTGATCTCAAAATTCAATTTGGGTCGGCCCAATTTCCATCTTTGCCACTTCTAAAAGGGAAACTTCTAAGTTCAAATCTACCTCATTGCAAATATGACGTTGCACGGGTTTTTAGAGAACAATAACTACAAAGTATAAGATGCATGTATGATTTTCAAGAAAACAAAGTATGTTACTATTCTTCTGCTTCATATATCCCTTCCTATTCAACGATGTGGTATTTGATGCTCTGTAGTTCAAGCAAAAGATCACAAGGAGGCACAAGATTTAGAAGTGAATGGCTTCAACAATAGTCTAAAATTAACTACTCCATCATTAATACAACATAGATAAGTATCTACAGCATGGTAACAACAAAATAGAAAACACGTAATTGCATGTCTTGATCTACAAGAGAGTTAACTTTTCTCGCTTTCCATTTATGTACATAATTTCTTGGTTCACTTTATTTTAAATTTTGATGGAATACATTGTGCTCAACCGATTGATTTAGGGTTAAGCCTTTTAGCACTAAAACACGTCATATTTCAAAGGTTCTACCATCTCAAAAGTATCAAAACATTTCAAAGAATCAATAAAATCAGGGAAACATAACTGCAAAATCACTTACCAAACCACCCTTTGAACTCCGCAACAACCCAATAACTCTGAGCTTCACTCCTTGGTCCAGCATTCTTCCGAGTCTCACCCCCACTGAACAAGAGCAACGCCGCATCATCATTGGCCGTAAGCTCCACTCCATTTTGTATATGCATAATAAAGGTAGCAGCTTGGCCTGGATGCTTCTGATATGATTCCAAATACCAAGCATCATCCTTATCAACCTTTTCGCAACTACTACTTGTATAAACCGAATGGCCGGCTACCATTACAAGATTTCGGAAGTTATGAAAGGGGTAGCTCTCCAAATCCCCATTGAATTTCTCGTCACTAGGCATCATTCTAAACCCGCGCTCGTGCATAGATAATATAATAAGGACTGTCATCCCAATTGACAAGAAAACCAAGAAGAGCATAATTAGGTGAAGCTTCAAATATTGTTGAATCTTATTCCCTACTGCTTTTAGCATTCTCAAAGGATTGTTTTTGTGCCTTCTTGATTTTTTAGCAATCCCAGATTCTAAGTCAAAATCGCCCCTAGGATAGCTCTTGAATGACTTGGGACTATTACTAGACGAAAATGTATAATTTATCTTCATAGATTACAGAATCTAACTCAACAATCACAACAAAAGGCATAGATATCCAAGAAACGGACCATTGTACCTCAACATCACGCGGAAATTTGAATCATCCCCGATTCAAAAAATGGAATAATCACGAATAAGCTCGAGGGACGATCTAGAACATAATATGAAACCTAAAAATGTCATTTTGAACCTAAAAACGTGAACTTGAAGGGAGCCCAGATCAGAAATTCGGCACAAGAACATGAATGCTGAATCAAATTTCAAGTTGTTTGGAAATTAAGAATTCCCAGAACAAAGTTTAAAGGAACTTAGATTACCTCTAAACTTCACTTTCAATTTGTATGTAGTAGCCGGAAATAATCGAAATGAAGAATAAAATGTCAACGGTATCAAGCAAATCGCAGCGGCGCGGATAAAGACCGGTGAAACAATTAATGTGAGAAAATATCACACAGGATTTTTTTGGCGCAGATAATCTAAATTACAGAATTTTAAAATGCATTACCTCTGGCAGTCAAATCCTGATAGAACTCTAGTAAATAAATATTTTAATTAATTCAATAATTACTAATTACTCGATAAATTTAAAGTTTGATGGCGAGTTAAGTTTAAATAAAAGATATTTTCAAAATAGTCCAACATATTGAAATAAATTCCCAAAAATTTATAAACAAGAAGGAACGTTATAGTGCCACCACTTCTCTCCATCTCAATAATTTTGTATGAAAAAGCAAGGAAAAGTTGAACATGTCTTATCTTAACGAAATATTTGTGCAACAGAAGTACAAATTATTTACAGCAGTCAGATAGATATCAATCATAGCTGTTGGGTCAAACTATGATGACAGAATTTGGATGTTTGGGATGGTATTGTGGTCATACAAGATAACTTTACTACATTATTTCACTGTACAATGTGTGCTTTTTTCTTTTCTTTTTTTGGTGGAGGACTTGATCCCTCGTTAACATGAAAGAGTCGAGTGACAATTATCAGGCTATCCCTTGGTTGTCCAATATATGCCTTTTTAAAAAACTGTACAATATGTTAGTTATCATATATTTATCATCAGCTCACAAACTATAGCTAGTCTAAGGCCATGCAATACACGGGCATATGTTTCTGTGCAGATTCTGTATCTTTTTTCTGGATATCTCCTTCATATAGATTTCAACTTATCCAATCCAAATGTTTTCTGCAAAATGAAGACACACGTTATCAAAATTTATATTCGAGTTAATGTACCAATTCTCGCCATCTTATATTCATGATCGGAACTCACCAGAATATCATGGTTTTGGTCCAATACTGGGGCAAGCAATTCAATGGTCCTTTGCATTTCTTCTTTAAGTGTATTCATATCTTCATCTTTGCTCTTAAGAATATTAACCAATGTTGGGCTATCAGGCAACAGTTTGAGAGCTACCTATAAGGAAATTTTGCACACAAACTTCAAGAATCTTGATACTGAGCAAACCAAAACCCGGCCTCGTTATGATACTAATTATTCGACTAGGAAGTTTTATGGGAATTTACTTTATACGCAGCAGAAGAAATCCAACCATGCCATGGTTTTAAAGCCATGTTATATGACTCTTCCACAGCTTGCTCCATGTTTCTATCTAAATCTTTCACTAGTAGTTCCAGCAAAAATAAAGTGAAATCAAGAGACCTGCAGGGTGCAAATATAATTATTTTCAAGAATAACTTCAAAAAAATAATATGGGGGTTGTGGGACCAAATTTTTTTTTTTTAACTTTGCGATTAAAGAAAACAATTAACCTAGTGAGCCAGACGAAGGCTTTACTGCATGTGGGGCCTTTTTTCGCCTTGCCTTGATCGACCTCTTTCTTTATGATCTCAACCAAATCCAAATAGATTGAAGGATCAGATTCATGGAACTTCTTTATTCGCTATACATATACGTGAGAAAACAAACACTAATCAGAACAATGGATGCATGAAACAGCACAGGAATGACTGAAAAACCTAATAAAAGGGCATGATTGATAATTATTTATTTCTCAGTGCATTGATCATATTACCCCTGTTGGAGTAGCCCATTGACATGTAAAATTCTTTTTGCCTTTTAAGTTTAAGTGGCGAAACTATTGAATGGACCGGGTGTAGGTCTTTTATGTATCAACATACACAAAAAGATTCAACTATGGTCGATAAAAAATTTTGTTAGTTGGTATATGAATCGGGATCACCACACTTATTTGTACAAGAATTTGCCAAGTAAGTGATGGAGGGGAGTAGAAAATTTAAAAAAATTATATATATGAAAATATACCATTTTTCTTTGAAAATACATTGATTTGACAAACTTAAAAGTTCACCAAAGGCATATAGGGGCAAAACTGTCCATATACTATGTTTGAAAAATCCTCCTGTGCTAAAGTCAAAACGTAGGGGTGGCAAATTCTTGGCCACGAAGGAGCATCCGGTACAGATATCTGATGAGGATGAAAGAATGCGTGTGTTTTACACACATTATGAAAATGACAAATTTGTCCATCTACTCAGTTTCACTAGTTTACCTCTATATTTTGATTAATGTCTTGTCTCAATACCACCATTGTTGGCCCTATCTTATCTGCAAGAATATGATCATGATTGATATAACACCACAGAAAGATGCAATTTTTCAGTAATAATCACCAAAAAAAACAAAAAAAGTGTCATTTTTAGAAAAAGTCGCTTATAAAAATCTTCATCCACTATCTACTAAATTTCGTCTCCGAATCTCGAAATATGAATTATCCAAAAACGAAGAACGTATATAAATCAAGGTGTGTGTGTTTTGGTGTGAGAGGAATAATAAAAGAGAGTGTAACCAAGAACTTGGATGAGCAAGTTGCAGAGAGAAAGAAAAGGCTTCATGGGAACTTGATGCACAGTAGGTAGAAGTTGATCGCTGACGGAGTTGGAAGAGGCGCCGCTGCCGTCAGTTTTGAGGTTGACCGCCATGAGAGACAGTTCCTCAATGGCCGACCTTATTTCCGATGATACTATCTCCGCCTCTCTCCTCCGCTTCATTTCTGTATCACTTCCAAGAATCTGACACCCCACCAATGTACACGGCACATATATAGATATAATATATATATGTGCGCTTATGGTTAAAGAATCTTTACATTAAATTCAAGTCTCGAGAAAATTGTAATGAATTCAATAGATTTTTAATGTAAGACCAGAAATTTTCCTCGTTTTCTCGTTTTTTGAAATGGGGTGGTAATAAACTTCTATAATGTCTGAGTTCAGAAAATGCTTCAGTCTTTTGTTTATTTTTTTAATAAATTTGATTTAAATAAAATTAATGCAATTCAATTTAATTTAATAAAGATGATGCTTGTAGGTATTAGACACTGAAGATTGTGACCCCTTGCATATTTTTTATTATCCTGTTGGTTTTTTCTTTTCGTTCCCTCTTTTAAATATAATTTTTTCAAAAAATATTAATTTTCAAACTTGTGGTTATCTATTTCCAATATATTTGTTGAAACTATTGAAAATTAAATTTTATTTTCTATTTTTTATTTCTAAAATAAATAACTCCATTAATCTATCGTTTAAAAACAATTTAATATGTATATTATGATAACATTTACTTGATTTGATAACTGAGAAGTTGAACTATCAATAAGGGTCAATCATAGGCTAATTTAATTAAATAATATTAAAAAAAAATTCAAAAAAAAAGTTAAATCATTTACGTGAAATGCAATTGTGGTTCGCGAAAATTGTAAGCATCAATCACGGGATCGACGCATGCTTATTTTTAAAAAAAAAACATTGTTTGGAAGAAACGTAAAATGGGTTCGCAGTTCTTCCAAACAAAATGTTTTTTTTTAAAAAAATGTTTGGAAGAAACGTGATTCAGGATCACGTTTCTTCCAAAGAAACAAATTTGTCACTTTTTTGCATGTTTTATTTTAGTGGCTCGTGAACCATTTAGTTTTAGCTTGATCATCAATAAATTTGGGTTTTTTTTAAATTACCGATCGAGTTAGTCACAAAGGCTTGAAAATGTTTGTTATTAAAAATTCTATTCGTAATACAATTTACGATTTTGAATTTGATAAAGTAAGTAGTAGCTCATGAGCAATTTAAATAATTTAAAGCTTTTACTGAAAATAATAATTAAATTAAATTTTTATTGAACTATTTAATAAAATGAAAAAATAATGTCAACATGCAGAGTGTGAATCTAAGATGTGAGAGTGGTAAACTATATGTTGGTAAATTTTTATCTATTATGATGTTTTAAAAATAAGCATGCGTCAATCCCGATATTGACGCTGATAGTTTCGAGATTTTTTTTTTTTTTTGAAGAATCACGAACCACAATTGCATTTCACGGTAGAAAAGTAAGCAATTTGTTTTTAACTTTATTTTTTAAATTTTTTTATTTTTTATATTATTTAATTAAATTAGCCGTCAATCATATGTTTACTTATTAAAAAATTCATTTCTTCTTACACGTAGTACCCTTTTTTTAACTATTGAAGTTTATTACTATTTTCGCTAGTGATAAATAATCCAATGATGGAAAAGTACATTTGCGATTATGGTTCGTGCATCATATAATTTTTTTATGTTTCATGTATCAGTTACTGATTTTAATTTTCGTGCATCAATTACTGATTTTCAATTTTCATGCATCAGTTACTGATTTTATTTTTCGTGCATTAGTTACTGATTTTCAATTTTCGTGCATTAGTTACTGATTTTCAATTTTCGTGCATCACTTAATGATTTTCAATTTTCGTGCATCAATTACTGATGCATGAAAGTTTTTAAAAAAACTGGTGCACGAAAATATAACCTTGGTGCACAAAATTAAATGCTTCGTGCATCAGTAACTTAATTGTATGGTTCGTGCATCACCCACTTGCGATTATGGTTCGTGCATCACATACTTTTCTATGTTCCGTGCATCAGTTACTTTTTATATCTTTCGTGCACCATTTTATTTTTCAAAATTTTGTGCACCAGTTACTTTTAATAATTTTCGTGGACCATTGATTTTTCCTGCATCAGTTATTGATTTTCAACTTTCGTGTATCAGTTACTGATTTCCAATTTTCGTGCATCACTTAACGATTTTCAATTTTCGTGTATCAATTGCTGATGCATGAATTTTTTAAAAGAAACGGGTGTACGAAAATATAACCTTGGTGCACAAAATTAAATGGTTCGTGCATCAGTAACTTAATTGTGTGGTTCATGCATCACCCACTTGCGATTATGGTTTGTGCATCACATACTTTTTATATGTTTCGTGCATTAATCACTCTTTATATCTTTCGTGCACTAGTTTATTTTTCTTAATTTTCTTGCACCAGTTACATTTAATAATTTTCGTGCACCAGTTATTTTTTATAATTTCCGTGCACCAATTACTTTTTATAATTTTCGTGCACCAATTAATTTTTCTCTAGGTCATCTTCTTCGTTGCATGTTTCAAGCTGTAAATTCTAGAAATGAGCAAAGACGCACGGACACCAATGAATCATAACTATAAAACCTCAAATGACAGCAAACAGTATATATATATACACACACACATAACAGATTTGAAAAAAAAATTCTGGAACAAAGTGTAACTGTAAGAAATCGTAACTGACGAGAGAGGTTTACGAGGAGATTTGAATCACAATCGTGAAAGGAAGAGCTCGAACGAAGTGCTGAAATGAATATATTTAAAATTTCTGAGATTGTCGTCTTTTCTTATTAAGGGCACTTTTGTTATTTCAATATAAAATGGAATTAAATGATTGCATGTTTTTTTCTCTGACTATGATGAATAAAGTTTCAGTAATGGGTATCGGTCTGAACTTTGCCCTTGATAATATTAATGGGCCCATTATGAATCCCCATTATAACATATATAAATTGACTCATTAAGCAACCCTAATAAAGAAGCTAGGGTTTCAACCTGCTTGTTGCTGATTCATGGTCGTCTGGTAAGCTGAAATCCTACTAACTTGATTCAACGTCGCTCAGTTTCATTCACAGATGTATAATGGTAAACAAAAAATTCCTAATGAAGAAGAAGGGAAATGGAAAACAGAATGAATATTTTCTTCATAACCAAAGAATTTTGTCGGCAATAGCCCAGCTTTGCCCCTGAAGAGATCCGTCCTTGGTTGAAAACATTATATTATGGAGAAATTCGTCACTCCAGCATCAATGACCTCAACGATGGTATGTAAACACAACAATAAGTTAACCTCCACAATCTTAAATGCATTGGGTCGTTGGATCTGGACAGTTCTGATTTTTCCTATATAACAACGATGGTATGTAAACAATACTTCATTCATTATTATGTAGATCTCTAATAGTAATGTTTATAATTTGATATCTTTAATGTAAGAACATAAGGTTGGCATATGATTCGTGTTGTAAATTGTAATGTCACGTTTCATGCTGCCTGAGAATCTTCTTCAGATTTCATACCCTACATTCTCGCACACCAATTATTTATATATAACGAACACCTTAGTCCTTACAAGTCCTGTGACATTAGATTCCAAAATTAATAAATAAATAAATTTTTTAATGTGTAAATCATATTCATTAGCCAAATAATATGTTCCTGACGCAAGATTACAAGATAAGCAAGAGATTGTAACATTAATAATAACTTTTTTTAATGTACGGTTCCAAATATTACATTTAAATTTGACTTGTGAATTAATATCGATTATGATTTCACTTTATTATCATTTTTTTATTTCTTTCTTTTTTCGATCAAAGGGGAAAAGAGTTGTATTTTACAATACACGAACTCGAGCCATCTCATTAATGAGATAATGTGACAACCAATCTGACTAGTCCGAAGGCGTCTATTATAAATTCTTTCGATGCTCCAAGAAAGAATCATCGTGGGTGCTTACGTCATGCAAGAAATTAGAAATTATACCCCAGTATATTGTTATGACATTTGATCAATATTTAATTTTAAGTTATCATAGGTTCGGTGGTGATGGTTAAGGATGTATCATGTAATTATTTGCTTAAAATATTCCCACTCCTACTGACTATAAGCTTATTGTATGGTTAAGGATGTATCATGTAATTATTAGCTTAAAATATTCCCATTCCTACTGACTAAGCTTATTGTATGACAAAAGCCGTCACTTCTATGCTATGTTACCCAATATGATAGTGTCTTATAGGATAAATTTATGGTTCAAATTGATCCAACATATAATTGGGCCATAGATTTAGGGTAGCATAGAAGAATTCGCCAAAAGGCGGTTGAGATTAATAAAAAATTTGTGAAATAAAAGGTGTGGACTTGTAAGATTCATACTGCTGCTGTTTCAAGAAAACTAAAGCATAGCAACAACGGTAAGAACATAAAGCATATGTACTTGATGGGTTATTTAAAAAACTAACCCAAAAAAAAATGTTTTTAACAAAATAACCCAATTTAAAAACAGTTAATAAAGTAACCCGAGAAGCCAACCCAGTTGGCGTCTTCGATGTGTCACGCCAACTAGGTTGGCGTGACCATAAAAAAAATGGTCACGCCAACCCAGTTGGCGTGACCAACGTAGAATAACAGTCACGCCAACTCAGTTGGCGTGACCTTTGTTTTTATTTGTTCACGCCAACTCAGTTGGCGTGACTTTAAATATATTAGTCCCGCCAACTGAGTCGACGTCTCTATTTGTGCACTATAAATACAACCATTCGCCTCTCATTTTTCCCACACAATTCACTCGAGTAAATCTCTCTTTTAATATTTTTGTTATATGATAAAATTATGAGTATGCTCTGTAGTTCTAGCTTTAGCTGATCTTCTACATCAGAAAAGATTTTATTAGCTACTAGTAATATATAATTATCTATAGTTATCAAAATATGTCTATTCAAGTTTTATTTTATTGGGGGGTAATATTATACAAGATTCTGAGTTCGTCCGATATGATCGTGGTCCATCAAGAGGTACAGCCATACGGCGTACAATTAATTTTCTACAATTATTAAATAAAGTATATGATATCACTGGGTTCAATCGCAACCAGTTTCTTTTGAAATTATATGCTAGGCATATGTTCAAAGATTTTTCGGGGTTACGTCAGACTATTTTACACATAGATGATGATTACAATTTAGCATGGCTACTTGATTCAGAACAGGGTCATAGTTGCTTGGAATTTTATATACAAGCAGAACCAATGAATTATGATTCTATTCCAGAAATGCCAATGAGTGGCCGTTTTTCAGAAGGATTGACGACATTTGTTATTCAAGAGACGTCTGTTGCTCGACATCAAGCTGAGGGTTCATATAGTGGTAGAGACCGAGATGATCATCCAGTAGATGTTGATAATGTTGTTGATGAGCCACGAGCAGACAGTTTTGCTGATTTTGGTGATCAAATTCATTCTGAACCAGATGGGATTCCATCTGATGATGAGGCTGATGCTGATGATGATGAAGTTGATATTGGTGTGATGGCAGAAGCAGTTGAAAACCAAGAGGATGAGGCACCAATGAGACGAGAAGTGTCAGTTACAACCATGACAAATGATCGTAATCTTTATCCAACAATCCCATTCTTTTCCATGACACATTCAGAAGTTTTTGGAGATTCGATCGATAATCCAACAGGCCGTTGGGGGAGTTTTTATGATTACTCCAAAGGTGAAATCTATTGTGTTGAGCCTTAAACGCATGGTTGTGTTTAATGCGTTAATTTATTTTCGGTTTATCTTTGAGTTTTGATGATCAACAAAACTTGTGTTTGTTATACTAATATATCTACTTAGTGTGCAGATTAAGTGATGAAAAGTGGATTGAAATGAAGAAAATCAAGTGTGCACATTCTGGCGTGGATCGCCCCAGGCGATGGTGATCATCGCCCCAGGCGATGGCAGCCAGGCGGGGCATCGCCACGCACATCGACTGGAGCGATGCCGAGGCTGGCGCGCGGGGGAGTACGCCCGAGGCGATTGCATGAACTCCTGAAGCGATGGACTGATCACCTCAGGCGATGGCTTGTTCGTTTGAGGCGATGGAAGGATTTGAGCTGCTGAAACTACGGCCTTGATTTTAGCCTTTGATCGCCTGAGGCAATGCGTGTAATCTGCTGGCCGTTGGGGCGCGGCGATGGAGATCGTTTGAGGCGATTGCTGAGGCGATGCATGAGTGATTTCAGCCTTATGTGCAGCAACGGCTAGTAGGAGCCTAGGGGGCCTCCTACACTATAAATATTGGTGCTTTGGAGCATTTTGAAGCTAAGAAACAAGCCTACAAACTTCTACAAACTTTGCCAATTCAAATTTATTATAGCATTGCAAACTCCATACATTGTTGTTGTATTGGAGCTTGTAATTATTTTTCTTTTGATAGAGTCTTGTTGTCTTCGTGTGAGTACACCGTGAAGGTGTTTTTGGTTTGATTTATTGTAAATGTCCTCCAACACCAAAGCAAGTTGGAAAATTGTAAAGTCGCCAACAAGTGAAGTTGGTGCATGTGTGTGGCTATCCTTGGAGCCCTTAAGGCCAAGAAGACTCGTGAAGAGTGTTGGTAGCTCGTGAAGAGCTTTGTATACTCGTGAAGGGTATTGTGCTCGGGAAGAGTAGTGTGCTCGGGAAGAGCTTTGTAAACTCGGGAAGAGTTGTTGTGTGGCTAACTTGGAGCCCTCAAGGCCAAGACCAATTGTTCTATTGGAACCTCGGTTGGAGGTTATCTAATCGGGAAGAGGAGACGTAGGCGATTCATCGCCGAACTTCTATAACAAATCCTTGTCTCTTTTATTGCTTTAATTTCATTACGCATTTATTTACTTATTCTTTTTATTTATCGATTGACATAAGCCTTCCGCAAGCGCAAACTCTTTTGTTTTTGCAAACTCATTTTAAAACGCTAAAGTAGCCAAGGAATCTCATTCACCCCCCTCTTCGATTCCAACAAGTGGTATCAGAGCCATTTGATTTTTGTTTTAAATCAAAAGTTTTTATGGATAATCTAGCAAATGAGTTTGCTCAAGGTCAATCGACAAATAGACCTCCGCTCTTCACGGGTGATAACTACGGTTATTGGAAAAATAGAATTTCTCTATACATCCAATCTGTAGATTATGACCTATGGAAGATCATTGTGAAAGGTCCACATATTCCTTTAAAGGAAGTTGGGGGAATAAGTGTTCCCAAAGAGATGGACGATTTCACAAAAGCGGATATGTTTTTAATTTCGCAAAATGCTAAAGCTATTAATATTTTGCATTGTGCTTTAGATATGAAGGAGTACAACCGGATCTCGATGTGCTCAACGGCAAAGGAGATATGGGACAAATTGCAAATTTGTCATGAAGGAACCAATCAAGTGAAGGAGACCAAGATTGACATTCTACAACTCAAATATGAGACATTTGAGATGGAGTCCGGAGAAGAAGTTGATTCAATTTTTAGGAGGCTCACCCTAATCATAAACGAGCTTGCTCAACTTGGAGAGAATTACCCTCCAAAGCAAATATGGAGGAGAGCCCTAAGAGCCTTGCCTAAGGAATGGGACGCAAAGAGGACGGCCATTATCGAGTCAAACAAAGGAGAAAATGCTTCCTGTGATCTTGATGAGCTCCATGGCACATTGGTGACTCATGAACTTGAAGTTGCAACAAGGAGAGAAGTAAAGGAGGATGATAGATCCAAAAGAAATGGGATAGCATTGGTTGGAAGAAAGGATCAATCCGAGGATGAAGATGATGATGATGATGAAGAGATGATCTTGTTCACAAGGAAGTTCAAGAAGCTCTTCAACAAACACAACAAGTCAAAGGCCCTAGTACTACCAAACAAGATTCAAAAAATGAGGCAACTTGTTATAATTGTCAAGAAAAAGGTCATTATGCTAACAAGTGTCCTAGGAAGAAGAATGAGGACAAAGGGAAGAAGAAGGCGTTTATAGCCACATGGAGTGATAGCGACTCCGATGAAGAAGAAGCCACAAATCTTTGTTTAATGGCTCTTGGAGATGAAGGAGATGAAAGTGACGATGAGGTATCTTCATTTAATGAATTATTAGATTCCTATCATGAACTTATTGATGCTCTTGGCAAAACCAAGATGAGTAACAAATTACTCAAACTTGAGATTGCTAAGAAAGATGAAGAAAATAATTCATTGAAAAATGAATTAAATTATTTAAAGATATCTTTTTGCAAATATAGTGAAAGTAGTCAAAAGATGAGTGAATTGCTTGGCTTACAACATTGTAGCTTTGACAAAGCCGGGTTAGGCTTCTCAAGCAAATCAAAAACTTTTTCTAGCTTGTTGGCCAAAGCAAAGCATGATTCTCCTACTTGTAATTATTGTTGTAAAAATGGTCATACCAAGAACAAATGTAGATTTGCTAGAATCCAATACCAACCTAACAAAAGGTGGAAATGGATTCCAAAGGTGCCAAAGGAAGCTAACCATCAAGGACTCAAAAATCAAATGGGTACCAAAGATCCTCCTATTGTAAATTTATTTTGTAGGAACAACAATGCGATGGAGGATGAAAGGTCAAGCAACTCAAAGGAGGAATTTATTCTATTCACCACTATAGAAGAGGCGCGAGGCGTTGGACCAATGACAAGAACGAACTCTTGTCATCAAGGGTAAATTTTAGTTTATACATGTTAAAAGAGCAATTCAAAATTAATTGGCACAAATTAATTGTGATCAATAAATAATGAAGCTCAATATTCATTGTAGTAAAATGCAATACCCCTTAGCATATGCACATATAAATTGTTTTATTGCATGATGTATGCTTATCTTTTTATAGTAAGTGCATTGAATTCAAATTTGAATAATGCTATGTGAAATTATATGATTAAGCATGCTATAAGTGTTTAGATGCTCTATCTTTAATTTAAGGATCTAATCAATCTTATCTAATGATGCATTGAGAATTATTTGGTTTATTGGACATAGGTGCATGAACTCTTGGTAGAACGTATGCACACTTTGCAATGTTTAGAATTCATTGTTGTTTGCCTTAAACGCATGTGTATATTCCTCTAAATGATTCAATCTTAAGCTTGTTATGGCTATTACATGTTTAATGAGGAATATGTGTAATTTGTTAAAATAAGGCTATGTGTCAACATATAATTGTGCCATGTTTAATTGAATTTCATGCTTTTTGATTATCACAAAAAGGGGAGAATGTTGTGATAAACTTGTAGCTTAACTTGAAACTTAACTCATGCATAGTTTAAGGGGGAGAGCTTATGTATGCATGGTTTGAGGGGGAGAGTTGTTGGGTATATGACTTACTTGGTATCTTGTATGTGTTATGCAATTGTTAAGGGGGAGTCATGTTTACTCACATTTCATGCATATTACATATTCAAGTTTATCAAGATTTGTGATCATCAAAAAGGGGGAGATTGTTGAGCCTTAAACGCATGGTTGTGTTTAATGCGTTAATTTATCTCCGGTTTATCTTTGAGTTTTGATGATCAACAAAACTTGTGTTTGTTATACTAATATATCTACTTAGTGTGCAGATTAAGTGATGAAAAGTGGATTGAAATGAAGAAAATCAAGTGTGCACATTCTGGCGTGGATCGCCCCAGGCGATGGTGATCATCGCCCCAGGCGATGGCAGCCAGGCCCGGGCATCGCCACGCACATCGACTGGAGCAATGCCAAGGCTGGCGCGCGGGGGAGTACGCCCGAGGCGATGGCATGAACGCCTGAAGCGATGGACTGATCGCCTCAGGCGATGGCTTGTTCGTTTGAGGCGATGGAAGAATTTGAGCTGCTGAAGCTACGGCCTTGATTTTAGCCTTTGATCGCCTGAGGCGATGCGTGTAATCTGCTGGCCGTTGGGGCGCGGCGATGGAGATCGTTTGAGGCGATGGCTGAGGCGATGTAGGAGTGATTTCAGCCTTATGTGTAGCAACGGCTAGTAGGAGCCTAGGGGGCCTCCTACACTATAAATATTGGTGCTTTGGAGCATTTTGAAGCTAAGAAACAAGCCTACAAACTTCTACAAGCTTTGCCAATTCAAATTTATTATAGCATTGCAAACTCCATACATTGTTGTTGTATTGGAGCTTGTAATTGTTTTTCTTTTGATAGAGTCGTGTTGTCTTCGTGTGAGTACACCGTGAAGGTGTTTTTGGTTTGATTTATTGTAAAGGTCCTCCAACACCAAAGCAAGTTGGAAAATTGTAAAGTCGCCAACAAGTGAAGTTGGTGCATGTGTGTGGCTATCCTTGGAGCCCTTAAGGCCAAGAAGACTCGTGAAGAGTGTTGGTAGCTCGTGAAGTGCTTTGTATACTCGTGAAGGGTATTGTGCTCGGGAAGAGCGTTGTGTACTCGGGAAGAGTAGTGTGCTCGGGAAGAGCTTTGTAAACTCGGGAAGAGTTGTTGTGTGGCTAACTTGGAGCCCTCAAGGCCAAGACCAATTGTTCTATTGGAACCTCGGTTGGAGGTTATCTAACCGGGAAGAGGAGACGTAGGCGATTCATCGCCGAACTTCTATAACAAATCCTTGTCTATTTTATTGCTTTAATTTCATTACGCATTTATTTACTTATTCTTTTTATTTATCGATTGACATAAGTCTTCCGCAAGCGCAAACTCTTTTGTTTTTGCAAACTCATTTTAAAACGCTAAAGTAGCCAAGGAATCTCATTCACCCCCCATCTTCGATTCCAACAAGTGGTATCAGAGCCATTTGATTTTTGTTTTAAATCAAAAGTTTTTATGGCTAATCTAGCAAATGAGTTTGCTCAAGGTCAATTGACAAATAGACCTCCGCTCTTCACGGGTGATAACTACGGTTATTGGAAAAATAGAATTTCTCTATACATGCAATCCGTAGATTATGACCTATGGAAGATCATTGTGAAAAAAACGATTATAACTTGGAGGTTCTGGCCGAGGAAGAAAGATTGTAACTTGGAGGTTCTGGCCGAGGAAGAAGGTGGCGAGTAAAATTTATAACACCAAGTCACGCCAACTGTAAGGACCCCGTGCCCTTAACCCGTTATTAGTTTATTAATCCATGCCATTAGTGCATATAATCATACTATCATGGGGGAAAAGCCATATGCAAGTATAATTCATATACTATCCAGAAAATTTCTTACATTTGATCCACATGATATTCAAATTCCCCAACCAAGATCACTTACATAGTATGCACCCTCATAATACACTAACATGCTCTCAATTCATTTAGCGGTTTCGTATTTAATTGCATGCAAACAATAAATGAAGAGAGAAAAGCCATAGCCCATGTTAGTTCCGGATTTTAAAGATGACAAAACATATCAGAACGGATCGACGGAAATCAGACTGACCATATCGACAGATCAAAGAATATCAAGCTGATATGGTATATCGCAAAACAGAACGGATCAATGAACATCAGCCTGACCAGATCGAAGCTTCAGATCGATCTCAACATTTATCAGATCAGAGCAGTCAAGGCTGAATAAGAATTGTTCTTCAGTCCGAATCATTAACGGCTATTTATTGAAGCATTTATTGTTGCAATTAATGCTGAAAAAGACCAAGGACTGAAGATTACCATAAAAGGTAAGAAGACAAAGAAGAGCTTACCTGACAGTCGCCGAAAGCATGAACCAGAATGGCAAGTACCCTAAAGAATAAGACTGCAGCCTACTCAGAGTTTAAGCAGAGTCAAGAGTAGCACATTAAGGGAAATAATGTCGTTGGTACATGCAACTATAAAAGGATGCAACAGAAGAGCTCAATGTAGAGTCTGATCAATCGAAAAACGCATAAGAAAGCAAAACAGCACAAGCTTACAAGCTCAGACTTTTTCGAGCTGAAAATCTTCACAAGCACAAGTATATTGTAATATTTGATCAATAAGGATCATTGTGTGCATAGACTAAAGTCTATCTTTTGTATTCTGTACTAAGATAGAGAAGTGAGAATCAATTGTAACTGTCAGACAAAGTGTGTCTGAACAGATCGAGAGACTAGGAGTTTCAGTCTGGTAGTGAGGTAAATCCAGCTGAATCGGGTTTGTACAACAGGATTGTATAAATCAAAGTCTTCTAGTGGAATCCTTCCTTAATTGGAAGAAGGGGACACGTAGAAGGATTACACCACCTTCGAACTTCCAGAAACATATTCTGTGTTTGTATCTTTCCGCACTCACTATATTATTCAAGCCATCGAGCCGTTCTTACTAAGCTAAGAACAGACCGTTCCACACTAAAATATTCAGTGGTCTGTTCTGCAAAAGGAGTTGATTAAGAAACAGATTTCTTTCACTAATCCGAAAGAAATCACAAGGGATTATTTTTTAATAGGAGTGTTCATTCACCCCCCCTTTAAACACTCCGGACCGATCCTAACAAGTGGTATCAGAGCAGGTCTTCTTAATCATCACAAAAACACTTGAGCTGATGGCATCATCCAACAAAATTCCTATGTTCTCAAAAGAAGACTATGATGATTGGAGAATCAGAATGCAAGCTCATCTGGCAGCACAAGATGACGATATGTGGTTCGTCATCACTGATGGACCAATGAAGATTCTGAAAGTCAATACAGCAGCCTCCATTACTGGTGGGAACCCCAAATGGTCGAGAAGGACAGATCCCTCTGGACGAATGAAGAAAGAAAGAAAGCAAATCTGGACAACGTTGCCAAAGACATCTTGTTCAAGACATTGGACAAGAATATGTTCAGTAAAATCAAAATGTGCTCTACTGCCAAAGAAATTTGGGAGAAGATAGCACAGCTATGTGAAGGGAACGACCAGACCAAGGAGAACAAGCTGATTGTTGCTCTTCAAAGATTTGAGAGCATAAAGATGAAGATTGGAGAAACTCTAAACGAGTTTGATGAAAGAGTTACTGGTATTATCAATGAACTGAATGGTCTGGGCAAGGAATACTCAAACAGAGAGATCGCTCTGAGAGTAATGAGAGCCCTGCCAAAAGAATGGGATGTTAAGACCATTGCAATGAAGGAGTCCAAAAATCTGAACAAAGTTGAACTTCATGATCTGTTTGCAGATCTTAAGCATATGAGTTCGAACTGATCACCAGAGGTGAAGCAGAGCCATTCATCTCCCAACCAAACAAAGCACTGGCAGCCATTCCAGACCAGACCACCCCCTCAACAGATCGATCTATCGAACAGATAAGTAATGATGCTATGTCATTATTTATCAAGAAATTTGGTAAATTTATGTCTAAGAATAAAAGGAACTTTAAACATTCTCATCATTATAAATCTAGAAAGGACGATGTTATTAATGATCAGGCTTGCTACAATTGTGGTAAGACCGGACATTTCATTGCAGATTGCACCAGACCGAAGAAAGAAGAACGAAAAGAGAAGCATCGTGATGACAAGAAAAAGAAGCACTACAAAGACCGCAAAAATCATGGAAAGTCCCAAAAGGTCCTAGTAGCAGAGGAAGGAAACAGCAAGTGGGCTCAGACTGATTCAGACTCAGAAAGCTCCGAATATTCTTCCAGCGAAAGCGAAGAAGATATTCAATGTCTAATGGCAGATGAAGAAATGAGTCAAACAGACGAGGTATTCGATCTTGACTCAAATGAATTTACACGTGAAGAGCTTATGTCCGCACTGCAAGACATGGCTATTGATTATAGAATTCTAGCTGAATCATTTGAGAAGACTAAAGCTAAAGCCAATGATCAAATGGATGAGCACATCAAACCAAGCTGCTCTGAGCTGGGTGAGTGCAATAATCTACAGATCGAGCTGAATAAGCTAAAAATCTCTTACGATCAGCTCCATTAAGAAAATAAGAGAATTAGCACACAAAATGCTAAGCTTTCTCATATCTTCAAAACATGGACAAAATCAAGAGCATCATTGGAAGAATTGCAAGAGGTACAAAGAAATGTCGGTGACGTCACCGGCATAGGCTTTGATATCAAAGACTACACCAAAGATGAATCTGACCTGTTGCTGGTAAAGAACAAAATCAAACAAATGACATTTGTTAAATCCAGCACAATATATGAAACTGAAGCACCTACAATTCAAACGGGAGTCTCCTTCGGGGATCAAGGTTTGAGAAGAGGAATTGTGTATGTTAGCCAAGCCAAAGAAAAGGCACCAGCAAGCTTTGTGTCTATCAGACCAAATCTAAAGGTGCAGGATCTAAGGCAAGGAAGACCATCCAATTACTTTAACTCAAAACCAGTTCAACGAAGATATAGACTACCTTATAAGAATCAAAGGTTTCCATATCGCACATATTATCACACACAACATCGAAACAGATCAGCTCACAGCACACCAGACACACACAAGCCATTAAAGCTGATACAGGTGTGGGTTCCCAAAGGGCTAATCCGTTCTGGACCCAAGTAGGATTGTGTACCAACAATAATTATATTTGGTGACAGGTACCGAAGAATCTTGTATCAGACTGGTACTTAGACAGCGGGTGTTCTCGTCACATGACTGGGAACGTCGAGCTGCTGACTGAAGTCACAGAATGTACTGGACCCAAAATCATCTTCGGGGATAACTCAAAGGGTAAGACCGTGGGCAAGGGTAAGATTGTCCATGGTAACATTACTATCAATGATGTGCTACTAGTTGAAAATCTATGCTATAATCTGATTAGTATAAGTCAACTATGTGATAATGGTTATGCTGTAGAATTTCACAAACACACTTGCACTGTTAAATCGTCAGACGGTATGACCATGCTTGTAGGAATCAGAAATGGAAATACATATAAGATTAACTGGAATTTTGCTCAACCTGATAATCCTACTTGCTTCATCGCGAATAATGATAATAAACACTGGCTATGGCATAAACGCTTGAATCATCTCAACTTTAAGACTATTTCTAGCCTGTGTAAACATGATTTAGTTGTCGGTCTGCCCAAGATCGACTTTGCTAAGGATAAAATCTGTGAAGCTTGCCAAATGGGCAAACAGATCAGATCATCCTTCAAAAACAAGAATCCCAAATCCTCCTCACGCTGTTTAGAACTACTGCATATGGACTTGTTTGGTCCTATACCAATAACAAGTTTAGGGGGAATGCGGTATACTCTTGTTGTTATTGATGATTACCCACGCTTTACTTGGACTATATTTTTTAGCATTAAAGATCAGACCGGTCCGAAATTGATCAAGCTGCTGAAGCGCACTCAGAATGAGAAATCATCAAGCATAGACAGGATTCGAAGTGACAAAGGCACTGAATTTTCAAATCAAAATCTTGAATCTTTTCTAGAAGATCAAGGAATTAAGCATGAATTTTCAGCCGCTCGAACTTCTCAGCAAAATGGAGTTGCAGAACGAAGGAACAGAAAGCTTAAAGAGGCAGCAATGACAATGCTTGCTGATTCTGGAATTTCGCAAAAGTTCTGGGCAGAAGCTGTAAATACTGCATGCTACACTCAAAATCGGTCTATGATTAACAAGAAGTTGAATCTTACTCCATATGAAATATGGACTGGTAACAGACCGTCTATCTCTCACCTTCATGTATTTGGCTGCAAATGCTTCGTTCACAATAATGGTAAGAATCATCTTACAGCATTTGAAGCTAAATCAGATAATTGTATATTCTTAGGATATTCATCTAATAGCAAAGATTTTCGTGTTTTCAATAATCGCACTTTAACTGTAGAAGAATCAGTTCATGTAGTTTTCGATGAATCTTTATGTATTGAGGGTAACAAGGAATCAATTCAAAATCAGATGAAAAATATCCATCTCGAAGCTAACAGTGATGATGAGATTGTAGCTAACAGGTCAAGAGACAATCCACCGGAACCTGAAGTACCAGATAGACCGGATCAAGGCAATGAAGCTCCTTCAGATCGAGCCAATCCGGATGCTATTAACTCTAATGTTAAAGCAGATGCTGATAATGCTGCTACTACTCATCCGTCTGGACCAGACAATCCAGAATCAAGCTATCGATGGACAAAGAGGCATCCACCCGATCTAGTAATTGGAAGTCCGTCTGCACCTATTAGAACCAGAGGACAGATGATGGATGAATTCACTCATGCCGCTTTCATATCAAATCTGGAACCTAAAAAGATTGATGAAGCCTTGACTGATTACAACTGGATTAAAGCCATGCAAGAAGAGCTTAATCAATTTGAACAAAATCAAGTCTGGAGTCTAACCCACAGGCCTAGCGATCTGCCTGTTATTGGAACCAGATGGGTCTTCAGAAACAAGCTAGACGCAGATGGAGTTGTGGTTAGAAACAAAGTCAGACTAGTGGCACAAGGATTCCGACAAGAAGAAGGAATTGACTTCGATGAATCTTTTGCACCAGTCGCCAGACTTGAAGCAATCCGAATATTTCTTGCTTATGCTGCCTTTAAAGACTTCAAGGTATATCAAATGGACGTTAAGAGTGTTTTTCTTAAAGGTAAGCTTCAGGAGGAAGTCTACATTGAGCAACCTCCTGGATTTCAGAACCACTCATTTCCAGATCACGTATATCTACTGAATAAAGCAGTATATGGACTGAAACAAGCTCCAAGAGCCTGGTATGATACTCTGTCTCAATTACTGCTGAACCATGATTTTCAGATCGGCTCAGTGGATAAAACTTTATTTAAATTTATTAAGGGGGAACATACTTTGTTAGTTCAAATTTATGTTGACGATATCATTTTTGGGTCAACTAACCCCAAATTATGCGAGAAGTTCTCTAAGTTAATGCAGGGACAGTTTGAGATGAGTATGATGGGAGAACTTTCATTCTTTCTGGGTCTCCAAGTCAAACAGCTCAGCAATGACATTTTCATAAATCAAACCAAATATACCAAAGAGCTTCTCATGAGATTCGGAATGGAAACATGTTCAACTGCATCAACTCCAATGAGCCCTTCAATCAAGTTAGATAAAGACGAAGGGGAACAGCAGTTGAAGTATCTATGTATCGAGGACTGATCGGATCGCTCTTATATCTTACAGCGAGCCGGCCTGATATAATGTTCTCAGTTTGTATGTGCGCTAGATTTCAGTCAGAACCAAAGCAATCACACTTTATTGCTGCTAAGCGTATTCTGAAATACCTAAAAGGATCTCAGAACGTTGGACTTTGGTATTCCAAAGATTCAAATTTCAGCTTAATCGGATATTCAGACGCTGACTATGCTGGCTGTAAGATTGATCGCAAAAGCACCAGTGGAACATGTCAATTCTTAGGTGAAAGATTGATCTCATGGTTTAGCAAGAAGCAAACATCTATTGCCACATCTACAGCTGAAGCAGAATATCTTGCCGCTGGAAGCTGTTGCGCTCAAATGCTCTGGATTCAACACCAACTCAAAGACTATGGCATTCAAGCTGTTGAATCTCCGATATTTTGTGCACCAGTGCAATTGCTATAACGTATAATCCAGTTTTGCACTCTCGAACAAAGCATATTGATAGAAGACATCATTTTATTCGAGATCATGTTGGCAAAAAGGAAATTCGGATCGAGCATATTTCAACAGACCAGCAAGCAGCAGATATCTTCACCAAACCACTTCCAAGGTTAAGTTTAATTATTTTCGTCAAATTCTTGGTTTAATAGACTTATCTTGATATTTTAGAGGTATCTTTCTTTTCGCTTTTAAAGATTATATGCTGGCACAGATCGATAATACGATGATCAGAAAGACACAGACCGGTCCGAACTTTCAGACCGATCTAGGTCAAATCTGATGTTATCCTATGATCTGTCTGGTCAACAAATCTTTACATAAAGTAATTATTTAAAACAGCCCGGACTGATCGCAATTTTAACCGCCTTACCCCTCTTTCATCCTGTCCGTTTATTTTGAATTATTTATTTATCAGTCATAGAGATAAAGACACGTGTCTTCTTTCTCTTATTTAGCGGGCTGAACATTTCATTTTTATTCACTTTTTACGAATTACCGCTGTCTGCTCTCTAACTCTCTAAAATTTTCAAACTCTACGTATTCTTCATTACACTCAAATGGCTACTATCACTCACAACTCTCTTTCTGTTGAGTTTAATGATATCTACAGGGAAGATCCAGAAATGGTATCCATATTCAAGTCCTTGGAATCTTCTGGTTTAAGAAATTTTCTGGAATGTGGCACGGTGGTTTACGAGTCGGAGATTCGAGAACTGTTCGCCAATGCTGTATCTCAGAAGACGTTCATCTCCACCACCGTAAAGGGCAAATCTTTTGAAATTTCTCAGTCGACGCTGGCAAAGACCTTTGGTCTTCCCAACTCCGGACTGACTGAGTTTGGCCAGATTCCTCAAGCTTCTATCACCGATCTTCAGGGGAAAGTATCCATTTTTGGCCACCGCCTGCAGCCTTCATTCAAGAAGAAGGAAATGTTCTTTCATTTCCAAGTTTTATGCGAGATTGTTGGCAAGCCACTTCTGGGCAAGGCCGGAAGCCATGATGTTACTGCTGAGAAATTCCGAGCCATGTCGGCTATTCACTCAGGGCAGAAGATGAACTGGTCTGTAATTTTATTTGGAGTTTTGCTTGAGACGGTTATTGCCTCCAAACAGGCTGTCTGCTTTGCTGTTCCTCTAAGCAAGCTACTGGAGACGCTGGACATCGAGCTGGGGAAGCCGTCTGCTTTAAGCCCCTTTAAGATTCTCAACTCCAATGGTTTGGCACTACTGAAGTCCAAAAGTGCTCCACCCACTCCTACCGATCTGGTGGCTGTCAAGATTGAGAGAGGAGCAGAACAGACTGCTGCTGGTAAAACTCGAGTCAAGCGCAAATTGACTATTCAGACTGACTCCGAGGAACTCAGTCTGCTCCTTCATCTCCAGCCAAGCCCCCTCCTAAAAAGCCAAGAACCCAGATCACCAAGTCAATCAAAGCCTTACCTCCTAAAACCTTACCCATATTGCCTTCCACAAAAGCCACCCCTGCACCCCAAACTACAACCCAACCTTCAACAGCTCCAACCATTGCACCTAAAGTAACCATCAGAGTCCCCTCTGCCATTCCTATGGTCAAAGGAATTGTTATAACTGAATTGGGAGACTACACCCAATCAGGGATCAAGTCCCCGTCTCCCACCGGCAAGGGCAAGGGCATTCTCACTGAACCCCTCTCCTCAAAACCTAAATCTGCAGCTCAAACAGCCATCGACATCGCAATGGAAGATGTTGAAGATAAGGTGAAGGAGCTCACTGTGGTGTTTGATGAATATGTCGAGTACAGAACGATCAACCGCATTGATATGTTCTTCGGTAAGCTGGGAAGACTACAGAAGATGGAGCAAGAAGTCCTTAAGGGGACAGAAACTGACGACGTAAGAGTTGCTGTGCTTCGCAAAGATCTGTTTCAGGCCAACCAAAGATTCAGACTGGCAAATTTGCTCATGGCCGCTAAGAAAGCAAATTTCGATCCGAACTCTCCAACTGCCAAAGATGATGGTGCTGTTATTGCCCAGTTGGAAATGGATATTCATGCTCTTCACTTGGCTGTCCGATTTCAACGACAGAAGCTCAGCATATCCACTCCAGTTCCCAGCCCGGATCATCCGTATGTGAGCAAGACTCTGGCAGAACCCTTCATAGAGCCAATTCCCTCTGGAGTAGCGGATCAGACAGCGGAACAGACAGCGGAGCAGCCACTGACCAATGCTCCGTCTGCCGCAGAAACTGAAGTTATGGATGTTCTGTTGGACTCTCCAACAACGTCTATTCCTCTTGGATCATCAGTCTCCCATGTTCAACTCAGTCCAACCGCCGCACTTACAAAAATTGTCTCACCAGAGTTCGTCGATCCGGATCTGGTGGTCTCAACCGTTGTCGCAACTTTACAAGTTGAGGAGCCTTCGCGACCCAGCACTCCTCCAGTCCAATCTGCTGAAGATATGGTGTTCTTAGAAGATTTTTCTTCGGTCTTGGTCACCTTGATCCGGTCCGAAACACGCCAAGCTGCTTTATATTCACTTATACCAGTTGCCGCAGAAGCTGATCACTCCTTGTCGCCATCTGATCACTCTCCAAGCCCGTTATCTGATGCAGCTCCATCCCTGGCTAGGTCCCTTCAGCACATCTCTGATAACTGTCTATCTCTCTCTCAACGAGTTATAGAAGTTCATCAAAGTCAGAGGACTACCGTCTTGGATTTTGGGTCTTTCAAAGAGAAGATGACAGCTAGTATTAGCAGCATTCAGCGCGGACTTGATAATATGTTCTCTCAGCAAGCTACTTATAAAAACAGTCTGAGAAAAGAGCAGATCGAGCTGGCCACTGAAGTCAGAGCCTCCGTCGCCAATTCCCTTCGTGCTCAAGACATTCGTCTTGACGCTATCAGCGCACAGCTCACCCAGGTTGTCGACTTTGTTCAAGAGATTGCTGCTGACAAAAAGGGGGAAAAGAGAAAAGACTTCAAGTCGCATCAGTCTCAGTCTTCAAGAAAGTAGCAGTCTTTCTTTTGAAATGTCAGATCTGTCTGTATTTGCATATAAGATTTTTGATCAATAAAAATCTAAGTTCTTAGTTAAGTCCTTGTTCATTTATTTTGAACTAAATGACTTAATTAATCCGAAATTTCACTTAACTATGTTCATTTATTTTGAACAAGAAGAAGTAATTGATCCGCAAGTATACGCTTCAGAGTTCTTAAAAGACTGGATAAAAAGATATAGAAGCTAGGTTTTGTCATCATCAAAAAGGGGGAATTTGTTAGTTCCGGATTTTAAAGATGACAAAACATATCAGAACGGATCGACGGAAATCAGACTGACCATATCGACAGATCAAAGCAGATCAAGCTGATATGGTATATCGCAAAACAGAACGGATCAATGAACATCAGCCTGACCAGATCGAAGTTTCAGATCGATCTCAACCTTTATCAGATCAGAGCAGTCAAGGCTGAATAAGAATTGTTCTTCAGTCCGAATCATTAACGACTATTTATTGAAGCATTTAATGTTGCAATTAATGCTAAAAAAGACCAAGGACTGAAGATTACCATAAAATGTAAGAAGACAAAGAAGAGCTTACCTGACAGTCGCCGAAAGCATGAACCAGAATGGCAAGTACCCTAAAGAATAAGACTGCAGCCTACTCAGAGTTTAAGCAGAGTCAAGAGTAGCACATTAAGGGAAATAATGTCGTTGGTACATGCAACTATAAAAGGATGCAACAGAAGAGCTCAAGGTAGAGTCTGATCAATCGAAAAACGCATAAGAAAGCAAAACAGCACAAGCTTACAAGCTCAGACTTTCTCGAGCTGAAAATCTTCACAAGCACAAGTATATTGTAATATTTGATCAATAAGGATCATTGTGTGCATAGACTAAAGTCTATCGTTTGTATTCTGTACTAAGATTGAGAAGTGAGAATCAATTGTAACTGTCAGACAGAGTGTGTCTGAACAGATCGAGAGACTAGGAGTTTCAGTCTGGTAGTGAGGTAAATCCAGCTGAATCGGGTTTGTACAACAGGATTGTATAAATCAAAGTCTTCTAGTGGAATCCTTCCTTAATTAGAAGAAGGGGACACGTAGAAGGATTACACCACCTCCGAACTTCCAGAAACATATTCTGTGTTTTTATCTTTCCGCACTCACTATATTATTCAAGCCATCGAGCCGTTCTTACTAAGCTAAGAACAGACCGTTCCGTACTAAAATATTCAGTGGTCTGTTCTGCAAAAAGAGTTGATTAAGAAACAGATTTCTTTCACTAATCCGAAAGAAATCACAAGGGATTATTTTTTAATAGGAGTGTTCATTCACCCCCCCTCTAAACACTCCGGACCAATCCTAACAGCCCATTTATACATTCCATATACACGTAAAACGTACTCACATGAGAGCACCCAATGAATAAACGTGTATCTAATCTATAAGATACTCTACCGAATGCGGTTATTGGTACTTCGATCCTAGAAGCACTCCCCATGCACCGCTCGATCTCAACTCTGAAACTACGTACTTAATCAACCAGCTCTGGTACTTCCAACGAATCAATTCTCAATGCGTAATTGATATGTACCATCAGCCGCTACTTATGCCATAATCATGCGAGCACTATTTTCCATGGGTTCAAGCTTTCTTCCCGAGACAACGTTGTACCTGTTATACCTGTTTCAACAGAAACAGCCCCCACACAGGGTGAGCATACTCCAACACAATAATCATTCACACATGAATATACGAAACTGTAATACAACAATTTAAATTATTCAAAACCCATAAAATATACTCCCTGTACAATTCCGAACCAGTATAGCTTTCACGAACTGTTCCTGTTTCAATCTTATACACTTTAATAAACATCAAGTTCAGTATCGTTATTCAAAACATGATACTCATCAATGCAATAAATGGAATAAAATTGCAATTCATCATTCATGCTCAATTACAACGAATCTCATATAGAAGGCAACACTACCTATCAGTTAATCTCATTCTCAACCATTTCTCATATCGATCATGCAAAAGGCATCCATACCCAACTCCATATCCGGACCATGTGCATTTACGTGTCCACCATACCACATATATCAAACTCAATTCACATATTCATTTCCTTATATTCAGTCATCACAATTCAACAATAAATGAATACTGGAATATGAAATAATTCATATTATACCTGCTCGTACGTCACTACGTACCTTATAGTCGACAACATGAACAAGCTACCCTCGACTTCCAGAAATTCAAGGAGTATCTATATCGAATATCAATTCATTATTAGTTCATTAATAATACAATTGTTAACAATAAGTATTGCCAACTCCCAATCTAATACCGTAAATCGATAACTCAATAAAATGGACATTGTCACATAATCAAAATAATATATATTACTCAAATCAACTATACAGTTAGTTCATAGATTTGCCATTCAAATACTCAATAAAGTCTCTAATTCATGCTATTGCACACATGCAAGTATATGGACTGTATAATAGTGTTGAAGTCCTCTTTTATATAGTTGATTGATGTGCATGTTATTTTGAGGAGCATGTGCTATACGACTTTAGTGATGACGGGAATTCATATATTGCTAGTATTATGACTTCCCTGGCTAGGAACTTTTATCTTTAGATTATGGTGTTTTTATATTGAGGGTATTTATAGTTGTGTATTTTCTGGGATAGTTCAATTTATGGGGAGACTCTGCCAAAATTTTTATAAAAGCCCACACATTAATTATGAAGCATGTAGTGAGAGTTTTAAAGACTGATATTATGAGAAATATGTGAAGCATGTAATGATTCTTTAATGAGAATGAAAATTTTTACATACTCAAATGACGTCATAATTGTATTATTGACGTGTTGGGCGTTGGGGTCTTACACCAACTGAGTTGGCGTGACCATTAATTGGTCACGCCAACTGAGTTGGTCCGACGCGTGATATTAGTTGGTCACGCCAACCGAGTTGGCGTGACCAATTATTCACGCTAACTGGAAAGTCACGCCACCAGTTGGCGTGAAATAATGGTCACGCCAACTGAGTTGGCGTGACCATTATTTTATATGGTCACGCCAACTGGGTTGGCGTGACACATTGATGTCGTCAATTGGGTTGGCGGCTAAGGTTATTTTTTAAATTTATTAAATTTTGAGATTATTTTGATAATTGTTTATTTAATTAAGGTTATTTAATTAAATTCTCCTGTACTTGATGCCTTGGCCGGATGTTTTCGGTAAATATTTTTTTGAATTTAGATGTGATAATTTGACATCGGTTATTCCTTTTAATGAAACCAAAACCATCAATTTCAAATACAAAATAAAACAAAAACCATCAGCAACGACGTCGGGGTTATTTATCTAAATAACTATAATTAAAAAAAATATTTAACAAAATAACCCAAATTTAATAAAATGACCCAAAACGTCAACCGGTTTTCAATAAAAGACGCCAATTCAGTTGGCGTGACCAACTTTGAAAGTTGGACACGCCAACTTCTTTATTTTTTACTTTTTTTTTCGTTTTTTTAAATAAAAAAATTTAAAATAAAAATACAATAAAAATATATACAAGTTAAAAATTTGTATGGATTTGATTTGCGCAAAACTCATAAATTAACTCAATTTGAATAGTCTATATTGACTGATGTATTATTTTATGTTTTTTTTTCTTTAAAATAAGTTTGTTTTGAGTTGGTGTATAAGTTGAACGTAAACCAGGTATATAAAAGCATTTTCGGCTGCAGGGGTGACGTCTGTTTGAAGACACTGGCCCAGTTAAAATGATACTGCTGGTTGGAGATTTCCTTATTCTTGAATTGAATAAAAATATAAACAACCATACCATAAAATCGTTTCTCAGCATGGCAGTCGCGAAATATTTGTAAAATTTTCAACATAAAATTTATATAATTATATAATTACCTGGTCACCTTCCTCGCAACAATTGATGATGTGAAACACAGCACATGGTTCCACTTCAAACCAACGAACGGATGCAGCATCCCTGTAACGAGACATTACTCTATTTCGAAAAAAGATAAATTTGCAAGATTTATAGTAATGCATCGTTACGGGAATGCAGCATCCCAGTAATGTATCGTTTAGAGTAAATTTTATGTTGAAATTTTTTACAAATATTCCGCGACGGCCATGCCGGGAAATGTTTTTATGGTATGGTGATTTATATTTTTATTCAATTCAAATTAGGAAATCTCCAAGCAGCAGCGCCGTTTTAACTGGGTCAGTGTCTTCAAACATGCGCCATCCCCTACAGCCGAAACTGCTTTTATATACCTGGTTTGCGTTCACTTTATACACGAACTCAAAACAAACTTATTTTAAAGAGAGAAAAAACATAAAATAATACATCACTCAATATAGACTGATCATATCGAGTTAATTAATGAGTTGTGCGCAAATCAAATCCATACAAATATTAGACTTATACATATTTTTTATTTTAAATTTATTTTTTATTTAAAAAAAAAAAAAACAAAGAAGTTGGCATGGCCAACTTTTTGTAAGTTGGTCACGTCAATCAAGTTGGCGTCTTCAACTTCCCAGTTGGCGTCTTGGGTCATTTTATTAAATTTTTTAAATTTAGATTATTTTATTAAATATTTTTAAAATTTGGGTTATTTAGATAAATAACCCAACGACGTCGTATTCATTTAGATTTCTAGTCTTCCGTAAAATTGGATAATCTGAAAATAGATTTGGGTCGCCATCAAAGATCATTTCAGTCAGATCATAAGATTTGAGATTGGGTCTTCTAAACATAAATTCTTGGTCCAGTTAAAATTTGGATCAACTATTTGAAGGCTTGGCCCGATCAATAAATCTGGACACGAAAACACGATGAGCATCTACTTAGTTTTGAGAAAGATAACCAAAATAATAAAGAAGATATATTAACAATTTTCGAAAAAACTTAATCGAATTATTAAAGAAATTGGCTTAGAATGGTTAATTGGACAAAATTATAAATGACCCTATTTCTAGGTCTGCTAAGACTGGTCTTCAAACGATATATGCAAATGCCAACACATGATGACATTTTCAATAAATTAAAAAAAGGCATATGTCGCGTAAAAACATTTGTCCCTCCCTAAAAGCTATATATAAAAACAGAGTGTCCACGAAATCAAAGAATCAGAATATGCTAAATGTGTTTAATTATTACATTATAAATTTAGGGATAATGCATTAAAACTTCCTAAAAATTTGGATCAATTTCCGATTAAGTCCACAAAGTTGTTAGCGAACCGATTAATCTCTAAAGTTTTAAAAACATTTCCGGTTCAGTCCTAGTTTTTAAGTCATTTGTGAGAAGCAAGTGGAGATGGACTGATTCAGGAATATTTTTAAAATTTTATGAACTAAACCGATGCTGGTTTGACTCAATTCGGTCCCTAAAATTTTAATAATATCCTGGATTCAGTCCTTCTATGTTTGTTTCTCACGACTAACTTAGCATCGGGGACAAATTTGAGAAAAATTTAAAACTTTAGGAATTAAATGGATCACTGTAACTTTAGGTACTGAACCGAAATAGACACAAACTATATGTACGTTTTATGTATTTACCCATAAATTTCTAATGTTTTATTCGAGCTCACATATGCATTCAGAAACCTGGTTAAGGATGATCCTCCTCCGACTAAAAATAATGTTTCTCAAATGTATTTCACAAGTGTTTGTTTTTCGCTGGTAAAAATACATGTAGTTCCAACTCAAAATTAATTGTTAATGAGTGAAATATCTCATGTATTTTATAAAGAGATACATAGCTTGTAAACTCTTAATGTGAAACAATTATTAAGACACCCCTCACATGTGACATTATATAAGTCAAACAATTAGTTTTTTAAGTATAAAAAAATACTTGGAGGTGGATTTAATTAGTTTTGCTTTCAAAGATCAATTTATTTTTGTCAGGATCGGTCCGGGGGTGGGTTGCCATTCCACACCCGAGTTCAACCAACTTGAGCTTCAATAGCTCGTGTTCTTGAAATACTTGCATCGAGAGATTATATCGAGTTCGGTTACAAAACCGAGCGGAAGACACTCGACATAACCCGCTCTATAACCGATTAAACATTTGAAAGGCATTTTAAAGATATGCAATTAAAATAAATAAACAAGCATTTGTTTATGGAAGTTCGAAGGTGGTGTAATCCTTCTACGTCTCCCCTTCTTCCACCTCATGGAAGGATTCCACTAGAAGACTTTGATTTATACAATCCCGTTGTACAAACCCGATCCAGTTGGGAATTCCCCATCCAACTAGAACTCCTAGCAACTCAACTATGTATGTTCTTTAATGTCTCACATACAAAGACCTCTCATCGGTTGTGATAAATCATCAACCGTTACAATGGTATTCACTCTTCTATTAAGCTCTCAAATACAATGAATAGAGTGAATACAAAGGCACAAATGATCTCTAACTAGATCTGATACAGCAAGGTAAGTGGTGCCAAAGGTTTGGGGAGTGCTCTTCATTTAGCAACTTTTGTCTTTGAAGTTCCCCAATTGAATCCCAAGTGGGTTTGCTTTGGAAGGCTTGGATTGATCTTCAATCAGCTATTATTGACTTCCAAATCATGTATATATAGCCCCAAGTAATGATATATATGTTAGACACAAGAATATGCCCGTTGGAAAAGGTTCTACACCATTCCCGAGCTTGCAACGGTCATATTCTGGTTTCTGGGCTCTTTGTATTTCGGACCGGACTGGCCAGATGTGATATCCCCGAGATAATTAATTGCAATTTGGGCGTTAATTATGTTTATGTGACATTGGTGATAATTAGATAATGTGTTGGGTTGTAGTTTTGGTAAAGCATGATTTTAATGGCAATTTTGGTGCATTGTGGTGAAATACTTTTAAAATATCATGTTGGAGTATTCTACATATCATGCTTATATTATGATACACATTTTTTTTATTCCAAAGCTGATAAGGAGCCACTTGCTCACATCTTTACATCCCATCACCCCCTTTCTATCAACTTTATGTCCCCAAATCCCTCTTCCTCATCTTAGAACTCCATTTTCGTTTCTGCATCTAGAGGAGAGGAGTAAGCTTTGAAAAAGGAGCCTTTTTGTGCTCTCTTGCTAAAAACTTGGAGCTCAAGTGGTAAGCTTCCATTTTGGTAGAGTTTTGTTGAGTTGTGGTTAGTTTTGGGGCTTATTTTTGAGGTTAAAAGGGATGGATCTTGTTCCATCATGTTGTTTATACTTGGGGGATGCATTTTCATGTTGTTTTGTGGTTATATGTTGAGCTTAGTAGTTGTTCTTGGTTGTTCATGAGTGTATGTGTTGAGGGAAGCTCATTCAGGGAAGTTTCTCGCAGAAACAGGACTTCTCGATCGATCGGGAAATGGGTCCGATCGATCGAGCAAGGCAGAGCCTGAACAAGGCGTGAAATGAGCTTACCGATCGATCGGCGATTTTTACCGATCGATCGGTGTGATGTCTCGATCGATCGGTAAAACGGCTCGATCGATCGGTGGAGGCAGTACCTGGATGCTTATTTTTCTTAACTTGGCGATCGATCGGGGCTTAGGACCGATCGATCTCAAGGCATAAATTATGGATTTTTGGGATTTTGTTCTATATGGTGATGTTTTTGATAATGGTTCCTTTATTGGTTACTAATATGGATTCATGTGATTATGTAGAACCATCCCAGGTAGCCACACAGCCTAGGAGATAAAGTCCACGATATCTCCACTTTTGGAACCAAGGTACGTAGTGAGACGTACGAGCATCGGACGGTAAAACGTGTTACAACTTTGATGATGTACATTGTGAATAGTGTATCCCTATGTGTGATGGATTATGTGAAATGATAGTGTTATATCATGATATTGGAATCAATTGTGTTTGATTATTGTGGTAGAATTGATGAATGTTCCGATAGCCTTTATCTCCGAGCGAGGGAGGTACTTGCCGCTGTCATATGAAGCGATGGTAGTATGATATTTGCCGCTGTCATGTCTAAGCGAGGTAACATGCCGCTGTCATTGTCGAAGCGAGGGATATCATATGATGCCGCTATATGTCGAAGCGAGGGGTCCTAAAATTCCGCTGTTGTATTGGGACCGGAACAGTCACAATTCTAGTGGTTAAAGTGAAATATTGTGGTTATAATTGGAAACGCGTTATCGATCATTATATTGTGAACTAATGATTTTGTGCATAAGCTTGTGAAACAGGAACGACAATGAAATGTGCTAATGTGGTAATCGAGGAGCATGTCAATTAATCGTTTTATACGCTTAATTACTTTATTAAGTTGAATTGTGTTAAGTGATAATATATATATATATGCTCATGGTGAGTTGTTCCTGTAGGTACGCTTTTGAACCAAGGGGGCTGAGGGTCGGTTGAACTGTGAGGTGTTGAAGGCATAAATGAAGATAGAGTACAGGAAATTTTGGATAGTCTCTACTCTAGAAGTAGTCTAATGCTATCACTTAAACATTCATGATTGGGAATGTAACTGAATAATTGTTGAAGTTTTATTTTGGCCTGTAACCTAATTGAGCTCACATCAAACCAGAACCCTAAGATGTCTTTAATACATATTTAGCCCTATTTATATCTTGAATTCACTGTTAAGGTTTAGGGTCCTTACATTAGTGGTATCAGAGCAGTGGTTAGAGAACCCGGGAACGAGTGAAGGGTAGCCTTAGCAATAAGTTGGCTAGGCGTCTATTTTTTAACATGTTGTGTGCATATGAAGTATGTGACTGTTATGCTAACATGTTATGGTTTTCTAACGATGTATTATGTGAATTGTTTTTGGATATTGTTGTTAATCCTTGTGTTGCAGTATGGCAGCAAATGTGGATGTTGGTGATGCAATAAGTGTAAATGCTAGTGCTAGGCATACAAATCCCCTACCGCCGCCAGCCTTGGGCGAAGAGCCGTCGGAACAACAGTTATTGCCGGGAGAACTGAGTTTGACTCAATTTCTAGCATATCGACCCCCGACTTTTGAAGGGACTGAAACAGGGGAGAAGGCCAAGGAATGGCTAGAGAGGTTAGAACAGATATTTGTAGCTGCCCCGTGCGCAAAGACAGCTTGGATACGGCTAGCAGAATTTCAATTGGCCAAAAAGGCGTTGATTTGGTGGAAGACCACAGTGATTGAACAGGAGGCTCAGGGTCAGGAAATAAACTGGAAGCTGTTTAGGACTCGATTTCTGACCCGATACTTCTCAGCGGCGGCACGGCAGGCTAAAGAGGATGAATTCACTAGCTTGAGGCAAGGTACTATGCCGGTATCCGACTATGCCCTCCAGTACTGTTCCTTACTTCGATATGTACCTCATATCGCCTCTAGCACCCAAGCAAAGATGAGGAACTTCATGAAAGGCTTGAGGCCGGAGTTGTATGATATGGTGATCACTTATGGCCCTACTTGGTTTGATGATGCCCTAGCACGAGCTGAACTGGCAGAGTTGGGAGTGGGTGCATATCCGACTGTGGCACCGCCTCCAGCACCATCTCAGAGACCGACCCCTGAAAACTTGAAACCAAGGGGCGACCATTTTAAGCCAAAGGGAAAACTCATCATCTTCCAGATTCAGTGGTAGATGGCAAGATGCTCGTGGAAGGGGTGGTCGTGGAAGTAATGCTCCGTCTCATCGGGGACAGTCTCAGGCTAGCAATTTTGAGAAGGTTAAGTGTTTTCTGTGCGGGGGACCCCATTCAGTGAAAGGATGCTCTGCTTGTTATGAGTGTGGGAAGCTTGGTCACTTGGCCCGAAATTGTCCTAACCGGGGAGGGCCACAGAATACTATGGGGAGACCTTCAGACAGGCCAGCACAGCAGAGACCACCATTTGCACCGAGACCATTGGGAGGACAGCCGTCGGGGCCACCTCAAGGACAAGTGTATGCCCTTACCAGGGAGCAGGCTACAGCAGCTCCAGAGGAAGTGATAGCGGGTACGTGTTATTTATTTACGCACCCTGCTTATATTTTGATAGATACATGTGCGTCACACTCCTTTGTGTCGACGAGTTTTGTGGGGAGGCACCGTATATGCACGACTCCGTCACCCACGCCTCTTGTGGTTTCGACACCCGCTGGAAAGAGTGTGATTGCAGATCAGTTTGTTGATGGTGGCCTCATTTATTTTGAGGGAAACGAGTTGAAGAGACCTGATTGTTCTGGGGATGTCGGACTTCGACTGCATTGTGGGTATTGATGTGCTGAACAGATACCAGGCAGTAGTGGACTGCAGTCAGAGGACAGTACGATTCAGATCTGATTTAGGGGATCGGTGGACTTTTTATGGGGATGGTTCCCGCTCAAGAATTCCGTTGATATCGGCTTTAAAGATGACTCAGTTATTGGAACGTGGGCACGAGGGTTATCTTATTTATGCCATTGACATTGCTGGCAAGAAAGATGAGTTAAGAGTTGAAGATATACCCGTGGTTGCCGAGTTTGCCGATGTATTTCCGGAGGAGATTCCCGGATTCCCGCCGGTTAGGGAAGTTGAGTTCGGGATCGAATTATTACCGGGGACATCCGCTATTTCTCGTGCCCCTTACAGGATGGCACCAGCGGAGTTAAGAGAGCTGAAAGAGCAGCTACAAGAACTACTTGATAAGGGTTACATACGCCCCAGCGTATCACCTTGGGGTGCGTCCTGTGTTATTTGTGAAAAAGAAGGATGGGTCGATGAGATTGTGCATCGACTACAGACAATTTAATAAGGCCACAGTGAAGAATAAATACCCTCTTCCGCGGATCGACGACTTGTTTGATCAGTTGCAGGGCACGAGGTTGTACAGTAAGATTGATTTGAAGTCGGGGTACCACCAGATCCGAGTTAGAGAGGATGATGTGCAGAAGACGGCCTTCCGGACCCGTTATGGTCACTATGAGTTTTTGGTCATGCCGTTTGGAGTGACAAACGCCCCGGCTGTGTTTATGAGCTTGATGAATCGAGTGTTCCAACCCTATTTGGATCAATTCGTTATCGTATTTATTGACGATATACTTATCTATTCTCGGAGCGAGGAAGATCACAGGAATCATTTGAGGACAGTGCTCCAGATTCTGAGGGACAATCAGTTGTATGCTAAGCTGAGCAAGTGTGAATTTTGGCTGAGCAGCGTGGTATTTTTGGGGCATGTGATCTCTAGTGATGGGATTTCTGTGGATCCCAGGAAAGTGGAAGCAGTGATGGATTGGTCTGCGCCTACATCTGTACCCGAGATCCGTAGCTTCCTAGGTTTAGCGGGTTACTACCGACGTTTCGTCGAGGGATTCTCTAAGATCGCTAAGCCGTTGACGCAGTTGACTCAGAAGGGTGTTCCGTTTTCTTGGTCTGAGGCATGTGAGCAAAGCTTCCAAAAGTTGAAGCACCGGTTGACTACAGCACCTGTTCTGGTGAGGATTAGGCGACTAGCCCGATGGCTACTGGAATCCATCAATTTGAATTGTCTTCGCAAAATCGTGAAAAGTGATTCACAAAGCAACTGAACTGCAGAGTGATTCTTTCGTATTTGTCTAAACCTGATTTTGAACATACGACTAGAAGAGATTGGAAACTGTTTGTGAAAAACTACACTCAAAATTAAAACTTTATTTTGAATGGAATTCTAAAATAGGTTTTTGGCGCAGTCAACAGAGGAGGTAGTTTAGTTGAAAGTAAAATTTATGTAAACTCAATTTAGCATAATCTTTTCTGTTACAATCAACATCAACAGTATTCGATGAGAGCTCACATTTGATGCACCATGGCATGCATCGAAGTGAAGTAATTGTTGACTGCTAATTTGTTGCTTTTGAAATAGCAAAACTGGTAATAATTGGTTCTATTGGATTGTTTAATTAGATTTAGAGAAAACTTAGTTTGATACGCTTGGAGTTGGTTGGTATTCATTTTTACCTTCGATCTTTCCTCGATTATCTCTCGCTTTAGAAATAGCAAATTTCTGGAATTTGAGTGGCTGAAAATAATGTTGTGTTGCATGCAGGTTGGAATTGTCCATGAAGATATGAGATTTCCATTGTGGTTGCATGGCCAAATAGTTGTCACATTTCGTGTCATGTCAACATTTCCCACGAAACCAGTAGGTAACAGCATGCTATTACTTCAGAGTCCTTTAGGTCATATTCTCTGTGGTTTTGCTCTTTATAGTGTGTTGTACTTGTTAAAATGCCCATGTCTAATGAATCTTTTGCGTATTTTTCACAATTAAGTAACCCATCTGGTAATATTCCCTTGCTTCCTATAAGATATATTTTGGTGAATTTCATTCAATTTTGGCGAAAAATATGTTACTCGTCAGCATCAGTTAATTTGTCTCTAACTTTTGAGATTGTTTCCAGTTCAACTTGTGCCCAGAACTGAAGTTGCTGTTGCTCCTAAGAGACGTAAAATCCATCTTTACAATCTTCAGAACGTGTTAATTCGAGCGCAAAAGTACTACTGCGAGTCCAAGATTTAGACTGTGAATTCATTTATAAATACGAAAAGAATGGAGTGAATATGGATGTGGTGTTCACTTCTGGTGTTTTCATTAATCCAGTAACAGCAAAAAAATCATTCACTCAGTTCTCTCGGGTTGGTAGTGATATCTTCTCGATTGCTATCCCAAGAGAGCAAGAATAATCTGCATTCTAGAAGCAGCAAGACTGAAAAGGAAGCCAACTATGGAAATCTTAATCATAAGCAGGATCACCATCTTGTGGGTTACATATTATTGTCAGAGTCAGTGGCTACAGGACACATAATGCTGCCTCAGTCTCTTCGTCTCTATTTGGGAGATGCATTACACTCTTGTATGTTGCTCTCTTTTAAGAGTTGGTTGGACATTGCTGTTTGATCAATTTGAGCTCCCTTTTCTACGATCAAATTTTTTATTTTTTTGGTTATTCTGCTACTGTTCCCTACTCTCATATCCTAAATAGCTTTATATGATGTTGTGGGTGATTTAGATCATTGTGCAATCTGTATGAAACTGATTTCTTGAACTTGGGACTTTTCATGCCCTAGCAGTTGTCATTGTTGTTATCACTACCGATAAAGTTTGGCCAATTGTGATGCAAAATCAGATGGCAAATTTCAGAATTTCTTAGCTTGTAAGAATGCTGTTAACTCTCTTGTTTGTCATCTGTAGGAATGGTTTGGTGTCACTCCAAAATCAAAATACAGTACTAAGTTCCATTAGGTTTGAGCTGGTCTGATGATTGCGATGTTTGAGGGTCTTATAGAATTCTTATTTCATGCTAGTAATTTGGTGTTCTGGATTAGGTTTATAGAATGTTTTGGATTTGGAGTGTTATATATGTTTCAATATCACCTACTGTACGGTTTAGTTGGCCAGACTAATATCATTTTGAAAGAATGGATTATGTAAAAAATAGTTATTTCAAAAAAACGGATAAGGTTCGAAATCTTTGAGATGAGCAAAGATTCGTCTTGCCCTTCTTTTTTGGAAAAAAATCTAAGGATGCCTTTTTAAACTTTCATTAGATGGATTTGACTTATAAGTAGCACTAGGGTATTCTTATGCTAGCCATAAGGCAACTGTGTTCAAAGCCAAATTATCTTACTCGGATTTGTATCTTCCCTGTTTTTAATGAAGTGCACGGATTTAAATTTAACATTGTCTAGTTATCATTCTTTAAAGATCTTAACTGGCGGTTTATGACATACTTATTCTTCTTGGTGAGGTTGAGACATCCAACTAATGTTAATTTTCTGGAGTTATTATGCTTGTGTTAATTATTTATTTTTCCTTCCAGGGGTACATCTGAAAACTTGCAACATTAAAGTCAAAAAAGACATTCCGCAAGTTTCAATTTCATCTATGTAATTTTTAGAAGAGCACTTCAGAAGTCCTAAACAACCAAAAGGGAGCATAAACAGAAGGACCTGCTTCAAAGAATCGGTTCATACCCTGACATAAGTGTTGGTGATTGGTCAATGCATGAGAAAGATTGTTTCATCTCTTTCTTCTGTATCTTCGTATGTAAGGACAGGGGAAATAAATGCAAATAATGAAGAACCACATATGAAGGTGGGATTATCTTATTTGAAAAACTGGGGCAACAATTGCAAGTGCTCAAAATTACACCGGTACAATTCTTTAGTACACACACATATCCAGTTTAACTCGAAGCGTGAGCTGTACCTATCGTTGTGCTAATTTTATCTTCTTACGCTCATAAATCTGCAGATTATTTTCAGTGACAAAGTGGATTTTTAGATGGGTGATTTTGGACTTGGATCTAATATATAGTTTGGGTGACCAACTTTGTACCTTGTAGAATTTGTAAGGATTTGAATTTTTTTTTTTGTTTGAGACGTGAATAAAATATCATGTACAAATGGATGTCACCAGAATCCCATACATTTACAAAAGGTGGAAAGTGTGGAAATGTAAAACTTCTGCTTTGACGCAAAGCCACTTTTTATCCAAAAAGGGAATAACAAATTGATGGCATAAAATTTGTAAAGAAGGGATGTTCTGAAGGAATATGCCAACCGGGAGTGGTATTTAGAATTCCCAATCAATGTACTGTTAGCTGTTTGTATACTTTTTTTGTTTAACAAGGTATTCAGGCGCAAACCTGACTAATCATTAGATGACGACCCGAATTAGCTCTTTGTATACTTATTTTATCATGTGGACCTCTTGGTTGGTTAATAATAATAAGGAAAATGCATAGGATATGTCTGGGTTATACTTTTTAGGTAGTGTTTGAAGTTAATGATAGGATTAGTCATCTTAAGTATTTTTATCCCATCCCATTTTTTTTGTTTTTTTAAAATAAGTTATCCCATCATTTTATCACATTCTAATCCATTTTTCACCAAAATGACATAAATACCTCTTCCAATCTTTTTTCACTATCTCAAAATTTGAAATTCCCGCCAAAAATTATAATTTACTTACTACACGTTGATTATTATATTAGTATTGTTTTATTTTATTATTATTATTATTATTATTATCTCTTATATATATATATATATTGCTGAGAGTATTTTAGTCATTTACCAAAAAATAATCTTATCAATCATTGCTGGGTATTTTAGTCATTTTACCAAAAAATAATCTTATCAACCATCTTATCATCAATCAAACACCATATAACTTATCTCACTTATTTTTACAATCATTTCTAACTTTTTAATTTTTATATTACTCATCACATCCTTCATTTCAAATAGTGTCTTTATTTCTAGAATGTTTTTTAAAAAAATATATGTTTGGGAAATATATATGTATATGTATTATAATTGGCTAGTTTGAAATGATAGATTTTTTATTATTATAGATGTCATGTTATATTGGAATATGCTCAGATTATTTTAAAATTTAAACATGTACTATCTTGTATCAGAGTATAATATCTAATAATATACTTATAAAGATTCGAATATTAAATAACGATAATAGTAAAAATCAATAAACAGTTTCTATATCTTTAACTATCAATCTTGTCATCAAACGTATAGGTTGCAATGCACACCGGCAGGAACCAGTTTTTTACTAAGATCTGATCTAATTCTAAATTTATGGTTAAAAAATGGATAATTATATACGCCTCTCATACAGAATAATTATATTACAAATTATCTCCTCTACTTTGAACAATTCATCTGTTTTCTTTGTAAAGTAGCTATATTATAATAACACACTATCTAGCTTATAAAATATATAAGAAAAATTACAACTACTTCCCTGTGAATATGTGATGTGACATAAAAATATCGAACCAAGTATTAGATTACAATTTATACGGACGTCTTTTGTGAATTAAATGTTGCGTGATCTATATAATTTTAATTAATTAAAGAGTAGCCACATCATCTTTAATTATGCAAAATTATAGTGTTTTGGGATCACATTATAACATTACTTGTAATTTGTCATATTTAATATAATAGATTTTCCCATAGGAATTTTTATTATATTTATATGATTAATTAGGATAGAATATCAAATTATATTTTCTATTTACCCACGGGAATTAGGAAAATGAACATAATTTGATAGTTTTATCATATAGTTATTATAAATCTAATTGAGTAAGACATTAGCCAACATGCAAGTTTTACGTCACTAGACTCATATATTTTTAAGCATGATTTTACATTGGTAAAATATGAATTATGTTAATTAGTCTCAAATTTTGGATTCTAAGCATGTACGATGATTTTATGCAGTTATGCAATCTGTGAATTTCTCTGATGTTAAGTGTGATATTCCCGAACTAAAGGGTGATAACTATAAAGTTTGGAAGGATATAATCTTCTTCATTTAGGGTGGATGGACATTGATTATGCCATAAGGAAAGACGAACCACCTCCGATTAATGAAATCAGCATTCCTGATGAGGTTGATCTTTATGAAAAATGGGAGCGATCTAATCGTCTCTGCGTAATGTTCATAAAGACTAAAATCTCTGCTGGTATTCGAGGTTCCGTCGAAGAACATAAAAATGCCAAGGCTCTACTGAAGGCTATAGATGAGCAGTTTGAGACTTCAGATAAAGCACTAGTCAGCACCCTAATTATGAAATTTTCATCCATGAGGATCACTACTCTGAAAGGTGTGCGTGAGCATATCATGCAAATGAGAGACATTGTCGCTCAATTAAAGACTCTTGAGGTTGAGATGTCTGAGTCTTTCCTTGTGCATTATATTTTGAACACTCTTCCAAGTCAATATGGACCCTTTAAGATATCCTACAACACACATTAGGATAAGTGGTCAATTAATGAACTTATGACCATGTGTGTTCAAGAGGAGGGAAGATTGACAATGAAAAAGAGTGAAAATGCGTTTATGGCAACAGAAAGAAAGGATATAACCAAGCCAAATGAAAAGGGAAAGGTAAAACCGCCCCAAGGTGGAATCAAAAAAGAATCTAAGTGTTTCTTCTGTAAAAAGAAGGGGCACATGAAGAAAGATAGCACCAAATTCAAGAAATGGCTTGAGAAGAAAGGTAAAGCAATCTCATTTGTCTGTTATGAATCTAATATGGTTGATGTTAATTATAACACATGGTGGATTGTTCTGGTTCTACAATCCATATTTCGAATACCTTGCAGGGTATGCGAAACCTAAGGAAACCAGTGGAAAGTGAGCAATGCATTTAATCAGGAAATAAGATGCGCTCACATGTGGAAGCTGTTGGAACATGCAGTCTAGTTTTAAATAGTGGTTTTATTTTGAATTTAGAAAAGACGTTTTATATTCCTAGTTTTTCTAGGAATTTAATTCAGCTTCAAGACTCGTACCGTTTGGTTATTCCTTTAATTTTTCAGAAACAACCTCCAATTTATTTTATAAATCTGATCTTGTTGGGAATGGTACATTGTCTGATGGTCTTTTCTCTATTGATTTACAAAATAATGTCACCTATAATACTATGCATGTTTACACTGATATGAAACGATGTGTTATGAATGAAGATTCCTCTATTTTGTGGCACCGGAGATTGGGCCATATCTCCATAGATAGGATTAAGAGATTAGTGAATGATGGAGTATTAATACTTTGGATTTTACTGATTTCAGTACTCGTGTGGACTGCATTAAAGGAAAGCAGACCAACAAGTCCAAGAAAGGTGCTAAGAGGAGTACAGACATATTAGATATCATACATTCAGATATCTGTAGTCCAGTAACGGACTCGCATGGTCCGAAATACTTCATCTCTTTCATCGATGATTATTCACGATATATGTATAACTACTTGCTTCGTAACAAGAACGAAGCACTAGACGTCTTTAAAGTATTTAAGGCCGAAGTAGAGAAACAATGCGAAAAACAAATTAAGATCGTGAGAACAGATAGAGGTGGAGAATATTATGGTAGATACACCGAGGATGGACAAGCACCTAGTCCATTTGCGAAGTTTCTTCAAGAACATGGGATAGTTGCCCAATACACCATGCCTGGATCTCCGGACCAAAATGGTGTAGCAGAAAGAAGAAACCGAACTTTAATGGACATGGTGCGGAGTATGCGGTGTAACTCCAAGCTTCGTGAATCCTTGTGGACTGATGCTCTTAAAACGACAGTATATATGTAATGTCCGAAATAATAATGTCCGAAATAATTATTATTGTACTGTCCGAAATAATTATGGTGGTTATATGCTATGTCGAGATTTAATTCTTGGATATCAGATTTTGGAGCGGAGTTGTGATAAATAATTCCGGGATCGAATGTATAATGCTAATTAACACCGAAATTTTATTAAATATAAAATTTGCATTAAATCGAAAGATTTAATTTTTGTGATTCAAATAAGGAATGAAGTTAGGTGTGGAATGTACATGTGTTGCACATGCACCAGTACACCGGTGACACCACGATGTTCATAATTGGTCGGGAATTAATATATATATCGGTGTAGGATGTAAAACACATAAAAAAATGTGTAAAATACACACAGATCGCGGACACCTACGAAAAGGTGCGAAAACACGCACTTCTCGCGCGATCACCGACCACCGTGTACTTATCCGCTCCGTTCGCCGCCGTCCGACCACCTAACAACGAGACCGACCTACCACCGTATTCACAACTCTCAGGCGAATCTTTCCATACCAGATAATCAAATTTTTGTGTTCGAAAAGTGGTTCGATTTTGATCTGGAACGATGAAACTTGCGCATACTAGGGTTTGAGCGATTTTGGTTTGATTTCTTCGAATCTTCTACGAATTGGACGAAGCCATATACCAAATCTCTTCTCCTCATCTGGAGTTCTGGACGACACTTTCTACACCAGCCACCGCCTCTACCGCCGCCGGAGTTCGCCGGAATCGCACAAAATGCGTGCGTGAACTGTGTGCGAATTGGGTAAAAATTTGATATCCGATTTTCTGACTTTGCTTCAATAATTACCAGTTAATTTGAGTTCGTAAATGAACTGCTATCCTTGCTTGACAATCTGCTGCAATTGATTCAAATCTTGTTATGTTGGTTTCACCTTCCTGCTGAATGAGTCTGCTGAACTGAGTTAAAATAGACTGTTGTAGAGAATTGAATTAACCTGGTATTTGGGCCAAATTCTTGTTGAAGTTTGGGGTTTACATCATGGCCGAAATTTAAGGGACGTAACTGCTGAATTTTGGGGTTGTTTGGGCTTGACAATCATGCATGTATGATGTTTGTTCATACACTTAAGTAATATTCAAGTGTTGGCTCAAAAGCCCTATAAGTTATGTAGTAGAAAAGTCTACTTTTATGACTTAGAATATTGTAGTGTGTTGGTGAGTGTTGAGCTATGATTTGAGATGCAAATGACTTCGAGCCTGTGTCATTATGCCCATAGGAGAGTTCGATACATGTCAATGTGTGTTATAAGCAAGTATTAAATTGTATAATTATGAATATGCTTGAATATGTGGCATAGCATAAATTGGTGATTTATATCACTTGGATGAGTTAATGATGATAATATTGAGTTGTTGAATTAAGATATTGAATCGATATGAATGATTCGAGTGGATTGTAAATGAACTAATATGAAGTGATAATTTCGATATAGATTCTTCATGATTCTCAAGATGTCGGGATAGCCCATCATGTTGTCGACTATAAGGTACATGGTGACGTACGAGCAGGTATCCCAGTATTTATATATTCATGCATACATGTATTTTAATGTGATGTTTTAAGGTTCAGTGATTGAGTTTGATAATTGAGTTTAATACACGTGGAATGGTGGATACGTCGATGTACGTGATCCGATTATAATAGTTGAGTATTGATGCCTTGGGCATGAGCGATATGAGAAATTGTCGAGAATGAGATAGTGGGATAACCAGGTTTACATTGATGTTGAATTATTTATGTTGAACATAAATAATATCTTGTTGCTGTAGTGAATTCATTGTATCGTTGAGTATTATGTTTTCAATGATAATACTAAACTTGACATTATGAATGTGCGTGAGTTTGAAACAGGAACAGTGTGTGGAAGCTATACAAACTCGGAATTGTACAGGGAGTATATTTTATGAGTTTTGAATAATCTAAATTGTTGCATTACAATTTCGTATATTGATTTGTGAATGAATATCGAGTTGGAGTATGCTCACCCGTGTGGGGGCTGTTTCTGTTGAAACAGGTACAACAGGTACTAAGCTACTTTGGGATATTGGTTCGAGCTTGTTGGATCATGCTGCTTCCAGAAGCGTATATGAGTGGGGGTAAATAGTATATGCTATTTATTCAGTTAGATTGGTATTCATTTATTTGTTGCTCGTATGTGAGCAACTGGAAGCATGTATATGGACTGTATAAGGGTGTTGAAGCCCACTTGTGATGTCTTCTTATTCTTAGGATGGTGGTTTCCCTGGCGGGGAATTTACATAGTTTCAGTATTCTGTTTCGTAGTGTGTTTGTCCCTGGTTGAGAGTTATATTGTGTGACGTATTTTTATTTTGGGATATCTCAATTTATGGGGAGACTCTGCCCAAATGTTTATTCAAACCCACAATGTAAAAGTGGTGTAATGGGGATGATAATGGGTGAACCTTGAGTCTTCTTGCTGAGTATTATTGATGTCATTGATAATATGTGAAGCATGGAAGGATTCTTTTAAAGAATGAATTTTTTTAGTACTCATACGACGTAATAAATGCACTAATGACGAGTATAAGGGGTTGGGGTCTTACATTAGTGGTATCAGAGCAGTGGTTAGCTCTTTGGGATGTTTAATGGCCTAGGGATGTGTTGATAGACATGTATATCACATACTTTTATGCATGATTGTAGTTTTCTGTCATTGTGACATGACGCCTGCTATGTGCATTTTATGATATGTAGCAATGAAATATGTGCCATTGATGATATGAAGCAATGAAACTTGGTGTTATTGCTAACCATCGTGATTGCAGGATCGTATGAGATACGATGAACATATACAATGAGGGTGGTATGGTTGAAAAGCCTCGAGTATGGTAAATCGTTTTATTATCCTTAGCTTGACTATGGTAAAAATGATAATGCCTTTTAAGGTGCGTGATGAATGACACCGCTGACGGTAATTAATGTTGATAATAAGTGGACGTTGTTACTAGTAGAGGGATAAATGCATTTTATTGAGTTGAGTTTTGTGTACATGTTATGTATATGTATGTGCAGTGATGAGAAATCTGATTTTTTGCAGGAGAAATCAGAAAATGAGATATATGATATCTGAAAATAGGAAATGGCAGGCAGTACTGTGCGGTTGGAGTATGACGACAGATAATGTGACAATCGGGTATGTGTGTGTCATTTACATGATGGCACAGGTACGTGTTAACGTACGAACATGTATTGATATTCCTATTCCTATTGATGTTGATTATGATATATCACTGATTGTAAATGAATGATGATATTGAGGGTCGCTGGAATGAGTAGATTGTGTCGCAGTAGCAGGGGAGCGACGTGTGGGTATAACAGGCTTGGTGTTGCTGCTATATCGATTATATAGTTGATGGGTCGCGATGATGATGCGACGATGGGGTATAGTAGGCTTGGTGATGCTACTATATCGATTATATATTGTGTCGCAGTAGTAGGGGAGCGATGATGGGGTATAGTAGGCTTGGTGATGCTACTATATCGATTATATATTGTGTCGCAGTAGTAGGGGAGCGACGATGGGGTATAGTAGGCTTGGTGATGCTATTATATCGATTATATACGATGTGTCGCAAAGATGATGCGACGATGTGGTATAGTCGGCTTGGTGTTGCCACTATATCGATTATTTACGATGTGGTCGCCGCTGACGAGCGAACGATGTGATATGGGTCGCCACTGATGAGTGAGCGATGTGTTATTGGGTCACCACTGACTTGTGAGTGATGTGGTCGCCGCTGACGAGCGAGCGATGTGATTATTGTTGGGATCGACACTAGAGTGTGCAATGTCTTTTATGTGCCTCCACTATAGAGGGAGGGTGATGAATATACGTTAATTTAAATTGACATTGTTGATTTGACGTGTTGTGATAATCAACTGTACAGGTGAAAGCGATCATGGAGAGAGGGAATGAAGAGACATTATTGTTTTCTTTAATTTTTATTGCAGTGGATGCAATAGCGGGGTATGATTGATACCGATATAGTGATGACATTTCTTGGCGAGATGATGGTATGATTATATGGTGATATTTGAGATTTATACTATTTGCCGCTATCATATCGAAACGATGGAAATATTGTGAATGCCGTTGATATGTCGAGGCAATGAATATTTTTGGACGGTCATGTTATTGATGATGAGTATATCAATTGTGTATTGATATGAATTATATTTTGTGGACTATTTATGTTGAGAACAGGGACAGTTTAAAGGATCCAGTGTGGATCCACTGTGTACAGTAAGTGTTATTATTGTTTTAAGAATGTAATTTTATTCATTGTGATTGTGGATATTATATGGATGTCAGTAGTGGCGATGAGATTATGTATGCCAGTGTTGACAATGAGTATTAATATCATTGGGCGATGAATATTGATGTGCTGATAGTGTATTGTTATTGTGCTAGCGATGTATATTGATGATGTGTTCATTAGGAATTGAGGTAAACTATTACGTTTGGTTTGGCATGTGAATATATGTTAATATCTGTTGATAGATGCTGATTGCATTATCTCAGTGAGTTATATTAATTTTGAGAGAATCGATTGTACAGATGGAAGAACAGAAAATGATAATCGCTTGAGATGGTATTTATTACTGTGAAAAGCATGCTACATTGATATATTGTAGGAGTAGTAGGTGAACGTGATCATGTTGACATGAGATTAACGGGTACGTCACGGGATGACGTGGGATCACTATGAATGTCGTGTGTGGACATATGATATTTGTAAACATTCATGATTAATGAATTATTATGTTTCGAGGATGAGTTAAAGATTGAAATGAATTGCGTCATTGAGGCATGCAATTGATTCTTATGTTGAATTTCAATCATCCAGATATGTGATAGTGTGCTGTAGCATATTGTGTATAGGATTGCGTGAAACTTTTGACGTAGGGCACTAATGACGAGTATAAGGGGTTGGGGTCTTACAATATATTAAACCAAATTCCAACTAAGGCTGTCCCAAAGACACCATTTGAATTAGTCAAAGGTTGGAAACCAAGTTTGCGACATATACGTGTTTGGGGATGCCCTTCTGAAGGAAGAGTTTATAAGCCACAAGAAAAGAAACTAGACCCAATGACCATTAGTGGGTATTTCATTGGATATGCCAAAAGGTCTAAGGGTTATAGATTCTATTGTCCATATCATAGCACTAGGATTGTGGAATCAAGAAATGCGAAGTTTCTTGAGAATGACTTGATTAGTGGGAGCGATCGATTCCAAGACATTGTTTCTGAAAGGAATCATATCGATGCTCAAAATTCCACTTCAAATGATAGATTGATTATCATTCGCAATACTCCTCAAGTTCAAACGGGTGTTGAACAACCAATCATTGAAGTTCCACAAGCTGTTGATAATATTCCAATAGATCAAGATGTTCAAGAATTGCCAGAAATTATTGAACATCCAATTGAACAACATGATCCTGAGGAAAATATTGATACAACATTAAGGAGATCTGCTAGAGTAAGGAAATCAGCAATACCTAGTGATTATGTTGTGTATTTGCAAGAAGCGGACTATAATATTGGAGCCGAAAATGATCCTGAAACGTTTTCACAAGCCATGAGTTGTAAAGAATCAAGTTTATGATACGATGCCATGAAAGATGAGTTGAATTCTATGTCATCTAATGGAGTCTGGATCTTGTTGAGTTGCCTGATGGTCTAAAAGCCATTGGATGTAAATGGTCTATAAAACGAAGAAAGACTCATTAGGCAACATTGAAAGATGTAAAGCAAGACTTGTTGCCAAAGGATTTCCTCAAAAGGAAGGAATCGACTATAATGAGACATTTTCTCATGTATCAAAGAAAGATTCACTTCGTATTATCATGGCATTAGTTGCACATTTCGATTTGGAGTTGCAACAAATGGATGTGAAAACAGCTTTTCTAAATGGAGATCTAGATGAAGAGGTTTACATGAAACAACCAGAAGGATTTTCATCTAGTAGTAGTGAGCAATTGGTGTGCAAGCTCAAGAAATCTATATATGGATTGAAACAAGCTTCGCGTCAGTGGTATTTGAAATTTCATGATGTAATCTCTTCATTCGGATTTGTAGAGAACATTATGGATCAATGTATATGCCAAAAGGTCAGTGGGAGTAAGATTTGTTTTCTTATTCTGTATGTGGATGACATTTTACTTGCAACTAGTGATAAGGGTTTGCTACATGAGGTGAAACAATTTCTCTCTAACAACTTTGATATGAAAGATATGGGCGATGTTTTTACGTCATAGGCATTAAGATACATAGAGACAGAATTCAAGGAATTCTGGGCCTATCTCAAGAGACATATATCAACAAAGTTTTAGAGAGATTTCGGATGAAAGATTGTTCACCAAGTATAGATCCCATTGTGAAGGGTGACAGTTTCAGCTTGAACCAAAATGATTTTGAGAGGGAACAAATGAAGAACATTCCTTATGCTTCTGCCATTGGAAGCCTAATGTATGCTCAGGTCTGCACAAGACCTGACATTGCATGTGTTGTTGGGATGTTAGGAAGATATCAGAGTAATCCAGGTATGGACCACTGGAGAGCTGCAAAGAAAGTAATGAGGTACCTAAAGGGGACCAAAGATTACATGCTTATGTATAGACGGATCGATAATCTGGAAGTGATTGGCTACTCTGATTCGGACTTCGCTGGCTGTGTTGATTCACGGAAATCAACATCAGGATACATTTTTATGTTTGCTGCTGGAGCTGTATCTTGGAGAAGTGCAAAGCAGACTTTGACTACTACTTCCATTGTGGAGGCTGAGTTCGTATCTTGTTTTGAGGCTACATCGCATGGTGTATGGATGAAGAGTTTCATTACTAGACTTAGAATCGTTGATTCGATCTCTAGGCCTTTGAAAATGTATTGTGATAAATTCGGCTGCAATTTTTATGGCTATGAATAATAAAAGTGGTAGTCGAAGCAAGCACATCGACATCAAATATCTTGCCATAAGAGAACGTGTTAAAGATAAACCAGTGGTTATTGAACACGTTAGTACCGAATTAATGATTGCTGATCCTTTGACAAAAGGCATGCCACCACTAAAATTTAAGGATCATGTAGAAAGAATGGGACTTGGTTCCTTTATGTGATTTTCGTTGTAAGAACGAATATTTGTGAAACTATGTTTGTGATATTGTCTCATACTTTGACTTGTGTACACATTTATTTTGAGAAATATCATTGATGTTTAGACCTTAAATAAACATATGGTTTATTCATTAAGTAATATGGACTGGGATTTGAGAAACATGATGCATTGTGATACATGGAAGATAATACTCGTATTAAGAGAAACTATCGCCATGATTCATGTATTTTTGTTTCTTACTATGGTGAATGGTGAAATATATGGACCAAGTGGGAGAATGTTAGAAACATTTCATTCAAGTGATTCATTTAGTGGATGTCAGTAACCACTTGTTTAATTGTTCATTTAGTAGTCCATTTATTCCACATTAAATTTATTACATCTCCCAATGTCATAACATATGAGGTGATATATGATAGTTAGAGCCTATAAATACTATGTATTTGGGTCCCTATGCCAACAATCTAATCAAGCCATAAAACACCATCTAAAGTGAGATTGTGAAGGCTTAGAAGAGCCAAAAACTAGAATATATTGTGAGCAAAAAGCAATGGCTGGAGGTATAATATTTATTTATTTTATTCCGCATTTGATCTAACAAAAAGGTTAGATCATTAAGAAATTACTTACACCCAAGTGAATCATCTTCTCTTTGCTTATGGCCTTTCCGGTTATATTGATGGTTCCACTCCCTGCCCCCCAATTGGCTTTACGCCTGATGATATTGCCACCACCTACACTGAAAACGTCAAGATGCGTTGCTGCTTTCTATCTTGTTTGGATCAGTCTCGGCAGACTTGGTTCCGTTTATTTCATCTGCTTCCTCTTCAGACGATGCATGGACCATTCTTTCTCGTCTATTTGCCAATCGATCCCGGACTCGTGTTATGCAATTGAATGACGACTTGTCTAATATGATTATTGGCTCCCAATCAGTTTCTGCATTCCTTCAAGCTATCAAGATGAAAACATATGAGCTTGCTCTCATTGATCGTCCCATCTACAATGATGAAATCACCCTTTATGTTCTCAATGCTTAGGTGTGTCATATCGCAAAATTGCAGCCCCTATTTATGCTCGCAGAACTTCTCTTCAGTTTGAAGAATTACATGACCTTCTCGTCGCTCATTAAACATATTTGCGACGTCTTGACGCTGCGACCTCCAATCAGGTCGCTACTGCCAATAACGCGTCCTTCAACCAGCGCTCCCAACCTCGTTCTGGCTCGTCCCACACGTCCGCATGTAGCAAACAGAATCGCAACAGGGGCTGTCCAATCGTTGTCGTGGCTCGCCCAGCGCAACAACAATCGCCAATCTGGTGGTTTTGGCCAATCTGGAGGTAACAATAATTCTCGTCCTCCTATTACATGTCAACTTTGTGGTTTTCAGGGGCATGGCGCTAGAACTTGTCGTCAGTTTCAACCTGTAGCAAATACTGTGGTATCTCCACCTATTCCCCAGTCACCTCATGCTCGCACCCCTTGGCTTGTGGATTCGGGCGCTTCTCATAATTTGACATATGATTTACAAAATCTATTGATTCATTTCGAATATGATGGTATTGATGAAGTACACATAACTGATGACACATAAAAAATACAGTATAGGGGAATTAGATATAATTGTTCAAATTAAAGGGGTAAAATGATAATGATAAAAATCCGATGATATCTACATGTATTACAGCACATTTCTATTTATTGTTTAATTTTGACAAATACTAAAATAAGGTTGGAGTTGTGTGCGAATATTTCATTCCTGGATGCAAGTCTCTCATCAATAAGTAAAATCACTATCGACCACCCCCTCGACATCACCACCCTTCGACAAATTCACCGTGAAGTGACGTCATGGCATCCTCCGCCGTCGAATCAACTGCCGGTAGCCTTTCCAGACTCAACCTCGACGACTGTGCATCCGCTGCACCTAATCTACAAAAGAATATTTCTCTCCTCTCTCCTAAGCAGGTTTGTTTTTTTTTTTAATTCGATTTTAACGGTCGAAATTTTAATCATACGTGCATGAGCAATTATGAGTGAATTGTATTGTTGTTATGAGTGTACGTGTCTCACTGGTACGCTTTGAATGTGCGTGTGAATAGGTGGAGTTGGGGAAGATGCTACTTGGATTGAATCAAAGCCATTTGTTTGAGCACTGGCCAGAGCCTGGAATCAGTGATGATGAGAAGCTTGCGTTTTTTGATCAGGTAATTTTTCCTCGTTAATTGTGCGAGGTCACGTATGTGAGGATTTGTGCAATTTCAGATGTTGCATCGTGAAACTTGAATGCTGACAAAGATTTCGAGAATTAATTACGTGTTTTCATGAGTACGCACTATCCTCTGTTTTAATTTAGAGGGAAAAACTGGAGTTTAGATTAAATGCAAGATCTTTGGTATCACCCCAGATCCATTGAAAAATGGTAGCTGTGTATGGTAAGATGAATTAGATCATCACTCTTGATGTAAAGTTTCAATTTATATGTTATTTATTTATTTTGATGGATTTTTATATGTTACTCGTCCTTCATTCATTTGCATACTAGACTATGAATATGAGAATAAAATACCAGATCTTTTCAGTAATAATGATATTGATAATTCATAATTCAATAGTAATGCTTTAGGATATTGGAATCTTGATTACTGAGGAAATTTTTTTTTTTTTTTTTTGTGAGGATAAATCCAGTAACTCAGTTAGTGGCATGGTGCATAGGATCCCAGTTTGACAAATGTGGGTTTTGTTTTATTCTCTCTGCTGGAATGAAATGCTTATCCTTCTGTTTTCCTGGCAATTTAATCTTCTTAGATCGAAAACTGATTTCCACTTTGAATAATGCGAATAGACTTTTTGGCAGCATGCATTATTTTCTTTTTTCTTTTCCTTTTTCAAGATTGCTCGACTTGATGCAAGTTATCCTGGAGGTCTGCCATCATACATCAAAACTGCCAGGGAACTTTTGGCAGATTCAAAAGCTGGGAAGAACCCATTTGATGGATTTACACCTTCTGTAAGTTAGTGGTCTCCATGAGTTTGTCATTTTCTGAGAAGTTCCACCTAATGCCTTGGATGACCATTTATTTGTTTCTGAGATTAGGATTTATAATTGTATCGCTCTTTGTTCTTAGTTGACTTCAACTATCTTTCTTTGAAATGAGGTTCTAGATTTTGGGAGAAAGGCTTCCTGCTATTAAATTTATTCCACATTATTTTGGTGAAGTCACCTACTATATCAATTATTCTGCAAAGTGGATTTGGTGACTTTGTTTATGCTGGCTTCCCTTAAATGTATTTTATATAAGATTTTCTCACTTCTGTAACTTGACCTACAGAATCATATCAAGTGGAACTCTTATCATTTTTTATAGGTTCCATCTGGAGAAGTTTTGACTTTTGGTGACGAGAATTTCATTCGATATGAAGATGCTGGTGTCCGTGAGGCATGGAAGGCTGCCTTTGTTCTAGTTGCCGGGGGCCTTGGAGAACGACTGGGCTACAATGGTATAAAGGTACGACACAGTCTCTTGCATGATCAGGGGATACTTTTCTCTGTAACAGTATCTGTGACTATTTATTTTATAATTTCGTGAAGTGATTAATATTGACTTAATTATGTGTTGATGTTTCTGATATTCAACTGGTCAAGAAAAAAAATAAAATAAATAAATAACTGGTCACGAGGACTTAATAGATTGTAAATTACGTGGTGTAATAATTCATACAGACCTTTTTGATATCTGCTAGGAGTACAAGAATCAACTGCAGTTGTTTGACCACTATCCTTCCACTTTGCAGGTGGCTTTGCCTCTAGAATCAACTACTGGAACATGTTTCTTACAGCACTACATTGACTCTATTCTAGCCTTGCAAGAGACTAGCTGTAGGCTAGCCCAAGGTTCGTTTACTGAGATTTTTATTGCGGCAACTTAAGGCATAGGATATTACTTGTGAGCATCTTTGGTTCTCGAATTGCATCACGTTTAACGCCCTCCTCACGCAGAAGTGTCGCTCAATGCACTTCTTCTCATTATCTCAACTTCTTCAGTAGTTTCTGGGTTATCTTTTCTCTATTTCATAGCTACAGAAGCTGGTTGAACTATAATATGATAATATCTCAGACAATTGGGTGAATCAGCGACTTTGGTTCTATCATGTCAACAGGAGGATCAGAATAATGTTTTATTTTGCCTTGAGTTCGATGATAAACGGTAGTTCTTTAAAAAATTAGCAATTGACTTGGCATATTTCTCTTTTGTTTTATGGCTTCCACAAACATAGGTGATGGACCAACAGAGATTCCTTTGGTCATAATGACATCAGATGACACTCATTTGCGTACATTAAAGCTATTAGAATCAAATGCTTATTTTGGGATGAAATCTACTCAAATAAGACTGCTAAAACAGGTATTCAACTGATCGTGTACACTGACTTCAGGAATTACTTTAACTGTACCAAATTGACTACAATATCTTTGCATTTTACAGGAAAAGGTTGCTTGTTTAGATGATAATGATGCCAGGCTGGCTGTGGATCCACATAATAAGTTTAGAATTCAGGTAGCTTTGGCATACTTATTTTTTCCCTTGTCGATAGGAGATAGAAACTCGCTGATATGAAGTGGTTAATGTGAATCAAATAGCATTATTTGCGTTGTCAGAAACTCAATCTGCTTATATATTTTGGGTCCCACGCTTCTGCAGACAAAGCCTCATGGTCATGGTGATGTTCATTCACTTCTTTATTCCAGTGGCATCCTTAAAGAATGGTAAGTTTCAAACCTGGATTTCATGGCCTTCACGCTATTAATTTGTTTAAGAAAATTGTTTCTTGTGGTATTTCAACAATTGCAAGTTATCATGCTTTTCGAAGCTTGTTCTCTTTCTGAAAGTCTGTATCATGGTGTTATGATTTATGCTGCGCTCTACATTCAGGCTTGATGCTGGTCGAAAATGGGTAGTGTTCTTCCAAGATACTAATGGTCTTCTATTTAAGGTTTTTCTAAAACTCGATCATCCGGGTTTCTAAAAAATAATATATGTTGCACAAAATTGCACTTTTTCATCCTTTTTTATGTTTTATAATAGGGAATTGCAGCTTCATTGGGTGTAAGCACCACCAAAGGCTACCATGTTAATTCTCTTGCAGTTCCTCGAAAAGCTAAGGAAGCTATTGGAGGAATTACCAAGCTCACTCATCAAGATGGTATTGTTTTAAATAAGGGATTGATACCTATCCACCATATATTAATGCATACTTTTACAGAATTTGTCCTTTCAGAGTTAGTCTTGAAGTTGCTAAAACTGTCTATCACTTCTGGTTGCTGGAATCTTCTTCTATATTCATGACCATGCTTTTTTGCTAGTCCCCTACAGCTTTGACTTGTTTTAGCTCTTCTTAAAATTCTTTTAGGATCTATTTGTACTATTGTATTTAGTTTGTCACTTAGCAGATGTTTTGGTCAGGGAGGACGATGGTGATCAATGTTGAATACAATCAACTTGACCCTTTGCTGAGAGCTACAGGGTATCCAGATGGTGATGTCAACTCTGAAACAGGCTTTTCTCCTTTTCCTGGAAACATAAACCAAGTACATACTTTTACAGAATGTCCTCATGCATTTGTTTTGAATTTTCCCATTTGGCGATGCCCCAAAGTTTTTTTTTTTTTGGTTATGGTCCCTTCCGCACACTACTCTCAGGCAAGACAGGAACAAACAATATGTTGAATCACTTTTAGTTTTGTAGATCTTTCTCTCTGTGGTCCATTTTATTGAGAAAAAAAACAAACTAGTCTAGAACCTATTGCAACAAATTCTGATCCATGTAGAGTTTTTTTTCTTTTTTTGAGATCATGGATGGTTAGCAACAGGTTCTAGTCAATAGCGTGCAAAGAATTTATAATATCACTGTTGACCGAACTGTTTGCATAATGAAGTCTTGTACTTTAGAGGTGACTGTTCCAGTTTTGCTATGCAGCTTATTATTGAAATTCCCCCTTACTTGGATGAACTTTCAAAAACAGGAGGCGTGATAAAGGAGTTTGTTAACCCCAAGTAAGCTCATTCTTTGTCTCTGCATTTCTGTGTAAAATGCAAGTGCTGCAACGTGGCCTATAGAGATATTCTGAATCTGACCTGAGGCATAGCTACTTGGAATCCCATGCGATCACTCTTTCTAGATCACAAATCATGAGCAAATTACATCGTTGCCAAATGTTTCCTGGGACTTTAGCTCATCGCACGCCTTGATAATGTTATATTTGTTCCTTTTTTTCGCAAATCATGGAAACAAGACTACTTCAATCTGAATCAAGTAGAACTGTCTGTTATCCAACAAAGACTGGGTTAACCTGATTTTTCATTCTGCTGAAGTGGGTAAAGCATAAATTCTTCACTTTTACATTGTTTGTCTAGTCTTGGAAGACAGGCTAAAGGATGGCGTTTATTCCTAAAATTGATACGAGAGAAAATCTAACAGCAAGATTGATTGCTATTGATTCTTTTTTTAAGTGCTTTGTTCGTTTTCATCATCTTCCTTTGGTTACCCCTCCTTGCCTAGGGAAACTCAGATAGCTGATTTAATTTGTCTTAGAGGTTTTACTTCCATAGCTTGCTAATTGTTCTCTCTGGATACAGATACAAAGATTCTACCAAAACCACATTCAAGTCATCTACTAGACTTGAATGCATGATGCAAGATTATCCTAAAACTCTTCCTCCTTCTGCTAGAGTTGGATTTACTGTAAGCAGGAAGCCGTGACTTGACTTTTTTGAATTTTTTGAATATATTCTTTTATAATTATGAAAAAATAATATTTGGGTAACCACTCAGGTGATGGATACCTGGTTGGCTTATGCACCTGTGAAGAACAATCCTGAAGATGCAGCTAAGGTATGAATATCATATTTTTAGTAAGCATTAAGCAAAAATTATAATATACCAAGGGCAGAATATTGATTTTATATTTGAAAAACATGATTAGTGGTTGAAGGGAAATTTTTTTTGAGTTGAATTAGGGGTTGATGAGTGGGTAGCTTGAGGTAAGTGACCTCTGAAGATATTTTCTCAGTTAGAAAAAGGATTCATGCAGTGCATGTGGATAAACATATTAATCCGGTTTTTATTAATAATTTGTCACAATGTACAGTGTTTTCATTAGACCAATTTTCACGTGCCAGGGTTTGTATAATGTCTCGTTTTGCATTTCATGCATAGAATGTTTCATATTTGATTCTTGATCTCATAATTACCTGTCATCTTATTTTGAAGGTTCCTAAAGGCAATCCATATCATAGCGCTACTTCTGGGGAAATGGCCATTTATAAAGTAAACAGCTTAATTTTGAGAAAGGTATTTGCTTTATTGAAAACTCTATCAAGTTGAAAGTTCAGATGAAGCATTATATGCGATTCCAATGGATTAATGTTATTGCGTGAACTTGTATTGAATAGAAATTGGGAACCAGTTTTGAACTATCTTGAACCTAAATGGGGAATCGTTCTCGATAGAAACAAAACATTTGTTTCATGGTGAGAATAAATGAAGAGGATATAAATGAGGACTCGGAACGCTGAACTGAATTCATAAACCCCAATACCACAAATTCCTTATCATTTTACCTATCCTATCCTTTTTGTGTTCTCACAGGTGGGTGTTAAGATAGACGATCCAGTTCATCACGTATTCAACGGACAGGAAGTGGAAGTATGGCCTCGTGTCGCGTGGCAACCCAAATGGGGGCTCACGTTTTCAGACATTAGAAGTAAAGTCAGGGGAAACTGCTCCATTACAGCGAAATCTACCATTGTCATTAATGGCAAAAGCATCTATCTTGAAGATCTTGCCTTAGATGGAGCTCTTGTTATAAATGGGATCGATGATGGTGCAGAGGTACTCTAATTGTTGAACCTCGCCGTGTCATTTTCTGCCTAACAGATTCCAATTGATTTTGTACAAAAAGATGTTTCTTCATTTATATACATTTGTGCATTTCTTTAACAGGTTAAGGTGGGAGGTTCTGTACAAAACAAAGGATGGATTTTTGAAGATGTTGATTACAAGGATACTTCAGCACCAGAAGAAGTGAGGATTCGGGGTTTCCGAATAAACAAAGTTGAGCAACTGCAGAAGCCATAAAATGAGCCTGAAAATTTTATGCTGAAGCCATAAGGTTGAATTTAGCAATAAAGGTTGGCTGTTCTATTCTATATTTTCATTACGATCATTAAATACTGCGAGACAGCCAATGGATCAACCATGAGAAATCGATTTTTTTTTTTTTGTAGAATAATATTGTTTCAACTTCCTTTAGGTCGTCCAAAATTTCTGGTTGAAATTGTGAGCACGATGATTGATTTTACTATTTGCTAATAATACATGAATTTGAGTCGATATTTTTGACTGAGGAATATGGAGAACTCATTCAGTATTTTCTTTTGATATTTGTTACATATTTTTGTGTACGAAGATGAAAGTGACTGACTTTGGTTTTTTTTTTTTTTTTTTTTGGAGCCATTTGATGAATTTCTATCATTTATATTTATGGTGTGTTCTGCTCGTAGGATAATGGAAAGATTGGTGTATAATCATTAGGGGTGCTTATCGGACCGGGTCGATCCGGACCCGGTCCGAAACCGGACCGGTTAGTCCGGTCCGAAACCGGAACCGGACTAACCGGTCCCGAACCGGTCCCGAACCGGTTTGATACCGGACCGGATCGGTTCTACCGTTCCGGATCCGGTATCTTACCGGTTCCGGACCAAACGGATCCGGTTCCGGATTGAACCGGAACCGGATCCATTTTTTTTAAAAAAATATATATATGTTTTCGATAAATCCTTTCCTTTTTTCCTTTTTTTAAAAAAAAAAAGAAAAAAAGAAAAATCCGGTTCCGGGTTGGAACCGGTCCAACCCGGAACCGGTGGAACCGGAATCGGATCCGATCCGGTTCCTTACCGGATCGGACCGGTTCCGCCCATAACGGGCCCGGAACCGGACGGTTTCGGTCCGGACCGGACCGATTTGATCCGGTAACCACCCCTAAATTAATCATGTGCCATCACACGTTTGTCTCGAGTATTGTGCTAATACCCAAGCCCGAGAATTTCACCTGAAGCCCGCACTGTAGATATTATCGCCCACTTAATTTATCACTTTCTAGGGGTGTGATTATGCATCATATTTTGGGTAGTACAACTGATTTTTATGGCTAATTACCGTTATACCCCGTTAATAAATGAATTATAGAACAAATTCTTGCATAAAATTTCTTCCAAATAATAATACCTAATAGGGAAAAGTGAATAAATCATATAAGCATTTTTTTAAACATAATAATTGTAAGGCCGTTACTAATTAATCTAGATCAACGATAATTATTCAAAACCTGGATGATTAATTGGTTAAGCATTTAAATAATTTAATTGGCAAAGAAAATATCAATTTAAATTATCAACAAATAGTAAAATTGGAATTGAATAAAATACTAAGTTAGTGGAAAAAGTAGTGGAATTTTTAGAAAATCGGATTTTTAAAAATATAGACTACCAATTGGAATCGTCAAAGCTAAATGGAAGTAAATATTACTTTTTTCCAAATAATATATGAAGAAGAAGAATAATGTATACTAAGATATAATTAATGGTAGTAATAATATTAATAATATGAAAAGTATATGTTTCGGACACGAACTGCGAATACCAATTTTTGATTCCTAGTTCATGTAAAAGTTTTGTGCAAAACTTATTCAAGGCTATTTTGAGTAATAATAATTAATTATAATATTTTATTAATAATTAAATTACATAAAAATATTATTTTGCTTAATTTAAATTTAATTGAAATAAAATAATAAAAATAAGTGCAAAACCTATTCGAGGGTATTTTTGTCATTTTACGAATAAAATTAATCTATATCACCTAATTATCAAGTACACCAAACACAATATTAATTATCATACTGTAAAACCCAGGAAATTTGCCTAATCAATTGCCTTTCCAAATCATGAGAGTCATTCATTGTCTTGCTAAAGTCATAACACTAGTCATTCAAGGTCATGCAATTGTATCACTCAATCATGCCACCATTTAATCTCATTCAACCCTATCAAATGCTATCATTCAATCTCATTAATGACATTTAGTACCTTGCTCAAATTGTGTCATTAAAGGGCATAAGTTTTGGTATTGGTCAACTAATTCTCCTACATTAAACACTCAAAAATCCTTTATTCATTTTGCCTCATTATTGACTCGTTCAAGTGTCATGCCCAAATCTTGGTATCCATTTAATTGCATGATCAAATCATGACATTACCATTCAATTATCTTATTTAATCATATGACCAAAGTTTAGGGATCCAAATTAAAATCCTCCTACATTGAATCATCTTACTCCTAATTGTATTCCCACTTAATTGCCACACCATTAACATCCATTCATTACCTTGATGACACCCAATCATTGGTTGGCTCAAATCATGACTCTAATGGCCAAATTTTAGGAACCTTGATTAAACAATTCCACCACATTAAACTCATTATATATCATACCATAAAGAAATGGAAAATGGATCCTATCATCATCAAATTTTCGAAATCCTCTCACATACACAACACACATATTTCGAAACTTGCAAGGAAGAAAGTAGGAGATTTTCACCATTGTCCCAACCCGAATCTCATCTCAACGTGCTTCGAATCTTCAACGACTGTAAGTGGGTTTTTGTTACAACTTCATTTCGTTTTCAAACCTTATGTATGTTTTAAATCTCGATTAAACAACCCTACGAAAAGTATGTTTTTAAATCTAAACAAGTATATGACATGATCATGAATGAAGGACCTTGCGGAGCAACGTGCTACGTGTGTATGAGACACCACTTGATTCGGCGGGGCAAAGTGCTACATGATGTGGGCGTGCCACATGCATGGGAGTCACCTCTTGATCCTTAAGAGCAAAGTGCTATACCACGGGAGCCACCTCTTGAATCCAATAAGTCGATATGTGAATATGTGGAGATATGTGTTAATGTGTTTATATGCCAAGATCTATGGATTTGATAAAGAAATGTTTAAAATGATTTCTGCTATGAAAATATATGTGTTTTTACTATGTTCAATCGGCCCCTACTTGCTGAGTATTTTCCCAAATACTCACCCCTTACCTCCGCTCCCAGACAAAGACGAAAAGTAGAGATCGATGAAGAATTACAAGAACAATTTTGGAGATGATGATCCACGAATAACCTTCAAGAATTTATTAGTTTTATTTACGCTTCCGCATATTTGATTTAATCCAAGACAATTGTATTTTGTAATATCAATTGTAAAGACGATTATTATTCTATATGGAATAAATAGACTGATTTTTATCATAGATCTGTACACGAGGCTTGTTGATTTTGAATTAATGTTTGGATCAACGCCGGTGTTATCGACCTCGGTCTCGGGGCGTGACACATACTTTATTAATCATATGAACCAAACGCAATATAACTTATCCATTAGTTTACTTATCAACTCATTTATCCACTTTTTAATCTATTGATCACTTATCATATCCTCGAACCAAGCGCACCCTTAATTTTTAGTACAATCATCGTTTGTTTCATTTATGTCATATAGGTGAAAAAAAGAGGTGGTAAAATATTTAAAATATATAAACTATAAAGAATATCACTCGAAGAAAACCGTTTCATAATTTTGCAAACATATATTAAATCAAAATTGACTTCCAACTAGATATGACCACAGTTTAAAAAAATCGTGGCCTGGCCCGGATCTGTAACCATGTCAACAGGCAGGTTAACCATTGATACTGTTACCCGAGTCAAAACCGTAACCGAATCATCACTGTACGGGCCGATTACGATTTAAGCTCTCAAAAAATAGTGAACTATCGGTTAAAACCGGTGGTTCGTATAATTGTATTACCAATTAATGGTGGTCTTGGTTAAAGATCCATGTGATGCTTGCTATTATGTATTTATATTTTTTTATTTGATGCCATGTATTTATATTTTGACTTTTGAAGATAGCATTTACATGTGAACTTTCTCACAGTTATAATATATTTTAGAGTTATGAAATATGTATATAGAATATTTTAAAAAAAATTGTAAGACTCGTGTAGTATTTATAATTCAGCAACGATTAATTAATTTAAAAATGTAAATCATGCCGATAATAATATAAGGATCAAGCTTTTACCACTAAGCCAAAAATTATAATTGTGAGTAAATATGCAACTTTATTTTTTATTACGTGGCAGGAAATCTCCATAGTAAACGACAATGGACATGAGGGCTGCCACATGTTGGTACCAATAGACGAGACTTGTGATATCTTGGACGATACATGACACATACATCCACGAACGTATCGAAGAATGGTTGAATACAATACTATCGCCAAATAAATTAAGTGAATCATAATCCACATGCAAGTAGAAGATTTGAATATAGTTTCCTGTAGATTTCACATAATATCAGCTACAATAATGGGAGAAATTAAATGTGCGGAATACAAAATAATATATATTATGAAATATAGAATTAAATGTGGGCTACCTACCTAACACGAGATTCACATGCTGGCTAGTTCTATTTGGCTCAGTTATCAACTTATCATTGATTGTAAAATTATACGTTAATCATATAAAATTTTCACACAAATAAATAAATAAATATATTATTACATATATATAAGCCGCGTACAGCAACCATACTTTTTTTCCTTTTTTTTTACTTTTTTTTCGCGTATGGTTACTGTTCATGAACAGTAACCATAGGTTTTTTTTCTTTTTCTTTTGTTTTGTTTTTTTTCTTTTATTTTTGTTATTTATTTTTTTTTTTGCATCGGATGTTGTTCCTATGAACAGTAAACGTCCATCATATTTTTTTTAATTTTTGATATTTATTATTATTTTGTATAAATACGGATTTGTTTGGAAAGATTTGATCTTTGCCCAATAGTACATCCCTCTTATCTCAATTTTTTTTTCTTTTGTTTTTTTCTTTTATTTTTGTTATTTATTATTTTTTTGCATCGGGTATGAACAGTAAACGTCCATCCTATTTTCTTTTATTTTTGTTATTTATTATTATTTTGTATAAATTTGTTTGGAAAGATTTGATTTTTGCCCCAATAGTGTATCCCTCTCATCTTAATTGTTTTAAATTTAAAATGTTTTCTTTTTTTAAAAAAAAAACCTTGTTGATTTTGTCAAGTATGAATTGATTTAAAAAAAAACAGAGAGTTTAAAATATGTTTTCGTCGTGGCAAACTTTAATAATAATTTTTTATATGAGCTGACTTCAAAAAAACCGAGAGTTCAAAATATGTTTTCGTCGTGACAAACTTTAATAATAATTTTTATAAATTATTATTAAAGATGGATTTTTGGATTACAGGTCGTTAGTTTTGCTTGTTTGTGTACATGATTTTTGGCTTACCTATGACATATTGTTAATATGTGCTTGTTCTCGACTACCTTTATTCTGATGTTTGGCATCAAATTTTCCTTTCATGTATAAGGAGATAATATCAAAAAATTTAGAAAATATTAAATTATTATAAGTATACATTACTTGTTTGATAATGATTTGGGACGTCACATTTAGATTCATTATTTGTGAGAAAGTATATAAATAATTATAAAAGTAGAATAATTCATTAATCATGATGTCATAGCAAGTAATATAAGAGCAATATCCTAAAATAACAATGCAACTACAATAATAAACATAAACTATAATTCATCTTATGCGCTGCTCGCTCCTGCTATGAGATACCGAACACATATCTGCACTATTAAATGAACCATCGTCATTTCGAAAACTCTTGCGAGTAACTTTTGATTGGTTTTGGAGTTTGTTGATAATAACATTTGTTGTGATATCTGATGTTATCTACTACTGTAGTACGCTTTTGTCGATGACTTTTGTTTAGTGGTCTATTGGGCCCTACTAGGATATCATATACCAACTCTTGCTATGGTGAATCGTCGGGAATGATTTTTGTTTGATACAACCTATTTTGTGTTATATACGTACGATTATGTATGTTCAATGCGTATGAACCATCTTTTTATTCTCGTGAACTGTCTGTTCAACTTGTGTCGGACGTTTTGTTGGACATATAGGCCAGGTTATAAACTCACTGGCACCGCGCAAGCGCCAATTAACTAGTATATATATATTTGTATAATACGAAAAAATGAAAAAGTATTGGATAGGAAATATGAAAAAGAGAAGAGTCTAACGTTAAAAAGTCTTTGCTGTAGGGCATAAAGACTGAAAACACAAGCCGAGGAATCTCTGTCCTTTTAAAATATAGAATCCTCGCTACGTCGGTTGTATTCATTTTCCAAGAAATAACGTCTTCTTTAGAACACATTATTGGCTCTCCACTATTCTTCATTTGACCGTTAAAATAATACCCTTTAGATTAGACGCCCTTTCCAATACATAAATAAGCTCAACGAGAGCACCACAATAAGATCAAATTTCCATCGGCCCCTCTTCTTCTTCTTCTTCTTCTTTCCTAATAAGATAAAGGGTAATGTCAGCTATTACCATAGAAGATCTCCACAGAATTTTCAAGAATTTGGACAAGAACAACCATGGCCAAGTAAACATACATGAGTTGCACCATCTTCTTGAAAACATTGGCATCCACACGACATTGGAAGAGCTCAAAAAGCTCGTTGGCCGTGAGAGTCTCGGTTACGTGGATTTCTTGTTCTTCTACGAGACAATAGTCATGACCAGAATCGCAGAAAACAAAGAGAATTCTTCCAATGATATTGATGATCTTTTAGAGGCTTTTAAAGTTTTTGATTTGAATGGTGATGGATTCATTTCGAGTGAAGAGTTGCAAAGTGTGCTTTCGAGATTTGGTCTGTGGGACAAGAAACGTGGGCAAGATTGTAAGGAGATGATTCATGTTTATGATCAAAACTTGGATGGGGCGCTTGATTTTGAAGAGTTCAAGGTTATGATGTCTAGTCCTCCTACCTCGGATTCTGAAATCTAATTGATTTTTGTTTTAAAAAAATTTATTTTCCACACGAATCCCTGAGATAATGACGATGAATTTAGAATTTTATTGCTCGACTCTTGATATTAGATCGACCCATTTTCTTGTGTAGTTTGGTTTTTGATGATTTTACCACCATTTCTCAATGTGTGTATGTCATTCTTGTGTATGTTATATTCTACTTGTCGTTTTAATATATTTAAAATTTGTGGTATCGTGCTCGAGTCTCTATCATCCCACTACCAATAGTTGTTAAAAAAAAATTTCACCCCATTTTTTATTTCATATTTATCTTATACGCTAGTGAATTGATATAAATAAGCTTTAACATACTCAAAATTAACAATTATAAATTATTGAAAAATAATTTTTTTCTACACTAGTTCATATAAAAGATCGACTTTTATTCGTACTTATTTACAACCAAAACGGCTAGAATATAATATTATATATTGTGTAAGGGAAAAAAAACAATAATCTCGAACATTTATGGCCAAATCAATTATATGCAGGCGCGCCAATAAATAATTATTCAAACTTGATGAAAATGTCCGCTGTATTTAGTATTTTAATATCTAGTTTACTCCATCAACCTTTTAATTTATTAAACTTAATACGGCTATTAATTTTTCTTACTAGGTCTCTCTTGCCCTTGATTAAAATTAATCAATTTCATGATAGTTAGTCTAAGATTAATTGTTTGTCGGATCATAACGATACAACTTAGATATTTTAAACCGTACAACACACCAAGTATCACATTTCAATCGTTCTCATAACAAAGATAATTATTGCTTCTCAACAAACTTTATATCAAAAATTGCACTCCTTGCAACTAATGAAAATTGAATACATGTGACATTGGCTCTAATTATCAGTGCTTTATCAGCTCAGATCTTTTAAATCACTCAATATACCAAGTGTCGCGTTTCAATCGTCTTCATAACAAAGACAAATGTTGTTTCTCAGCGATCTTCTTACCAAAAATTGCACTCCTTGCAACTCATAAAAATCGAATACATGTGACATTGACTAATATCATCACTTTATCAAGCGTCATATTTTGACAATGTAATGACATCCAAAGTTGGAAAATTTACAATCTATTTCCTTTTGGAGAACAGGTTTGTAAAAAAATTTATTCTATGCTTATATAAATAATTTTAATTATCTCTACAAATCTAAGTATAATTTTATAATGCATGTGAGGATTGCACGTACAATAATAAAAACTTACATATAAATGTCAATTACCAATTTTCCAAGTCCTTTCTGAATTATTATCTTTGCCATTTTGTAATTAAGTTATTAAGATATTTCTTACGGAAATTTCTATTTCTAAATGGTTGATGGAAGTCGCATTTACAGTTAAATGTCGTTGGAGATGGTTATATTTTCTTAATTGTATTAATGCAATAATAAATTGTTTACAATCAAATGAAGTTGACTGGCCGATATATGAGCAGAAAGAGTCGTTTCCCTATACTGTACATTAATTTCCTCGAAATTTAATTTGTAAATTTTAAAGTAGTTTCTTTTCATCTTTTCAAATACAAGTTGCGTCTTAAATTTTTATTTCGTTCTAAATTACATAACATTTTTAAAAAAAAAAATTTAGGAGAGAAATAAGACTCAAATCCGAGAACAAATTATATTGGAAAACAGATAACAAATACTATGCTCTCATTCTCAAAATTGCATGACAATTTGCCATACGGTCCATACCCAAAGACAAGAGAATAACCATAAGAAAATAAATATTCAAATTCAAAATTTGACAGAAAGTTAAATTATTGATGAACGTAACAAAACATCACGGGTTTTTTAATTATTAATCGAAAAAATAAATTATCTTAACAAAATAATCGATTTTGGTGAAGGTTATTAAAGTAACCGAAATCGTCATCTCAGATGGCTTCTCCAGATTTTTTTTAAACAAATATTATTGAAGACGTGGCGCCTTCAATAATAAATTATTTTTTTCAGATGGTACCTTCAATAATTCATTAATTCGTCCGCCCCCCATTCTTCTTTCTTATCCTTTCTTTCTTCTTCTCTTCTCTTCTCAGACGAAAATTCTCCCCAAAATTTTTCAAAATCATTCCAACCTTTTTTCCATAATTTCCAAAGTTTTTGTGGTTTTGCAATTTGTGGAGCCTAGTTGTTTATCATTCTTGTAAAGTGAGGTAATATGTTTTTCCGTCATATAAATTTTTGAATGTGGTAGAATTTATGTTATTTTGTTGTTTATGTTTGATTTTTGTTGTTTTGTTGTTATTTGAAAAGATAGTTATAGTTTGGAGATGAGTGGTGGAGATCACCGGACGATTTACGGCCAAGCTGGGTTAAGGCTACGTCCAGTTGCCGTTGGGGGTGTTGGGCAATGGCCGACGTTTTTCGGCTACTGCCGGCGGCGGGTGGGTGGCTGGTGTCGGGCGGTGGTGGCCATGTTTATAGTTTTGTTATGTTGATATTTATTGTGTAATATTTCATGATTTATTTACAGAGAGCACCAGGCCCGATTGACGGTCATCTTCTATCATTGCAGTCATCTCATTGCTCTGAGAATGCTTGTGCATGTGATATTGATATAACACTTCGATGCAGAAACCTTGATAATTATTTTTGGGATCTTTGTCCACTTGATACGGGTATTGTGAGTGTGTTGGACAATATTGGTTTTTATGGTGTTTATATGATGTGGTAAAATTACACTTGACTTTCACCTCATCACGGCTTTATTTGAGAGATGGTGCCGTGAAACACATACTTTCCACTTCAGATTCGAAGAGACAACCATCACCCTGCAAAACATTGCAGTGATATGGACATTGCCAGTAGATGCCATCGTATTATCTGCTGTTGATTACGATAGGAGTATACCCGAGTGGCAAGAATATTGCCATATGCTTTTGGGATTTACACCAGATACTGCACACTTTAAAGGTGCAAAGTTGTACCTTCTGCAATAAAGCATCATTTGATGAATAATGCTCTTAATGTGCACAGTATGGCAGAAGATATAGTCAGATATACTCGGGCTTGTGTATTATTGATGTTGGGTGTTGTGCCCTGATTCCTCCGGCAATACTGTAAAGTTTTTTTTTTTTTTTACTGAAGTTAGAGGATATTGATTATGTTGGCAATTATAGTTGGGGTAGTGTCGTGTTGACATATTTGTACCGTGAGTTGTGCACTTCCTCAATGAGAGGAAAAAAGTGATAGCTGGTGCATTACAGGTCGTACAAGTAAAGTTTACGTTTGCGCTTTCAAATGTTGATATATTTTTCTCGTCATACTTAACTAATATTATTCATGACAATATTTTAGATTTGGGCATGGTCACGAATACCATGTTTAACTCCTCAAATGGGTGGGCCTAGATTCGACGTTGGCCCAATCATTATCGACTACCTGCTGCTCCATCTGGTGCAATGTAATAATGTAATTATATTTTGTGTTAATTTATATGTTTTAAAATATTTATAGATTTTGTAATTGTGATTCTACTGGTGGGCATGTCATTTAAGGTTTACGAAAACAGTGAGGCATTCTGTACGCATCATTAGGGACATTCTTGATGAGCAGTCATCAACTCAAGTAAGCAAATTAGTTCTGGTTGTTATGACAAAATAAATAATGTTGTTTATATTATTTTAATACAATTTTGTATTTGTAGTTTAATTGACAACCATACTCTGATGAGTGCACTGAACATCTGACCCACCAATTATGGTAATATGTCGGCCCATTAATTTTTTATGATATTGTTGAAATGCACCGTCCTAATAGGGTCCATAAAAAAACAAATTTATTGATTTCGAGAACTTGAAGCCATTTGTCGTCTTGCACGGGCTTCTAGCCAATCCATCTCATTCTGAATACCCGTTGTTCGATCTCGGCCTATATGTTATAATATGCATTCATATTATAATATGATTTCACAAATGTTTTAGCTTTTAAGCCATACTTGCGACAAACATGGATCACATGTGAACAAGGTATGACGAACTCTTTCCATTTTCCACAAGAGCACTCCCCTGCTTTTAGATTCAACATGAGTCTTACCCGCACGTCCTGCTTGAACTCTTGTTATAACAGATGCTCTTAGATGTCTACGATCGATCATCTGGACATCATGATTAATGAAATGATGGTCAGCACGAGCATATATCTCAAACACATAATCTGGCCATTCTGGATTATTTTCAATCATTCGCTCCGCCTTCTTAAGCCGGTCAAGAAAATATGTCACACAACAATCAAAAGTTACTTGCACAATGACAGTGATTGGAAGCCGACGGGCACCCTTCATAACACCATTTATGCACTCTGACATATTTGTGGTCATGATACCACAACGCCAACTTCAGTCATGAGCAAGTGACCATTCAGACTTATCAATACGAAGCAAGTAAAACGCCCTCGGTTCAATAACTTTTATATGTTCCATTGTGCAATCAAACTTTCTCAGTTGATGTTTTGATCCAACTCTCCAACACAAGTATTTCAAATGAACATTTTTGAACCGACTATTAAAATTTGAACACACATGTCTCAAACAAAATCGATGCACTCCACACGGGACTTGAAGTCGGGAATACAATCGGCTGCTGCAATGAGGCCCAGATGACGGTCAGAAATCAAACATATACCTAAGTTGCTCTCACAATATGATCGCTAATCATCTCCAAAAACCATCTCCATGACACAAAAGTTCTCTTCATCAACAATTGCAAATGCCAAAGGTAATACTTGATTATTAGTGTCCATTGCCACAACAATCAACATCTTATGTTGATATTTCGTATACAGATGTGTTACATCCACACGTATTACCCGGCGGCAATGTGAAATCCTTCTACACACGGATGTAAGGCCCAAAACACGTAATTCAAAGTATTTTCCCTTGGTCTGGCATTGTCAAGGTAAACCCACTCAACAACTGTGTCGGGATTCCATTTTTGCAAACACCCATATAGTAAGGCAACTTTTTCACGGAGCTCTCACATGTTCCATACACATTCTCAACAGCATGTCGCAAAGTATACCATCATTTTGCATAGGAGATCTCAAACCCATATTTATCTTTAACTATCTGAATTACATACTTTATTTTGTAAGCTAGATCATGCCGAACGATTCCCACTAACAAGCTAGCAATCATATTTTTTTGTCCAAATTTGAATGATCAATCGATAGTTCACTCAAAAGGCAAGTGTGAGAACCCACCATACTTGTTTATTTTGAATAATCCAACTGTTTTACTTAATGAAGCGCGCATGTACTATCTATAAGGTATATCTTTTGTATTGTGCTTGCACTCCACTTTCCACAATGTCTTTGTACTCTTGACGACGCGGTACTCACGTTTGCAACACTCAGAGTAATCCTGCCTGCAGATGGCCTTTATTTTTGAAAACCATATCTAGATGGAGATCCCCTTTCGAGTAATCGTAATAACTCCACAATCTACCTGTTGGAATGTCTACTGAGTCTCCAAATACTTCGGGAATGTGACATCAAGAAGAATGGAATTGTTGGATATAGGACATGAGTATTTGTTGTGGTAGTGTCCGGTACACTTCTTGTCTGATTGGTTTACCCTCTTGATTTGCAATTGTTTCAGACATGACACAAATGTCAACCTCATTGTCATCAGCCTCATCCTCAGACTGAATCCCCTCTGGTTATAACTGAATATCATCTCCAAATTCAGCAAAACTGTCCGCAAGTGGCTCCGAAGCAATAATATCAGCATATGTGGGATCATCATCTGGTTCTCTACCAAAGGTAGTCATTCCTTCTGCAATTACAGGCAAAAAATCTACATTTTGTGGAATATAGTCATAGTTTCGTGGTTCTTTTCTATAAAAATTTCTAAACAACTATGATCCTGTTCTGAATCCAACAATCATGCTAAATTATAATCATTATCTATGGGCAAAACAGTGTCGTATCCCATAAAAATCTCTGAACATGTGTCTTGCATATATTTTCAGCAGGAACTGGCCGCGGTAGATGCCACTGATATTATATATTTCGTTCAACAACGACATAAAATTTATTGTGCTAGATATTGTTGTACCTTTTGATGGACCACGGTCATATTTAATGATATTTGAATCTTGTAATATATTACATCCCCAATACGATAAGATTTGAATCGACATATCTTAAAAAAAAAATTTAAACATATAACAATTAATTAATAAACAAAGTTATTAACAATTTATTTAATATAAAAATTATAAAATGATAAAATTTATAATATAACGAGATTATTACCTGAAAAACACTTGAAAGACGACGCCGATGAAGATTTGACAAACTAAACTATCGATTAACTATATCAAATTTTTTTTATGATGTTTTAAAGTTGTTTCGGTGTGAAGAGAAGAGAATGGAGGACGGAGATTTTTTTTTTCTAATGTTTGAAGTTGTTTTGGTGTGAAGAGAAGAGAATGGAGAACATAGATTTATACTACAGAAGACGCCATCTGAAATGACGCATTCTTTAAAAAAATATTTTTTTTTTATTGAAGATGCCATATCAAATGACGCAATCCTTTAAAAAAAACATTTTTTTATTGAAGACGACATCTTAGATGGCGCTTTCAATCATATTTAAAAATAAATAAATAAATAAATAAAGACACCATTGTAGATGTCGACTTAAAATAAAATCGTCATTTTCGATGGCGACTTAGGTTACTTTATTAAAGTAATCCAAAATCAATTATTTTGTTAAATTAACTTTTTTTTCGAATAATTAATTAAAAAACCCCAACGCCACTTTCTTTCAAGTGACCAATAGTTTTCTTTAAAATAAAAATACAGATTTAACATCATAAATTATCATTTAAAAATTTTAAATTGACGAGCAATAAAAAATTAAATTAAATTCCCCCCTTATTATGATTTAAAAAAAAAGGTTAAGTGTACGAGGTTTACAAAATCTGCTGGCAATGATTTCTGTTCCCAAGAAGTAAAACACAAAAACGAGAGAGCTGACATACAACACACTCAGAGTGTTCAATATTCACATGCATATCAACCAGGGTTATTTCATTTCACCGGGCGACGGATTCGGGTTCTTGATTACTCGGTGGCTTCGGTATCTAGTTTACTCATTTGTAAGATTAATCCTTTAATTTGTCACAGTTGAATTCTTGAGTTATCGGATTTTCTGTTAATTGGGTTTTGTTCAATATATGTGTTTTTGTTTAAATCCTTTCTTTCTTGTTAGCATTTTTATTTAGCGTTGATGTGAATTTTGTTGATTGATGTCGTTAGGCTAATTTTCCTTCTTTTTCAAATTGTTGGAAGCACTGGACGCCGATACATTAAAACAGAGAAACGGTTCTGGAAAATGCGCGGATGATTTTTCCGTTCTTCGGGTGCATCAAAGAATTTAAAAAGGTCAATGGGTATGTGTGAGCAGTTGGATGATAAACTGAACGATTTAAAAAAAAAAAACATTTGGAGATGAGTCTATCGATCCTGATTACCGACACTGTGCTATTTATTTTGAGAGGCACAAAAAATTACTCACAGATTTGTGAGGAGAATGATGGAGTGAGTGTAGGAATTTTGTATCGGATGTGCATCTTTGGGATAAATAATGGCAAAGTAACAAGATAACTCAATGAACATCTGTCGAGGCTAGATTTGGAATTTTCGTCATTTAAACGATATTGTTCACTATTGTGCTCACGGTTTAGCGGCAATCGTTCCCCGATACACAACGACTGTGATTCGTGATAGAAACACTTCAAATCACGAATTCTTAAACAACAAGAACAATAGATGAACAAGATGAACGTGCAGAATTTTGTTCTCGAAACTTGAATTTGATCTTGCAAAAGTGCGTTTAATTCATTTAAGGGTTGTTCTATTTATACTAGACTAATAGACATCAAAAGACATCTCTTGGAAGTGTTTTTTCATGAAAATTCGAGGCTTTGGACAGAAAACGAGGCGCTAGGGTGCCGACCCAGAAGCAAGCAACGCCCCTGCCACCACTGCCGGGTTTTACCTGGCCGGTGTTTCCTTGTCCATTTTCGTCCATTTTTCCTCCATTCCTCCATTCGTATTTTTTCCACTTTTCCATGCTTAATTTCAATTAATTAAGCATATTTTTTCAACAGTGGGTGACCCTCACAACGAATTATTCTCTGAGAGTCTCAAGAAATGTGAGAAGTCATACGTACTCGAGGGCAAGATTGATGATGTTTATGTCAAATACGAAGGATCAAGTAAATGTCGAAGGAAGATGAGGAAAGGCATTGGACGTGTTGATGGTGCTGCTGATCAGAATCCCGGGTATCATAGTGAACAGGCACCAGTAAATCATCGTGCATTTGACAGTGTTTACAATAGAGAGAACGGTTTTTCGACCAAGAAGCCTGATCTTATGAAAAACAGGAAAATAAAGCAAATGCTTTGTCGGGGAAAGGACTCAGTTTTGTATTCTTATTGTTTTGGAAGTCTTTGGATCATGTAAAGCAAGTTCTGTGGCCATGCCTTATGGTGACCTTCCTCATTATCTGGTTCTCATAATTAGTATTATTTAAACTTCTTGATCAGCGCTTAAACAGCCTATCATTTTACTTTATAACACAATGTTTTGGTATAAAACTTTTATCCATCCCTTGACTGCAAAAGAATTGAAGACCTTTTACTCAAGATGACCTATTTATGTGATATATAGCCCCAAAACTCTGTTGTTGGTCATTTGCAGTGAGAGAAAAAATAGAAATGACAAATAAAAGAATCTGTTAATGTTAAATGAACTAGAAACTCTAGTCATCAATGGCCATGGCCTTGCTGTCGCCACCTGTCATCTCGTCCTTGCTAATTTGTGTGGACTTTTCGTGGTTTGTGCTCCAAATTGCTGGCTGCAAAACTCAAGATTCTCCTTTCGAGAGTGAATATATGCTTGAGTTTCCATCCGAATAAGAACTTATTACCCATGGGAAAACTTGCCTGAAATTTTATACATTTAATGAATGAGGTCTTCGAAAACAGCTCTTAAAGTTCCAAGATGATAGACCAAAATGTTTGAACCTCTTAAGTGGGTTCTTCTTCTGGCTTCAGGTCAGTGTATTGTTCCATCTCATGGTTTTCAAGGTTCATCTATGGTTACTTTTGTCAGAGTTTATTTTACATTATCACACGGTCTCGTAACAAAATACAATTATTTCTGTGGTTTGTGAAGAAAATTATGTAAATCAAATCCTTTTTTTTTATCCACCTATCTGTTACATAATGCAAATGAAAAGCAGTGGTTCTTGGTCGAAAACAAGCATGGGGAAGTTGTGTTATATGTTTTTTTCTCGCCAGTGTTGGAGGTATGGCTATGGAAGTTTAGGGGTGAACTCAGTTTGGTAAACAGGTGACTCAAACCTCAGACCTAAACAAAACCTTGGTGCATATCAAAAGTAAATGGAATTTTTTTTTTTATCAAAAAATGGTTTTTGGTTTTGAAAAATGCTGATGTTTGTTCAAGATCAATTTTCTGGCTTGTTAACCAAATCTTATTGACATACGCATTTTCAACTTATAATGTCTTAGTTTTGTCCTACTAATTTCGAATTCTATGATTCCTCTGCTTCAGCTACTCGACTCACAAACCCTACCCTCTGCATATCCCCTCTTTCCCTTGTCCACTCCTCTGTCGCAGCTAACCCTTCCTTGTCAAAAGCCACCGGACTCATCTTGAACAATGTAGTAAAGTAAAAAATGGCTTAGGAAAGCCGACACTCTGGTACTACAATGCTTCATCTCACTTTGTTCTCTTAAGTTTTAACTTGTCTTATTTTGGAGACTTGTTTTCTCTAGCTTAGCTTTAATCAAGATAGTATCTCAGACTCATGATTAGATTATGAAAGAATTTATAAGTGTGGCATGCAAAATATCTTATGAAAATACTCTAGAATCACGCATGCACATACAAGTTCCTGTGGTGATCTACATAGATATATCTAATTTATCAATATTAGACCTACTGATATTTTAATTCTCTCTTACAAGGCTCTCTCTCCCTTGATAAATATTTGTTGCCTTTGTGAAACCAGTAATTTCTGCAAGAAGGATCATTTGAACCTTTAGATGGATGCACAATGCCTGGCCATAAGTCCAGAACTTCGTCATCGATTTTCCCTAAAATAGGAAGGAGAAGATAAAACACGGGAAGTTTTTGGCTCACTGTTTCAGAATCATGGTTATACATTAATACATTATGCCATGCCACTAGTTCGACTAGTATTTGTGCTCTTTGATGCATTGTTTAGCTTTAGAAGTTTACTTTCGAGGAACAAAATGATGAAAAAAATTCTGGTGTATATATTGGATATTATAATTATCTTTTTTTGTTTCGTCACATATAAGTTTCCCTACAGATTAATCTTTATGTTCTAAACTTTCACTATTGCACATCTTGAAGCTGTCCATCGTAATTGAATCCCACGCGTGGTTTTCCCATGCTGAAATTCAAGACCTTGGCATTCATATTGTATTGAATTTCTCCTTTGTAAAGCATCTTTCTGATGTAATGCTCTATGTCCGAACCAATCAGGCGTAGCGTGTATTCTGTCAATGGAGCTCCCTGTTTCATTGTAGCATTACTATGTTAACAGTAGGAATTTGCATTCATATAGTGTTCTTGTTTGCAATTTGTTTTAGAACACCCTCGTTTTCTTCCTTTATCTGCGGAAACCAAAACATGAAGAAGGATCGAGTTACCTCATAATGATCCACAAGCTCTTGGAAATAAGAGTAAACTTTGTTACAAGTTTCATCTGTCCACACGAACTCATCAGTTGGATCAAGAAGAAGGGTAAGCTTATCCGTCTGTGTTTGATCGAATGCGCACGTTTCGGGATCAATATAGGCTGCATATATCCTAACATGCCTGGTGGTGCTGCTCAGCCACTGCCCTCCATATTCTCTGTCCATGTTCTTGCTTTTCACATTCAATTGTGGCTCGACTGGCCTCAGCGGCGTCATTGCTTCTGCCTGTTGTTGCTGGTTAATGGTATCTTTTTCTTTTTCTTCTTCTTGTACATCTGTTTGTTGAGCTGAGATTGAAAACAAGCTTCTTTTTTTTAGGTGTTTTTGACCATTACTCCATCCAAGCATGGAGAAGCCGGTGGAAGCCATGTTGATTGAAGTTGCTGCCATGGCTTATGGATGATTTTTGCTGTTCTTTTTATTTTGTTTTCACGATTTGTATAGTTGAAATGTTGGTTTGGAGGCTAATGGGCTGTCCACCAGTGACTTGTGGATAAGGAATCTTGTTTGTCATTTCCTTTATAAAAGAGACAAATGTAGGCCACACAAGTTTAACCGTCAAATGCTAGTGAACTATTCCGATCATTTAAGAAAAATGACTGCTTTAACTCACCGTGGGTTCACCCCAATGTATTGGTGAGCATTAAATGATATGGAATGGTAATAGTGCAATAATGCATGTAGCACGTCTAAATTATATAGAAAGCTTAGAAAATTCCAATTGGTATTTTACTCGTCAATTTAGTGGTGGTTGCTGTCAGATTCTATTGGTGAGCTTTGCGAGTGAGGATCCTGAACTTATAAGGCCCATACTATGGGCAAAATTCAAGCCGGTACATATTCCACAAACTTTGTTGAATTTAATCCATAGAAAAGGCCCAACTTTTCTACATCGATTCAACATGATGGCGGCGGCTAGTTATTGCCTTTCTTCAGCGAGCGACCAGAGTTTGAACATGGTAGCGGCGACTAGGGTTTCTGTCGCTTTTCGCTTGGCCAGGAAGGTGGTGCGACATCGTTTTGAGCAGCAAAGTTGGGCCCGAGATCTGTGCGACTGAAAGCAAAGCGGTGTAAGATTTTGATTCTAAATCTGAATCTAAAAAATAAGGGGAATTCTAAAGGTTGAGAAATCAAGATCTGTGTGATTGAAAGAAAAAGTTAGAATTGTTTTTTTTTTCCCTTTATGTTGGGTCCGTGCCTTTTGTAGATTTTATGATACAATATTGAATATATTCCCCTGAAGCTTAATTAATCTTACAAAAGTAAAGTTGGAATTGTTGGTTGTTTTTCTTTTGAGAAGAAGGCGGTGAACATAATTTTTTTATGGTGATATAATTAATTTTAACATGTGCATCGCTTGAATCTAACGGTTGATTTATCCAATTTGCACCCTACACTCATGTGATACACTTATCAAAACACGATAATTTGGTGGTGATGGTGCACATACACCACTTAAGTCTAGAGGTATACATGGTATGCGTGCAATAAAGAGACTCAAGCGGCGCATATGGGATACAAATACACGAAATTGAGTTAATTACACAAAATTGTTCCCCATCTTCTCAAAAAAATGTGTACTTTGTATGACTCAAAATGAGGGCATCCCTTCGTCGAATCTCTTAAGGTGATGGTATAAGTCCATTCGTGCACTTACATTTTCCGAAATTGCTCTTATGTTACAGCTCCCTTCATTTTCACTTAACGAGAGCATTGGCGACAATTTTGACTCTGTGGCGGTAGCTGCTTCTCCACTGAATCCACCGTCACGTCGGTGTCTGCTCTTCTCAACACATGACGGCCCTTCACCATTGTTGACGTTCTGAAGCTTCGTCAAGCAGAGAGTCTAACCGAAGGTGTTGCTAAGCCCTAGTTGCAGGCACAAGGGAATGTAAGAGGAAGAGGAGCAGCAACCTTACTAGTAGGCCCTTCACCATTGTTGACTTTCTATTACGTGCTCCTACTCTTCTTCGGCTTGCAGAAGCACGTATTTCAGTTTTTTTTAGCCAAAATAAAATTTCTAATTGAATAAAGATTTAGAAATTGGATTTATCTGAATAAATTTTTCGCAGAATGGATTTATATGAAAAGTCTGTTTTTGACAGATTTAGTTGAATAGTATTTTTGGAACTTGTATCATTTTGCAATTTTCTCTTTTATAAATATAGTTGTAAGGACGAACGGATTTATATTTTGGTGCCGAACACAGTTGGTCCAGCCGTCACATCTCGTTTATTCAAGCGAAGAGGTCTCGAATTTAAGACCCTCCATCCCCATAGTATAAGATTGTAATAATCAAAAAACATATATAATTTGGCAGATTTTAACAAATCATTATTTATTAGATTATAAGTATCACATATGCAACTCCGCCTATCATCCTAAGTAAGAATAAAGGATGACGGTAACAATAGGCTTATTTATAGCCAGCTGGAAAAAATTAGTCGCATTTCATGTCATAAACTATAATATGAATTTCGTTTGCGTATTTCCTACTCAGCAACACGTTGATGCATGTGAGCAACCCAACTTGATTTTTTATATACCTATCTTGAGATGCTCTACTTTTAAGAAAATAAATTTGCCGGGGTGTGCCTCGTGTATGTTGTATTTGACTTATAACATTTTCAAATACTTTAAGTGTTATGTTGATAAATGAATGATGTAATGCTTGTGAATGGAATATATATATATATATAAATATATTTGGTATCATTATCTATGTATTACCTAAAAGTGGAAAAAATTTAGGATCATTTGACAAGATATTTGAAATAAATATTCCGTTGTTTACATAAATTAATCATTGTGTGATAATTAAACACTACGTTAGGATATACCCTCACATAAAGGCTTAGTAGCATGATTGTGTTTTGTATGCTTATAATGGAGTTAAAAGTAAGTTTGGGGTTGACCCACTTGGATAAGTCTTTATGATATAACCAATCAAATAATAGGCAGGTTTATATTTTTTTTTATAGAAAAATAAACACTGGGTCATATAATGAGCTTCGTATCGTACCATTCAAATACACTTAATCCAGTGGTTGTCAATTTATTACAAATTATATTCCTCCAATGAAGTATGCTTCATTGCTATTTAGGTATTTCAAGAAAAAAGACAGAAATTTCCATCAATAAGATTAATCTTTGCCAAATAATTTGTTTTGATTCCATTAATTTTTAAGCTTGAGTCTGTCCTACAAGTAATTTATCGTTGAGTTTTTAGTAAGTTTTCTTGTTAAATTATTGTAAACAACGGTTTCAATGTTTTTTATATATTAACATCATTCTCGAAATTTGATTATTTTGTCCTCTAGGGAAAAAAAATAGTACAACAAGGAACTGTATTGATTAATTTCCTTAAAAAAAATTCTATTTCAGTATAAAAGTGGTGGTGGTGTGTGGAAATTATTGTTTAAGAGATCAAAGAATAACAGTTAATTTCTCGTGCCTTTCCTCCACATCAGAGATTCTCATCAAGAAGCAGAAACTGTTGCCCCTGCTTTGTCAAAATTTTCCAATTCCTTATTCGTAACTTTTTTCTATCCCTCTATAAGCGTGTTGGTGCAAAGCCCTTTAAGCTTTTTGATCAAGTGTTCATGTAAATACACTACTTTCTGATTCTGATTTCATGTACACCTCAAATTTCTACAAAAGAAACCCATAATTTTCTGGAGAGGGTCTTTTTTTCCCGAAGGCCATCTGGTTTTCTTTGGATTTTTCGGTGCAATCCATATCCCTGCTTTTGTTTTGCCCCAAAGTTCTGATCTTTTTTATTTTTTTGGTATCTTGCGGTGTGATTTCTTGGTTATCTTGGTTTTTTGGTGAGTATTTCAGTAAGTTACATTTTTGTACATCGTTATGAATAGTGTGGATTATACTTGACTTGATAATATAATTTAATTTACTAACGAAACTCATATATTAAGAAGAAAGACACTGGATTTGCGGGGTTGGGGAGGAGGGTCAGACCTGGCTGACCCCTGATAGAGAATTCAGTGGTTTGTTTAGCTGTCTAGTTTGTTGTGTTATTGTTCTTTTTATAATTCAAAGATGTGATTTATGTCAATACATTAGCAATGATTTCCATCTTGATTTCCTGTTTTGCTAGTTAAATACAAAAACTTTAGTTTTTTGCACGAGTAATTTGCAATAAATTACAAGCGATCCAAATATTAGATAGAAGCTGGTTTGTACCAAGCAACTAACCCTTTCAAAGTTGTTACGTGGTTATGTGATAATGATGATGGTTGATTGGTGTTATAAGATGCATTTTTCTCTCAGTGGAGGACCAGAATCTTGGAAGGAGCGACCTGCGTATGGCAAAATTATGGTCTTAGTAAAATTAAACAAAATTTCAAAACAAATTATTTTAAGAGGATGTGATATGCCTTCCCTTGATTCCTATGTGGTCACCTTTGGTTGTACTGACCACTGAGAGTTGGGCAATTGATATAAATTCTAATGATTGGTGCATCAGCCAGTTAGTGCCAAGTGGAATTATCGTAATGATATCAGGCCTACGCACCCTTGAATATAACAGAATGAGAAGGCCTGGATGATTATGTATAGCCAATTGCTTTACAAATAGACGGATAGAAACTCCTTTGAAACAGAGAAACGTTGTTGTTTCTCTTTCATTTCATCTTCCCTTCCAATTAAGTACTGTAATTTCTTATCTTTCAATGCCATCAATCAGTCCCTACAAGTGTGTGTGAGTAAGTTCAGCAATCCACTTCACTGCACTGATCGGCGTCATATGATCATTATGTTTACCTTCTGTTTTCACTCTAATTTTTCCCTTGTGTGCTCAGTCGGCCTGTGAGCTTACCGTATACCCTGACTGTAACTTGCCGGTTGATCTAATGAGGATATATAGCCATAAATCCTAGATATAGACTATTCATGCTGCCATTTTATGTAGGACCAACACTCTATGGTTGAAGATTCCATGAGAAAGCATGCTTAGTATCTTACAGGAGAAAGAAGAATAATTTTTTTAGCTCTTTATCTTGTGCAATTTTCCACAAATGACTTGCTACTACTGAGTGCAGGTGTTTCATCTCAAATTGAGGCGAACAGTATAATTTATCACATCATGCAGCTATATCATCATCCTTATTCGCTGAACAGCCAAAAAGTGAGGCTTGCTTTAGAAGAGAAGAGCATTGATTACACATCGTACCACGTTAATCCCATCACAGGCAAGAATTATGATTCCAGTTTTTTCAGGATGAATCCAAGTGCCAAACTTCCTGTCTTCCAGAACGGTTCACACATTTTGTACGACACTGTAGAGATCGTCCTGTATGCATCTACCCTCTTTCTATAGTTTCTTGGAGAACCCTTTTTGGGAACGATTCATTTTGTCCGTATCTTGTTTTTTACAGGTATATTGAAAGAATAGCAATTGTCTCTTCTGGTGGTGATGAAACAGCTCTTAGCAGCAAAGATGTTGTCGAATGGATTCATAAGTTACAAGAATGGAATCCCAAGTTCTTCACCCTCTACCACCTTCCCCCGAAGCGTCGTCTCTCTGTTTCTAAATTCTTGAGGCGTGTGATAATTGCTAGGATGGTTGAGTGCCCAGAATTAGCCAGTGCATATCACAGTAAGCTTAAAGAAGCATATAATACAGAAGATAAATTGAAAGAGTCAGAAGCAGTGAGATTGAGTGAAGCACATCTTGAAAGAATTCTTGATGAAGCAGAAATCAAACTTAGTGAGACGACGCATTTGGTTGGAGAAGTGTTTACGTTGGCGGATGTTGCGTTTATTCCTATCCTCAGTCGACTGGTTCTGTTGAATTTGGAAGAAAAATATATAAATAGCAGGCCAAATCTATGTGAGTATTGGGATGTGATGCAGAAGAGGGCCAGCTATAAAAAGGTGATTGGAAAGTATTTTAATGGTTGGAGGAAGCACAAGACACTGCTCAAAACTTGGTGTTTAGTGCAAATCAGAAGTTTACTTAAACAATATTAGTAAGCTTTTGGGAAAAATTAATAGAGTATCGCGGGTGTTTGCTACTTTTCAGTCCATGCATGGTTTGTGAAACTGAATTGAAACTGTTACATGGGTTTTGGATTTTCTGTGAATTGTTCAGAAGAAAATCCAAGAATATAACCAAAGTGGCGGTTTAGTGAATTAATGTAAACATGATATTAGAATAAGATTTAAGGGGTGACTCATTTTCTCACGTGTCGTTTGGTTCATTAGATATTTAGATGAGAGAATAAATGATGTATAATAATAAATTGAAAGATAAAAGGATAACGAAAGAATTTTGTATACCATATACAGTTATACACCAAATTGTACAAATCCACGCCATTGTTCATAAGTTCTTCAGGATCCCATCAAAACGCATACTTTCTTCGTGTTGATCAAAGCGAGCTGAAGGTATATCGGCACCCACAAAATATAAGTTCAACCAGGAATATACTTTATGAGTAGCATAGCACACAATCGGTTTGTTCCAATTCAACGCATCTCCTAACCAGGTTGGTCTGCGTTGCCAGCTTATTTAACAGGAGTTTCCAGCCAATAATAGTAGCTTTTGCAGGTGCCACCTTGCACCATAAAGATGGAAAGAGTCGGTAGTTATCTTCATGATCTGTTTCTGCCGCATTCATCACATTATAAACTGATTTGGTTGAATATTTCCCGTCTGCATCATGTTTCCAAATCTAGCCATCAATTTCGGTTTCAGAGTTTGATCCTGTTAATCGCATTCATAAATTCATGAAGATGGTTAGTCCCAAGAGTATAATTGTCTTCTCCATTTTCAATCACAAACCCACCCATTGGACCAATTCACCACCTCTCCGACCTTATTGAGCCTGTTTAAAATAATCCAAACAGGCGACGAAATCTTATTCTTTAGCTATCTCCCTCGTCCAAACATCTTCAGCTCATGAATTCGTAAAATATTAATTAAAATTTCAAAACCCACAAACGGTTAGCAAATTATTGAATAAAATAAACTGAATTCAAACTCGGCTTGAAAAAATATTCAATCATGTTCGAGTTAATTCGAGTTTGATAATTTCGGATAGGAGTATAATAACTTCGAACAAACCCACTCGATTAATTTGCTCTCTGATAAGTTAATGGTAATAAAATACTAAACAAATAACGAAAATACTATCGTGAAAGACCAATCAGAAAAAGAAAAAGACTCGAGGTGATTAAGAACAACTAAATGAAAAACCTAAGAACAATTTTCAAACAAGAATTCCACGTAAAAGTCAAATTAGCATATTTTTAATTTTTTTTAAAAGAACATCGGTTAATTCGGTCATCGACCGATATTTTGTTCGGCTCGGTTAAATCGGTTTTCAAAAAAATTCGATTGCTTCAGTTATCATAAAAAAATTTCGGTTAATTCAGTTTTTGAATTTCGGTTCGGACCGACCGAATGAAATGCTCTAATTAGGCCTCTTTCATTGTCCTCCATTGTTCTTACATAGCATCGAACAAATCATATACACATCATTTTCCCCCTTCAAAATAATACTTATGTTTATACTGAGGATATATATATAAAAAAGTTTAAAAAACAGACATCCCCCAACATTCAATTGTGGGGTCTCGTCACCATAATCCTGGATATCAACATATGATTAATTAACATAATTTACCTCACATGATTAAGATAATATCACTGTTGATCAAGATGTTCACTATGTCTTTGTATTATATTGTTTATATACATCACATCATGTACATCATTTACATGTCAAAAGTCGTTCTATCTCGATCAGTTTAACTTCTAGCAGCAGAAGGTAGACTTACAATCCCGGCCTCCCCGTCTATAAGTCCCTACAGAACAACCACAGACAACATGAGTATATAGATGTATCCACAATCCAATATCAATAAATGCATAAATATTGTATTCAAAACTTCTTGTATTTATTCATTGAAATACTCCTCTTTGGTTGTTCTTGTACATACACCAAAACACAATATACAACATGATACAATATGTCATGCCATATTCATTGAAATCTCATTCATCACCCTGTTATAACGGGACATAGATGATATTGCTTTCCCGCTCAATATATCAAAGGCTCAGCCTTCACATCTCCTATTAGCGGCACATATCATATTTCCGTCCTTAGACGTTACATCAACCATTTCTCATGCCCAACGATATCATGTCTCACGGCTTCAGTCATATGCCTCAATAACAATAGATACAACAATTTCATATCTCAATCACAAATGTGTATGTATCATCACACAACAATACATACAACATAATTGTAGCATCAATACTCGTACATCAACACGTACCTGGCATCCATTTCAAAGATAGAAAAGTATGAGTAATTGTTTATCCTCCTCTTTAACCTGTCCCCTGAGATGATACTACATAACTATCAACAATTCATTGTTATCATAAGCCTCATCATCAACTTTCATGAAAATATAACATTTTCAATATTTTGACCCTCGCGACTCGCCAAAATGTTATGTTCCTCAGCAATCGATCGACATGTCCCATGCGATCGATCGCCTTGCACACATTGGCGATCAATCGCGATCACGCGATCGATCGCCAATGTGTTAAACCGTCTTAAAATTTCCCCTGTCACGGCGATCGATCGCCCGACTCTGAACAATTCAGAACATGACGATTTTCAACCTTATCCTCGATTTTCCACCATTTTACCACAATTCTTACCTCGTTATATTGAAACATTCCTACAACATTCTATATACTTATCCCTTTTCTTAACCTAAGTTCATGTGCTTCAATTCAATTTATAACAAATCAAAACATATCAACTTGCATGAACATGTATAAATGAGAACTATTAAGCATAACATCAACATGTTCAAGTGATAATTCTTAGCAAGTAGCTTTACTTCCACGTCACAACAAGTTCTTCTCTTGATTTCAAGCCAAAAGCCAAGAAAAGTCATGAGAGAACACGAGAGTCGGAGAGTGTTTTTGTAGAGATTTGTAGGTGAATTATGTTGTTTTCTAAGCTGATATTCCATATATATATATGGCCACAAATTTCATCCTATGTCAAGTGGACTTCATGTAGTCTACCATACATCAAATCGATGTCTTCCATGTAGACTTACTACTATACCAATTGTACATTAAAACATGTAGTATAACAATTCCAGCAATGCAATATAGTTGGTCCCAACTTATTTCATGTCATTTCATATCATACTTTCCCTATCACACATGAGCGTCATTTGATTATTCCCAACTATGTTTAGTTCATTTCAACATAAACATTATTCATTTCATCAACTATTAATTAATTCATTTCGTCTTTCATACTCGGTTCAACCCGAACCCTAGTCCACATCATGCTTGTAATTATTACCAACATAAGTTACTTAACATATCTAGATTACCTTTAGGTATTGTTACATAATTTCATCATAATCAAATGACACATGCATGATTCATGTCCAGGCATTACAACAATTTTAAGCAGTGCACTTAACTCCAAACTATTTTAAGCAGTGCATTTAACCCCATAAACAATAAATATCCGGGAACAATTTTTCCTAATATTCTGGCTGCAAATTCCCTCGCATGTGTCTCACATGCCACTATCGAGAGTATGTGTGTCTTTTCATGTATTTTTTGCACCAGTTTTACGAGTAAAATTCATCGACCGTGGGTATACTCGTAAAATTAAGTTTCATGTATTTTCTGACGAGTATACTGTTGCGTGCAAAACGTATCACAAGCGTACAATGTCAAGTTTTAGTATATGGATGTGATTATGGATGTCGAACCCACGAGGATTGGTCTATAGTATTAATTAAATACGTGTGCTAGATGATCTTAATCCTATTTAGAAAAATGAATAGTGTTGTTGGTTGTTAAATAACGTAAATCACTAACTAGCAGTTGCAACAATTCAAGAGAATTAATTATGAGAAGGATTCTAGAGGTCCGATTTCACTTGATTATCAACTATGTTTCTTATTATCAATTACAATATTATAGATTTATCTAGTTTATTAGCCAATATTTCTTAAGTGTTTCCTACTCCCTTTCCCAAGTGATAGTAAAAATTATCATTCAATATCAACCTTGATATCCCTATCTAAGATTAAATATTAAACAATATTGATTGCACAACAATTCTTTCAAAGGTTTCAATGGAGTTATACGCATGTCGCAATATAAACATCCACGATGTGTTTTCATATGTCCTGTTCACAATCCCCTCTCACGAGTGAAAGATCACAAACAAATATTACAATTAAATCAATAGTCAGTCAATTAATTGCATTCAAAGCAAGAAAACACAAATAAACCATTTGATAAATCCTAATATGTAAATCAATCAAACCAAAACATAAACGAATGAAAGTAAGAGATACAAAACCATATGGAAGCAATTCTCGGTCCTCAAATGAAAGCCTCCTTCGTTTTGTGATGAAATGCTTGCCCTTGGAATCCTAGCATCCTCCTTAATGTGTCTTGCCCTTGAAAGAGTGTCAAAAGTCCCTAAAAAGAATAGGGTAGCCGCCTTCTTAACCTTGGATCCGCTAATTTTTAATGGGCCTTAATTACGCAGCGATCGATCGCCCTTCTCTGGCGATAGGTCGCCGCGTCCTATTTTTTCAGAAATTTTGTTTTGGCGATCGATCGCCTCTTTAATAAAGATCGATCGCCATATCGCATGAATTGTTTCCCAACACACTGTCATAGATCGGTCTTTCTCAGGGATCGGCCACTGTCCCTTTTTTCCTACAGAGATCGATCTCTATTTTTGTAGAGATTGATATCTACTCCGAATCTTCTTCTTGGCCCAACTTTTCATCATTCCTTTGCCTTGCATTCACCTTGTTCCACCACTTTCTTGTTATTTCATACTCTTTTCATTATCTTATCATTCATTTTCACCTAACTTCCTGAAAACACAAAAAAAAAACACAAAACGCATAATTCTGATCGAAAAACCAACATCACTCCAAAAGAAACGAAAGAAATAATAAGTGCAAAAACACACTTACCAAACCCCATAAACTTAGATTTTTGCTAGTCCCGAGCAAAATTAAGAACAAAAGAAAAGAAACAAACATGAAAACAAAACAAATTCAAAAGTTTAAGTTGTGCAACGATCAAACATGGTTGGCCTCAGAGATTCATGGTCTAGTATTAACTCAATTTTGATGTCACCCTCAATCAAAAGAGATTTTGGTTCACATATCAATAGGGCTTTTCACGATATCATTTTGGTTTCAAACTTATTGTCCAATAGAATGATAGGTTTATAATAAGAATGAACAATATCAATCAAGGTAATGAGACGTGTGTGTGTGAATGTCAACACATACTCATCAAACATGTCTCTCGAGATTCCATAATCTTAACTTTTGTAACATTCTCCACTAGTATATTGGACGAACATGGCTCAGTCAATAGGTCTTAATTGGCTTATAATGTATGGCTTTGGCTCATGGCTTCAATAAAAGGATAGGATATTCAAAGCAAGAGAGTAAGTCAAATTCAACACTATTGCGCACTCTCCTCTCAATATTCCTCTATTGATAATTTTCTTTTGAATCCCCACTACTTTCACATCCATCTTTTCATCATTCACCTCATTATTTTTTTAATCACTATTTTCTTCACCTCTTCAACATTTTCCTTGCATTCATGCCCCTTTTTTCATTGTTTCTCTCCCTCCAATTTTCAATTATGAACATGGGAGATATCTGAAATTTTAAAGCACAATAAGGGCTTACTCAATTGAGGGTAGGAAATAGTGTATAAGCTATCAACAAGGTGGTTGATGTGAGATTTTGAAATGATGACGAATGGGGTTATTATGTGCTTTTGCATATACCATTCGATTTTCAATAAGCTCAAAATGGGTTACTAAGGAATAAATGATGTTAATAGGTGGCTCGAAAGGCTCAAACTATTCAAAAATCGCCTAGATCATCCATAAGCCATATAACGTCTGTATTTTGCCTCGAATGATACTCAAGCAAGTTCTAGACTTTTCTCAATTCACATTCAAATTGTATGATTTGACTATCGTGCTATATAATTTTCTCAAAACCAAGGTAATATCGATTTTTTTTTTGAATGAGACTCTATAATAGATATGCAATTCATTTGAGTCCTCTCCTTTTACTTTTAGGCTCAAAGAGGGCTACTACGACAATATATATCAATGAATAAAAGCCCGAATCAATTACAAAGATTGCCTATATCATTTATATGCTCACTTAGATATAATTCAACTTCAAGTGACAATCAATTGGGTAATAAAATCATAAGATCCGCCAACATAGCGAACTAGGTGTTCAAAGTTTCACATTTAAACATCAATTCTCATCATCGACCTCATAATTCAATCATACACAACTTATGATTCAACAACTAACTAGACATACTATAAATCAAAATCAAAACCAACTAATCAGGAATTAGGTAAATCATGCAAGGTATGATAAACATGCAATTCATATGACCCCCCTAAGCTTAAGGTTGTGCATTGTCCTCAATGTACTGAACCGAGAAAAAATAAGAACGAGGCACATACCTGTTTCGACGACTGTCACTAGTCATCGTTCTCCTCATCATTCTGATCATGGGGACAAGGTGGAAACTTTGGTGGCTATGGTGGTTGGAGACCTATAAATGAGACAATTTTGGGTAAGAATTTCATCAAAAATAAAAAAAAATTAAACTAAGAATCAACAAAACAAAACAAAAAAAATCTAAAGGATATAAAATTTGGGTTGCCTCCCAAGAAGCGCTTAGTTTATAGTTGTTAGCCAGACTTTGCGGCACTTTCAACCATTTGTTGCTCGTTGTTTGGAGAGGTCGTGCCTATCTTTTACCCTCCACACTTGCTTGAACATATCTCTCTTATTCTTTAGCTTCTTCACAACTTTTCTGACAACAATGACCACTTTGTGCAGCTTTCCAGTCATATCAATCTTGCAACATTGATCAACTCTCTTAGTTGTCGACATTTGAACCTTATTACAAATCATTTGGCTTCTTCATGACATGTGGGGTAGTAGTCATTTTAAATACATTAAAAATGAATTTTTCATCTTCAACCTGCATTGATAGCTCACCCCTTTTTACATCTATTTTTGTTTCCCTGTAGCCAAGAACGGTCGTCCCAAGATTAGCGTCATCTCCTCGTCTTCTTGTATATCTAGAATAATGAAGTTTGTTGGAAGGTAGAGTTTGCCCACTTTCACTAACACATCTTCCACTATACCGCGAGGGTATGTGAGAGACGTATTCGCCATTTGCAGTGTGATGTTTGTTGGTTTCGCCTCCCCAAGTCCTAATTTCCTAAAAACAGATAGATGCATTAAATTTATACTAGCTCCAAGATCACATAACACTTTAAAAGAAGAACTACCAATAACATAAGGGATAGTAAAACTCCCTGGATCTTTCAATTTTAGTGGCAGCTTCTTTTGGAGGATTGCAGTACATTCCTCAGTCAGATTCACTGTCTCAAAGTCTTCCATCTCGCGCTTCCTAGCCATCACATCCTTCATGAACTTTGCATAATTGGTCATTTGTTGCAAAGCATCAGCAAAAGGAATGTTGATATGAATTTTCTTGAAAATTTCCAAGAACTTTGCAAACTAATCATTTATTGTCTTCTTCTTGAGCGTTGAGGATATGGAAGAGTAGGCTTATACATTGGAGGTTTCACGGGTTGAGTGACATGCTGCTCCTTTTCGACCTCCTTAGAGGTTTCAAGTGACTTTGGAGTTTCTTCCTTTGGTGAGTCAAGTATGCACATATTCTGATTTACCAATTTCATTACCACTTCTCAGTATGATGGCATTACACTGGTCTTTTGGATTTACCTAAGTATTGCTGGGAAACGTCCCCGATCGTTGATGATTCATAGCATTTGCAAGTTGACCCATTGAGACTTCTAATGATTTCATTGTGGCACCCATATTCTTCAGCCTTGTCTCATTATGATCAAACCTTTTGGAGGATTCAGTTACAAAAGTACCAACTAAATCTTCAAAAGAAGGTTTGCCTTCATTTTTTTGCGGTGTATGTCCAGGAGGCGGGTTCAAAGCATTCTTATTATTGGCATAGGAAAAATTCTCATGATTTCGGTATCCAGGATATTATTGATTAGGCACATGATTACCTCGATAGTTATTTGGATACCGATTGTTCATGAATTGAACTTGCTCTTGATTCAGATCCTCTACAGTTAATGACACCCCAGCAGCAGTAGCGGCGTACTCAATAGTAGGTGGAGTCCATTGCTTGTTCATGAGTGCTACCTGCGTAGTAAGAGCAGCCAATTGTGCAGATAATGCAGTGAATCCATCAACTTCGTACATACCTGCTGACTTTTGCACCGGTGCTTCCTCGGTTAGCCATTGGTAACTGTTGGCAGCCATTTGCTCAAGTAATTCATATGCATCCTCGGCTGCCTTGGAGAAAGAGTTCCTCCTGCTGCAGCATCCAATATGATTCGAGTGGGACCGTTCAATCCATTGTAAAACAACTGGATTTGTACCCATCTCTCATAGTTATGCTGTGGGCAATTTCTGAGTAAGTCTTTGAAACGTTGACTCATACAGCTGTTCAGAATCATGCTGCTTAAAGGTGTTGATCTCGGTCCTTAACAAGGCTGACTTTGCTGGTAAAAAGAACTTTGCCAGAAATTTGGATGCCATGTCATCCCATTTCGTGATACTACCAATTGGAAAAGATTGAAGCCAACTTCTTGCTTGATCCCGAAGAGAGAACGGGAACAGGCGCAGTCTGATGATGTCTTCAGTAACACCATGTATCTTTATAGTGTATGCTATCTCAAGAAAGATCCTCAGATGAAAATTAGGATCACTCACAGCTGAACCACAGAATTGGTTTTGCTGCACCATATTGATCAATGCTAGCTTCAGTTCAAAATTGTTTGCACTGATGGTCTGGCGAGCAATACCGGAGTAGTTATTATTGATCACTGGTTTAAAATAATCTCTATAGCTACTGGAACAGCTTCAGCTTCGTGTCATCACTCATTTGACTCAACTCGTCCCTTCTTGCTTTACGTAGTCGTCGAGCAGTTCTTTCGATTTTGGAATCAAATAAAAGCAATTCAAGCATTGTATATCGTCACATATACTGCAAAAATCAAGAAACAAAATTTTTCTCAAGTACTAAATAAAATAAAAGTTCTAAATCAAAACTAAGATTACTTGGCACAATATTATAATTAAACTATATTATTCACTCATCGACAAAGGCGCCAAAAACTTGTTGCGTGCAAAAAGTATCGCAAGTGTACGATGCCAAGTTTTAGTATATGGATATGAATACGGATGTCGAACCCACGATGATTGGTCTATTTAATTAAATACTTGTCCTAGATGGTCTTAATCCTATTTAGAAAAATGTGTAGTATTGTTGGTTGTCAAATAATGTAAATCACTAACTAGCAGTTGCAACAATTCAAGAGAATCAATTATGAGAAGGATTCTAGAGGTCCGATTTCACTTTATTATCAACTATGTTGCTTATGATCAATTACAATATTATAGATTTATCTAGTTTATTAGCCAAGAATTCTTAAGTATTTCCTACTCCTTTTCCCAAGTGTTAGTAGAAATTACAATTCAATACCAACATTGATATCCTATCTAATATTAAATATTAAAGAATATTGACTGCACAATAATTCTTTCAAAGGCTTCAATGGAGTTACACGTCTGTCGATGATCGACGTGTTTTCCTATGTAATGTTAACAATCCCCTCTCCCGAGTGATAGATCACAAACAAATATTATAACTAAATCAATAGTCAGTCAATTAAATTGCATTCAAAGCAAGAAAACACAACTAAACCATGTGAAAAATCCTAATATGTAAATCAATCAAACCAAAATATAATATCCAACCAAACTACGTCTTCCCCGTAGAAAGAAGGGATTAATTCATCATAGAATTCATAAAACACATAGACATATTTGAGAAATTCATAAACGAACGAAAGTAAGAGATATTAAACGATATGGAAGCAATTCTCCGTCCCCAGATGAAAATCGCTTTCGTTTTGTGATGAAATCCTTGCCCTTGGAATCCTAGCAGCCTCCTCAATGTGTCTTGCCCTTGAAAGAGTGTCAAAAGTCCTAAAAAGAATAGGGTAGCCGTCTTCTTAACCTTGGATCCGCTAATTTTTAATGGTCCTTAATTACGCAGCGATCGATCGCCCTTTTCTGGCGATCGGTCGATGAGTCTTATTTTTTCAGCAATTTTGTTTTGGTGATCGATCGCCTCTTTCATAGATCGATCGCCATATCACATGAATTGTTTTCCAAAACACTGTCTACATAGATCGGTCGCCTCTTTCTCAGGATCGGTCGTTGTCGCTTTTTTCCTACAGAGACCGATCTCTGTTTTTGTAGAGATTGATCTCTACTCCGAATCTTCTTCTTGGCCCAACTTTTCATCATTCATTTGCCTTGCCTTCACCTTGTTCCACCACTTTCTTGTTATTTCATATTCTTTTCATCATCTTATCATTCATTTTCACCTAACTTCCTGAAAACACATAATTCTGATCGACAAACCAACATTACTCCAAAAGGAACGAAAGAAATAATAAGTGCAAAAATGCACTTATCATATACTCGTAAAATTGCTGCAGAAAATACATAAAAAGACATGTATACCCTCGATCATGACATGTGCGACGTACGTGAGGAAATTTGCTGTCAGAATATTCGAGAAAATTGTTCACGAATATTGTTTAGAGGGTTAAGCGCACTACTTAAAATTGTTCAGGGGGTCAAGTACACGTTTTGAAATGTTATGATGTAAAGTGCTAAAATGGGTCAAGGTTGGGGCCAGCCCGCTTTTTACTCTATAAAAAATCCTAAAAGATAATATGATTTTTACAATTCAGATTTATCTTTTATTTTTAAAACTTTTTTTTTATAGAAAAAAAAAGACATTCCACTATTATGTGAAAACAAGAGATTAATGTTGTTTTTTCCACTTAAATACTTAAAAAATTAACCCTACGGAATTAATTGATTTTGGTGACCAAATTGGCCGTATATGTGTAATGTGTTGTCTCTTTGAAGTAGTTGGTAACCTTTAATACTTTAATATTTCTTCAAACTAAATTATAAGAAAAAACTTGTAGATTAGAGAATATAATTTTATTGAATTTTAAAGGGAAATAAACGAAAAAGATGAGATTAAATTATAGAAAAAAATTACTTATCAGAAAATTTAACCATAGAGGATTTTCTTAAAAATAAAAAATTGAAGAAAGACTATATTAAATTATAGGAAGAATTTATTGGTTAGATACTTTAATTGTAAATAATTTTAAAACAATAAAAAAAAGTGAAGATGGGAGAGTATATTATTTCACCACTGCATTAAATCACCTCATTTTCACATTTATAACATATACAACAAGAAAGAGAGCCAAAAACTTTCGATGTTCATTATAAGATTTGGTCAAAAATTAATCGAACCACAAAATATATGTTAAATCCACCCATTTTTAAAAATAAAAGTTTTTAAACACATAATTTTTGGAAAAAAATGTAGCATCAACCACTTTTCGCTTTAACAAAAGCTATAGCCATTGGTAACGATACAACTTAACTCTTTAAATCATACAACATCACCATTCGATCGCTATCCAAGTATGAAAAATTATTACACTCCAACAATCTCCTCCTAATAATTGCACTATTTTACAACTAATGTGAATCGAACACGTGATGCTCTGGTACCAATTGTAGAATCAAGTGATTGTCGCTTTACTAAAAGCTATAGCTAGTGGTAACGATGCAACTCAAATCTTTAAAATATACAGCAGTATAAGCACCACATTTCGATTATTGTACTAAAAAAAAATCATAATTCTATATCTGAATAAAGTCCAATGCAATGGAGATAAGTTCGTATTAACGACGCTTACCTGTTGGATTACAAGAATCCACACCTTTAGATTCCTTGCTTATTATTTGGTCAATTCATAATCTTGAATTTGGGTTGAAACTGAAAATTTTATAAAATATTTCCCTTGCAGCCGTTGCAAATAAGAGAGAACAAAAATTCCTTCCCTCACCCTCACTTTACATTTTACAGAACTCCTTTCATCACTTAACTGAATTCACCGATGGAAGGAAGCGGTGGACACGAACCGGGTCACCGGTCTGAACCCGCTACAACAGTTGAATCCGCCGGTGGTCGCCTCCGCTTCAGAGTGGAGCTGGTTTCCGACGAAACAACTATTGTTTCGTGGAAAAAGCTTCTTAAAGAGGCTAGCTCCAGTAAGTCAAGTGAGGCTGGAGCATCAGTTACGGGTCCTCCGGTGGAAACCCAGCCTCCGCTTACGTCAATGGCTTCGGATTTATCGAAGCAACCCATAGAGAAGGAGGCGGACGATTCACAACGGCAGGGTGGGCCGAACCGTTTGAACAATGTGATTGAGAGAATCGAACGCATGTATGCGGTATGTCGAGCTGAGTTGAAAGATTTAATGTTAATTTAATGGTATCGCATCGAGGCTTTGATTTTGGCTGTGCTTTTGTTTAATGCATGTGCGTTTTGGAACGATTTATGCGAGGCACACGGTAAAGATAGAGTTTTTTTAACATTTAATGCCGCGTTTGAAATTTTAAAAAAGATTACGCTGTCGTTGTTGATATGGACGCAGTAGCAATCATGCATGTTCATTGAAATCAATCTTCTCTAAATGGGTTATTTTGTTTAATTTACGCAGTTAATCACGTTGGATTAGATTCTGTAGCTTCATGATACTTTCTTATCATTGAGCTAGATTTCTGTTACAAAATCTAATGTTTTAACGTTGGTGAAAATTTACTTACTAATTGTAAATTTTGATTGGCAAACAACGAGTACTTTTTTGGTCATGTTAATGTTTAATTTAAAAATGAATCCTTGTAAACTGGTTTCTTTTTTATTTTCATTTCATGCGTTTCTGTTGAATTTACAGGGTAATGGGAGCAGCGATGACGAAGATGCGATGCTAGATGACGTGCCCGATGATGATGATTATGATACAGATGATTCCTTCATAGATGATACTGAGTTGGTAGGTGTTGCACGACCATCCAGTAGCTATATTTCAGATCTAGAGCTTAAGCTTACCGGTGCCTAGTTGAAAGTAGATTTTATTCATTATTTCCCAAGCTCGTTACAATTTTCAACTTTGTGCAGGATGATTATTTCAAAGTCGATGACATGGAAACAAAACATGATGGATTTTTCGTCAATCGTGGGAAATTGGATCGCATGTGAGTTTTCTGAACTCCGTACTTTACATGAAAAGTTGTTTTCGGAGGTTTCCTGTTTCAGACCACTTATTTGCGTAAGTAATGATATATTTACCTTTACTTTGATGTAGTGAGCCCAGCATATCACATAACCAGCAGCCAAGAAAGAGGAAGCACAAAAATTTGGCAAAAGATCATGGCGGGAGTGATGATGGAAATAATGGGAATAAACAAGTGAAGTTGGGCGTTAAATGTAGAACAGAGTCATCAATCATCAATAAAAGCTCAACAAGTCAGTCACTCACAATGGCTGCGGCAGATTTTCAATTTCAGGCCTCTCAGGTAAATTCATTAAGAATAACACTGCTGATACATTTAGTGTGTATGCTATCAAGCAGGGGCAAGAATATTGTCCAACAGAAAAACAGAAGTTGGCTCATCAAAGAACTAACAACAAATGTAAAAAGAGTAGTGAACTTCAAGAGACTTTAACTTATGGGTCTAACAATAGAATCGCACGAGAGAAAATTTCAATCTGGAAAACAACAAAGTTCTGATAATCTAGCTCAATCTACTCAACATACAGAAAATGGTGGACTCCTTGAAGGATTTGAACTCAATGTGCCTGCGTCCAGGAAATCTTTGCAACCTATAATACTGTTTCTTTTGGTGGTACCTTTTTCAACAGTTGGTCATTCTTGAAATGATATATTGAACTGCTAATACTGTGTAAGGATCTCGGTGAACGCCCAGGTCTTTCCAAGACAGTTTGGCACTACTAAACTCATACAATTTGTTTAAGCTCACGTTAACTCAGACTACTCAACCCCTTGTAGTTATCTTGTAAATATCTGACAATCATGGTCACAAGGGCTGTACTTTTGCTACAAAGAAACTGAACAAATACTTTAGGCCTTCAAATACTTCACGACAAAGATTAGGATGACCATTCTTATATATTATTTTATTAAATTCCACTTTAAGTGATAAAACTATAAAATGCATGTAGTGTTTGATGACTTTCTGATATTTTACAAAAAAGATAGGGATAGATTTCTTTCGTTGTTATTTAGACTTCATTCGGTGCCTAAACTACAATGAAATCGACCAAATATCATCATTTTAGCTTTAATAATTAGGATGATTCTATTATTTGATGAGAGTGGGTAGATTATATTTGAAAGAGTTGAATTAACCTGCAGTATGCCGTTCAAGGGGTTCAGCTATTTCCATAAATGATTCATTATGGTTCCCTTAAACGGCCAATGACTAACATATTAATACGACTTTTCACTTGATTATGTCTTTTTTTGTAATTTCTAAGCATGTGTGATGCAAATAATTCACACGTGTGATGCAGCAACCACTTTATATATGATGGCTGTTTCAGGTAAATCCCAAAGTTTGTACATGCTTAGTTTGAAAAAATAATAGAATCTCTCTATTATGAGTGTTGCATATATAGCTATAGTGTTTTGAACTATTTGGGTTTCTCTTTACTTTTTTTTTCTTTTCCTTTTTTCCCTCATATCAACAAAACACTTGAGTTATCAGCGCATTGTTTATCTTTTGTACAGAATATACCCTTCATAACGGGAATAGAAGGATCTGGTGTCGATACAAAAATTGAGATGCTTGATGAGGCCATTAAAGAGTTGAAGAAGATAGTTGACGAATGTATTTGATTACTTCTGTTGTTATTCTGTTTTTTTCTCCTTTACCATAACTTGGCTAAAGTTATTTACCTTTTTGTTGTATTCCTTGGTAAATCAACAGTCCAACCACCAGCTACAGAAGTCCATGATCCTGATAATTCTTCACAGGCGGTCAAAAGGAGGCTTCCGCCTGAAATAAAGCTGATGCTGGCCAAAATTGCTAGATTGACGGTATTTAAGAACTAATAGATATCTTCTTGATTCATATTTGTTGTTGTGCTTAATTCCTTACTTTGTATTCCTGTATAATCGTGCTTCCATTAGGCTTTATTTGGGAGAAATTATCATTTGTGTTTATGCTGCAGGAAGATATTTATGGTAAGATGCCAAAGAATGTACCTTTTCGTCTGATGAACATTGTTGGCCACTTAATGCAGCTTAGGACGCTAAAGGTATTCTTTTAATAAAAAAATTGTCTAATAAGTGATCACCAAGTTTTGCACTTCTTTTATTGCACTGCTCCTCCCTTTCTTCCTCATTTGTATCAATAACACTGATACTGAAGATAAGGTTGATCTCATGATTTTGCTATATTGGGTATAAAGATTGCACTGCTCCTCCCTTTCTTCCTCATTTGTATCAATAACACTGATACTGAAGATAAGGTTGATCTCATGATTTTGCTATATTGGGTATAAAGATTGCAAAGTTACTGACAATGATGTGGCTATTGGCAAATTTCTTCTTGAGGTGCAATTCATTAACTGGCTTGAACCATTTAAAACTAGGAGAAAGTTACCGAAAATCATGAAGCAAGCCACTTTAATACTGACTATCTTCAAGAAATTTGCTGTTTTAATTAATTACATTTTTGTGATGACAGACATTTTTCAGGAGGGACAGTTATTTGGTGGCTGAGAGAAAATCCAATGTTTAAAGACCTAAAAACAGAATGACATTTCTTCTGAAATGCTTAACTTTGGAATAGATGCTTGTTTGGGCATGATTTGTAGAAACGTTATATCAATGTGATTTTAACTTTATGATGGATTGTGGTGTTGAACACATTTTTATATGATTGCCCAAAAATTTATAATTTTTATCTAATACTCCGTATAACCTTTTGTGAAGCAGATTGATTCTGCCGTTGCACAGAAATACGAGAAAGTGAATTTTCTGTTCAGTTTATTGAGAATTTGACTTTTATGTTCACTTTTCACTACTTCTATATTTGGCATTCTGAAGTATTTGAATCATCTAAACCCTTATAACGTGTTGGAGGCATTTTTTCTACTCAAGGTTTTCAATTGTTCATGCAAAATGTAAATTGATGCTGTCCTTTGTTTTAGAACAGAACCACATTTAAGCCAGGGTTAGCAATTTCCCCCACTGGTTTGAACATTCCTTATTAATCTTTTTAAAAAACCTTCCAACTTTTGTTTGATATTATCTTCTTGCACTCCCTCAAAAATTGTGTGTGCCACTTCTGATGATGAATTGGGACAAGGATATGCCAGTTCTGTAGCTTCACGCTTTCAAGGACTCTGGAGTTGGTGATTTTCCCCAAACATGGTTAATTAAAGATTTTGTCACCCCTAACCTCAGGGCCCTGGCTCTACTGCTACGTTAGATGAAACCCTCATACACTCCGATAATTAATGCAAGTTTGTATAGGTTATTCAATCCGGCAGACCATTCTTACAAATGAATTTTATTCTTTTTATTGTTTTTATGGTAAAGCTTTCTCTAAGAAGTACCTAGTTGTGGTTTGGTAATATTTGCTAGGCATTTGTCCACATGAACCAGAAGTTTTAGTTGCGATATTGGTATCCGTGTTAATGTCTGTCGAATGAGTTACAGTTTTTAATCAATTGAAACACCACTTAACTAGTAAAGGAACTTAAGTATTGGGTGTTTAGCTGTTGAGATCAGCACAATGCTTGATTAAATAGGTGGGTTGTCCAAAGTACGACATTGACCATTCTCATAGTCGTAGCAGCTAGAGGTGTAAAGAACCAAATTGAGCTGAATATCAAGAAAAAATTAAGGCTCGAATTCGATCTCGAATGGATAAGTATATTTGGCTCAAATTCGAGTTCAAGTTCGAGTTCAGCTCAAAATATTCAGACTAGTTTGCAAACAATCGAACTATTACTCGATAATAAAGATTCGAAAGACTTGAAATATATTTATTTAATATATAATATATTATATTAATGGAATATATAGCTCGCGAGTGGCTCGTGAACTATCGAACATAATAATTTGTACTCGAATTTGGCTCGAAAAAAATTCGAACATCTTCGAGTTCGGCTCGAATTGGAATCATATATTTTTTAAACTGGCTCAAAAAGCTCGCAAGCCAAATCAATTCGTTTACACCCCTAACCCCTAGTAGCAACATGACAAAAAGAGTAGGCTTATTTACTATTTATTGCTACCATCTCCACACTTGGGATGCATGTTGAACAAATTACATTTTAATACCCGATTATAGCATAAATGAGATGTCAAAATCGGGTTAACTTTAATATCAAAATCGGGTTAACGTTAAATTATAAGTGGGAGTCCGAAATGTCACATTTTAGTTATTGCAAACAAAGGAGGAAACAGAATAGATGGTAAGAATTGGTTGTCGTTATGCATATCTTTATCTACAAAACCATACCTATCATGGCATTTAAGGGTGAAATCGTTTCTTCTTTTTCTGCTAACCGTTGATTGTTTGTTGCATTGTGACGTATTAACCAATACAGAAACAGGAAATCTAAGATAGCGGTTGTTACTCAGTAACAAACTCATGCTAATTTATTTTTCCAAGCTTTAGCCTCCTCACTTTTATTTATGCTTTACTCGGTGTGGATTTGGGGGATCTGTAAATGGTATATGTAGGTGCTTCAAGCACCTAATTGTATTGAGTTTTTTAATACTTATTGGAATCTTGTTTGTCTCATCTGTTAGAAACTAATTGCATGTAAGTGTTGTACATGGTTGGTTTGCTATAATCTCTGTCTTTCCTGATCGATGAACTTTTTTGGTCTGGCAGAGGCACCTTAAAGTCGTGGCTGAGTTGGGCTTATCAGCTAGACCGGAGACGGATGCATGAGTGCAGAAGATCAAACAAGAAGTTGAAGAGATGGTTAAGCTGTGGATTCCATTTATGAAGTACAAAGTATGCCTTCTATTTTGAGCTCCCGCCGATTCAAGAGCTGAGATTTAGTTGTTGTTATTGTACCTATCAGATGAAGTATCTCATTTTAACCACGAAAGGAATTAAAAACTTTAAATTATGTACATTGATGTACAATTTGTGCTAGTGAGGAGATTTCAATACTTTGTGTTTCTTCATTTTAATATATACACACTTTGCAGGTTGGGCAGCTAACTGCAAGTTCAAATGATTTTAGAGAATCTGTTCCTACAGAGAAAGAAGCTTTGATACGAAAATACAGCATGGATGATGCATTGGAGGATAAAATTTGTGATTTATATGAACTTTATGTTGAGGTAATAGATATTTTTTCCCTTCTTCCTGATGGGACTTTCCACTAGTAAATTTTGGTCCGATACACCTAAGTTTATTAGTTCTTTTATTCCAGACAATAGAAGAAAATTCATGCCCGCAAGTCAAAGTGCTGTATGAAGAGGTAATTGGCATGTGATTGGTGTTAACGTCGTTTAAAGCTATTATATGATCTCCTATGCTTTATTGCTAGATTTGTGCAGAATATCATTTATAGTTATGCCACTCTATAATGTACAATTTTTTTCACATGTTCGTTTTATGAGTTGATTTGAAAAGTGAGTAATTAAATTGCACGAACCAATATTTGCGTCTGGTAACCGCATGAGTATACTAGGACAATCATTGACATTGAAATTATTCCTTCCATCCAACATATTCCTCAATTCACTGAATTAGGACTATCCATGTATGATGTATCTCACATTATCTCAAGTGATAAATAATCTTACGTGGTTTGGTAATGATAATCATTGTGTAATCCTTTGTGAACATCGGAAAATGACGTGAACTAAACATGCAGCAGGGTGTTGCGGATTTATGCAGCAATGATCTTAATATTTTTTTACTTTGCTGATATTTACAGTTACTTGGATAGCTATCACTTCTCAAATGTTAAAAATTGAATAAAAATTGGACACAATCACATTAAATCAGTCAGTTGTTTTCATAAATGCTATATATTAAAAGTTGATGTTTGCCCTTATTCAATGCAGCTTGCAGCATTGTGGCCCAGTGGATTCATGGACACCCATGGAATTAGGCATGCAATACATCGAGCGAAAGGAATGAGGAGGTTACCGAGCAGTTGGATGAAGGTATGAAGATCTTTTCTTTATTTCTTTGCTACATATTGTCTTGTTTTGGCACATGAAATTAGAAGCCGCTTACTTCATGATACGCCTTTCAAAACCTTATTAATAGCATGCATGTATACTTAGAAATGATGAAATAACGAGGAACAGTTTTTACTCTTGCTGTATGATGGATAAAATTCAAATCTCACTAATGCATGAATATATTACTGGCGCGGGGTCGGTTGAGACTTGAGTTCTATATTCCTTATGATTGAACATCTTATTCTATTTGCTTTATGGCATTTATTTTCCGTGCTTGTTTTGGCTTGAGGCATAAGTTGTTTTATGACAAGTATTGCAATCTCAACCTGCTATACTGCATGTGTGTCTGTTGAGAATGTGCGTCATCTTAAATTCGAGGAACTTTTTCTCTTGCAGCTATAATTGTAAATCATTTATTGGGGAAAAGAAATAATTGAAAATCATGTTAAGTAAAGATCTGCCTCACATTGACATTTTACATTAAATCCTTGTTATGCGAATGCATATCGTCGTCTTCAAAGAAAAAATGTTGCACCAGCTTATCCAAAAATTTCTTAAATTGAAAGTAGTTATTCTTAACAAAGCAATATTTACACATTAACCAGTTGTCGAGTCCACCTATCGTTGAAATTGCTTATCCTCTGGTGATGAGTGTGAATTATGATATATAAAACTTGTAATTTAACCTTTCAAGGTGTACTTCGAAATCTTTTAGTATAGGCCTGAAGTATCTGTTATGTTTATAAATGTCTAACGTAACTTCAAAAATCATATATTAATCTGAAAGGACAAATATGAAGAAGAAGAAGAAGAAGAAGAAGGTGTTGGCACAAAAACCGGAGGATGCCAGTCGAGCAGAAGCTAATAATGTTACCCGGGCATTCCATACTCAAGAGAAAGACGAAGAAAAGATGGTTCATGCTGCTGCTCCAATGCACGTTGCTTGCACGAACAAGCAGAAAAGAGAAAGGGTAAAGGGAAGCTCCAGCAGCAGTGAAATTTATACAAGGCCAATGGATGCATCACCAAAAAAGAAGGTGAAAAGGAAGCCAAGCACAGAGGTGGATGAAGCTCAGGTCCGCCTTGAGAATCTTCTGGTTTCACAGGCGGAGGAGGGCATACACAGACAGCACAAGCATTCTGGTCTTCGTATCCCTAAATCGTTCCTTCAACTAGCTCCACCTTCGGGATGAGCACCCGAGTTGACATGATCCATAAAGGGCAACTGCATGCTGCTATTTATGGCTGAACTACAAAACTACATACATATTGTTTAAACTACAAAACTACATATTGTTAGAATCACAAAATCACATGTGGATCTCATGCAAATTTGATACATACGCAGTATGCTATTTAAGTACTTTACTATCATTTATTAGTATAAAGTTTTGGCTATGATTTATAAATTTTGTAGTTACTGGGAATTGAAAATAAGAGATTATTGATTAAAGCTCATTACCCCTCATATCCTCTACGTTACCCTTGGTAATGAATGCACATCTTTTTTTTTTTATCAGATAAAAACTAACATTAAAAACGGAGTACCAGAAGTACTCAAAATTATATATTTCATACAATTGACAAAACCATATTTAAGAAAACGCAATAACCTCAAACACGAGGGCCCGCGACAGTGATTACAAAGCCCCCTAAGATTCAATAAACCTTATTCTTAACAACACGTATAAGCGTAGAATCTTGAAATATGCTGAATTCTTTATATATTTGTAAATTTCTATGTCAGTTTATTATCTCTGTCTTACTGTCTAGTACACTAAGATTGCAGGTAAATGTCATGAATTTAAAATTTGTGATCAAAATTATCATCTATGATAATTTATGTTTCAAATACTATAACCCTCCATTTGGATGGAATGATTTGATGGATTTGAATTTCAAATTCTTTATATAAATCAATTTAAATTGTTTGGCTGATTTTGAAATTCATAGATTTCAAATCAACTATCTTCAATTTTAAGATATTTTAACAATATCAATATATTTTAAACTGATAATTATCGAAGTCATTTAAAATCCAATTTTCAAATGAAATCATTTCATCAAAATAGAATCTAAATGTTTACATCATCTCGGAGATATTTGAAAATTCTTTCAAAACTATCATTTCAATTTATCAGTTTTGAATGATTTTCATTCAAAATGCCTAATAAAATCCAAATGGAACCCAATGTAATTTGGATGCAAAGATTTCAGATAGATGTATTTCAATTTTTTTTATTTTTTCAATAGTAGATTATAAATTCTTTAGCTACTAATGCAATTTTTATATCATAATAGTTTATTTAAAATCTTTAATTACTAAAATAATTTAAAATTTGTTTTTTTTTTAATAATTTTTTTTTGGAGTAGAAACAGAAATTAGATTACTTGACAAACATTTACAAGAAAACTCCAACAAAAGCCAGAATTCACGATGAAACAACATGGAACTAGTGAGAGGTACATGTGCTAAACTCCGAAACATACCTCAGGAAAGTTGTACTAAAAGGTCAAGTAGGAGTAGACATAGCAACAGAAGAGCAAAACCGCATACAGGGGATGTCAGGGACCACCAGAGTCAATCGGGTCCCCTCAAACCAAACATGCCATAATAGGTCGAAGGAGGGATCTGCCTTCCAAAAAACTTAGAATGTACACATAAGGATAATCGGGAAGCAATAACTGATAGCAGATACCAAACGCACAAACTCCCGTACCACAACTGACAATAAGCGACCAAATGAAAACACTGCATTGTGCACGAAATCTAGAATTCCAATAGTCAAAACACAGCCAAACTCGACAAAGATAGATCACGTGTACTAAGGAACCACCACCACAAAGACCAAATATTATAACCAGACAAAAAGCGCAAACAGTAGTCCAACACAATATTAATCCCAACGAGACACACAAGTCAGGGAAACAAAATGACTGATAAGCTGTGGGCTCCAGGGAAACGACTACACAAGTGAAGTAAAACATATACAAAATATAAAGACGATAAAGTAATACCAAAAGGGAAGAAGGTTCAAGATTATGCATCCGCAAGCCAAAGAATGCACCAGGGTCTCCCAACCCTCGAGCATTCGAGAAACGGTCGCTCATGGCAGTGGGTGAGGTTGCCACACAACCACCGCCAACAAGGAGAACGACCAAGGTAGAGGCCCACCAAAAGGCAGCCCAAGAAATCCAGAAAAAGAGACCCATCACTACAACAAAGAGAGTCCGGCCATGACCAAAAAATGGAAACGGAAGGAGCCCGATACCAATTTGGTACTCGAGAGACAGCGGTGCACACCCAACCCAACCAAGGAACAAAGCAGGGCTAATGCCACCCAGCGACACAGGAAGTGGCCCAAACCATTCGTCAGAACCAGAAATCATAGAGCGACCAAACTCCTCACTAATACCACCCTAAGTATAAACTTTGGGCTTTAATTTTGTCTTATCTAATCCAATTTATTATCATTTTTCTAGAAAGTGAGTCCGGTAGTGCTCTCGGAGTTTTGACGAACAGATCCTTGTAAAATCAGAAGTGTTGTACGCTGCGTTTCAACCGCTGTACATTATCTAGGTGTTTTTATATCGGAGAATTTTGAAATTTCCCAATTTCAGCTTCCAGTTACCAATCCACCATCATCAAATTGCTCTTCGACTCGGGGTGAAACCTAAAGCTCGTATCTTTATTCACAGAGCTGAAGCAAGTTTAAATCATTCTAATTGTCACTGATTTTCCTGTAATTGCTGCAATCTAGGTGTGAATAAATCTTTTGTTATATCTTTTTTTTCTTTTCTTTATGTATTAGTTATTGTGGTCTCTACTGTTAATACTTGGTTTTTGTCGAACTCCTGTAACAAACAAAATACCTTGTATTCAAACGTATATATGCATATATGTACAACACATGAACATATATTCATATATGTTTGCGCGGGCAGGGGCGCCTTGTTGTTTATACGTCAATTTCATCTCCTTTGTGTTGGTTGCTATGCCATTTTCTATGGAAAACATTAGTTGAAGATTTTTTCCCCTCGTGAGAAGGTATTTGGAGTGTTCTGCCAATTCCCAGAATGTTAGCATAGGAAGAGTGTGCCAATTTCATGAAAATTGTTTCTCCTTCTTTGTGAATGAGCATGTACTATGTCTGTCGTCGTTTTTGGATTCTCTAAGTGGTTTTTGTGTTTGAAACCGTCAACTTCGAAGATGAGTATCTGTGCAAGTATATGACAATGCATGTTGGTAATTTTAGTGTTTCATGTGTTGGATATTCCCAACTGTAAATTTTATCCTGAGATTATACTGTAATTTTTGTACTTTTCAGTGGTTTCTGCACTAAAGCTTATGGGCAACGAGTCTAATCAGCTGCTTCCTCAGGGAACCCAATCCCTGCAAAATATATTACAAGTACCACCTTCTACCGATCTGATCTCCCTGTCAGCCGCTGACTCTGGGAGTAATCTTTTTCCTCTTCCCCATCCAAATCAGACTTTTCCTCACCAGTATATCCCCACATGCAATGGTTCTCAAGCAAAATTTGAGAGTAATAGTGATATTGAAACTGCGGCTCAGCATGCTGTGCTTCATGAACAAGTATGTCCTTCTAATAACATGCTTTATTCTTTAGTGTTCGTATCCCACAGATGCTCTAGTTATAGTACATTTATCTGTATTTCAGGAAACTTCCACGCAAAAGATCATTCAGAGCCAGAGGTTTGTACCAAAATTTCACGTTATAGTTAAAAGCCCTATGTGGGGAATGCTACAATAATCAGCATTAGGATAAGTTTGTACATGTATGATCTCAGAGAATTAATTGCTGCAACCGGTCCTTCTGAGTACTGTAAAGACTTATTGTCTGAACACCATGACCCAAATGCTCTCAAGGTTAATTGATCTTCCACCTTTTTTACTTCTTTCGCTATATTTCATTTTTGCGGCATCTTTTCATCTGATAATTATCTGTATGACAATTTATTTCTCCATGCCTGGTTTGACTTATTTTAGTTCAATTGATTATTTTTATGTCGCAGGAGCATCTACTTAAAATGGCCACTCATCATCGAACAGAAATGGCTCTAAAACGTGGCAAGCCTACCTTTGCGGAGGATGGTTGAATACTGTATTTGATTATTTTCAATAATTTCTTTTTGCATAAATAATTAGATATGGAAGACCTGCAAGCCTAGCAGGGGAAGGTATTTTTATGTGTATCTTTAAAGGCCCTTCTCAATCTTGGCCTTTATCCTGATCATAGCAAGCATATTGTGTCAGTAGTACATTACCAAGTCAAACTTGCTTACCGCCCTGATTAAGCTACCCACTCACATCATTCACATATTTCGCTGCCAATGTATTCTAGTCTTTTGTTTCAAAAATGCTTTCTTTTTAACTGAATGAATCTGACTGTGCATTGTAAACTTCATTAGTACAGTGGCATCCTTGAGCAAACTGTAGTTACTGTATGTATGATTTCCCTGTATTAAGGTCACCCTTCATATTTTTTCTCCTTGTTTCTTGTTTCTCTATGGAAAATTATATGAAAAAATTTATGGTGAGATTATCATCATTTAATTACGAGTTCATGGGAGAGTCGTGATGTTTCAACATTAACAATGAATTTTAGCTTTTTGTCTCATACATGAAGGATGCTGGACAATCTCTGCCAGATAATTTTTTTAGTATCACATTATGAACTGATAACTTTTTTGGAATTTTCTGTAATATGATCTACTGAAGCCTTTCATAAGTAAACTTTTGAGCTTTTGTGAAATCGATTTAGTAATTCTTTTTTATGCTCCAAAAGAAGAAGCTAGGTTAGCAATTTGTCCTTCCCCTGCCTTATGTTGAAGAGGAATATGATGAAGAATAAATAAAAATCCTGAAAACAATTTCTGATTGTCTAGGATATCTAGCTCAAAAAAATGAGTATTATAAATGACTAAATCTGCAAGAGTTTCTTTAGTTTTTTTTTCCTTTTTGCTAGGCAATTCAGAGATTGGAAATGGATATGGTGTTCCTGGTGGAGGTGTTTATTATGCTGCTTCCATGCCCAACATTGTAAACCATGGTACGGTTAGTTTTCTCTTCCCTGAATCTGTTCACTGAAAATAGTTGACATAAAGCTTCTCCTGAATCTTCAGAAAGAGATGGCCGTAAAACGAGCCAAAATAATGCAGAGCTTGATTGTGAGTCAGGACAGAAGTCAATGGCTAAAGACTTACCTGAATATCTCAAGCAAAAGCTTAGAGCAAGGGGTATCCTGAAAGATGCTCAGAATGCAGCGAATTCTGTCATGTCAGACCATGTTAGTTTATCGTTCTTGTTGTGTTTTGGAATCCTGCTCTTATTTAGTTTTTTTTATCCAGAGTTTTGAGTTTGGAAACAAAATCCTGGTTAGATGGCTATTTTGTGGATTGTATAATAATTTTTAATTGATATTTTCTGATAAAGTTATCCGTTAATGAGGTAAAATTGAGTTTCTAGAGTTACATATATACACACACATCCATTGTAGTTTTATTTTTTATTTTCATCTATGTTTCCTTCTGATTTGTCCATGACTATTAAACTGTGATGTGGAACTTTGGATTCTAGAAATTGGAGACTCGGTCACTTCAGGCAACCCTACCTCCAGGATGGGTGAGCATCAGTTTCTAGTCTTCTGAAATATATCTGTGTAATTATCACTGTTGTTTCTTGGAATGAAATAGCTGAAACATGAGATGTGCTGTATCTAGTTGAAATCTGCTTTAATAGAAGACCAATCCATCATTTATGCCTGTTGATTCACCCTTTACTTACCTGCTTGTTGGAACCTTCTGATGTGAATATGCATATTCACTTTTTATGGAACTTTAACAAGAGATAAATTTCCTGATCCATGATTCATGCATCTCAAATGTATCTATGATATCACTCGAACTCAAATTCTCAGAAAAATCTGAAAATTATAGCATTTTATTTTGAACATCAGAAAATATGTTAATCTGCAGTCATACCATTCGTTACCTTGTAGCATCATGCTATTATTTCATCGCTTATTAGTCTTTCTTCTCCAAATTATTGTGTAGATTGAGGCAAGGGACCCCAAAAGTGGTGCTGTGTTTTATTATAATCCGAACTCAGGGACAAGTCAATGGGAGAGACCTCCCGATACTGCTTCTATTTCTGTATTAGCGACGCCTCCACTTCCAGAAAATTGGGTAGAGGCATTTGATGAAACAACAGGTACCAGTTTAAATCATTTTGAAAATCGTAATATTATATTGTATAACTGATACAGTAAAAAAATATAAGCTATTTTACTGTTTTATAGTTTCAGCAAGTGTAGTATATTATTTCCAGTTACCTGTGTTGATTAATTTTTTTATGGATGAAAATCAAGTAATTATTTCTTTGTTTCTTTTCTGATCAACTTGACAAGTAATCTTCAATATCTTCTACTTGCAGGGATTTGAATCTGATCCATAATTTATGTGTGCTTACATGATTCTAAACTCATCTATTAGCTTTTTCTTAACATTGAATTTCAGTTGGAAACTTATATGTGCTGTTTCTTTTTTGGACAATGTCATTATGTTACGACCCCAAGTTTATTGGGCCTAATCCAAGATGTTAACAAAAAGCCCATGATCAAATCGGTGCTTTCTAGAAGGGGAGGGGGGAATACATGTGCTATAAATGTGAGAGGAGGATGGGGAGGAGGAAAGGGGGTTATGTTTTGTTGAGTAAGGTTACTAGCTCTGCTAGGGTTACAGAGATTCAATTCTCTATGAGTTTTATTTTTGTTCTTTCATTCAATTAAATACGTAAAGTAGCAAATTATCTAAGTCATTACACATTATTTGAAGTATTGAATGATGCTCATGTTCTCGAACTCACAACCATTATTAATTAGTCTTTTGTTGTCCGTTCTCTTAAAACTAAAGTATACACAAATGTAAGACCACTGCTTTCTCAGGTCAGAAATATTACTACAACCAAAAGACTAATTTGTCACAATGGGAGCATCCAAGTGGACAACAGCGGCCCAACTCACAACTTTATGACCGAAGACCTACTGCTACTGCAGTGGTCGGAAATTTGGGAGATCAGCCATTCAAGTTTCTCAAATGCATGGGATGTGGTGGGTGGGGAGTGGATCTTGTCCAGTCTTGGGGCTATTGCCGTCACTGCACAAGGTATGCTTAGTGGCATATAATTTAGGAGTTTCATATCAAAGTTTTTGTGAGTGGTTATTTTTTTTTCTTCGATATTTTGGAGGATAGAATTTTGCATTCGTTTTGTTTATTTTTCCTATAACGTGAGTCTAAAATCTTAATTCTGCCTTTTATGTTCAGACTTAAAAATCTTCCACAAGCCCAGTATTTATCGGCCCCCATCGACAGCCAGCAGCAAACCACCTCTGCTGCTAAAAATAAAGAAGACTTGGACAAAAAGTCTTCAAAGCACAGGTATTCTCATTTAATTCGTCCAACTCATGCACATTCTCTTTCACTCTGCGTTGCATCATTCCTGTTTTTATATGGTGAGCTTTTATTTTTTAGCTGCTAAAATTTCACTTGTGTTGAGAAAAATGATACTATGAATTCATATACCAATTGATGTTTTCTTAAGTTTTAAAAGTACGAAAAAGTGCAAGCTGATGATGATAAAATAGGAACGAACGAAGTGTCAGGGGTGGGTGATTTTTGCATCTCAAATCTCCTTACCATCTTTTAGGATGAATATCGTGTTTCTGTAGTCTCAGGGGATATATACATATATATAAATTAGCTAGCTCAGACCAGAGGCTTATATCACCTTTAGTTTAATTGCCATATTTGTGAGTACAGGTCTGATCTAAAACCACCGCTTGGCAGAGGCTATAAGAAGGATGGGAAGAAGCGAGCCCATGCTGAGGATGATGAGTTGGATCCTATGGATCCCAGTTCATATTCAGATGCTCCTCGTGGCGGCTGGTACGATACTTGTTTTATATCAAGCATTGCTACATAATAATCTTTGATGCTTATTTTATTGAGGTATAGAATACTGCCTCATCAAAATCGCCGAATTTAGTTATCATTTGAGATCTTAAAGAAATCCACTCCCCACTTTTGAGTTGACATACTGCTAAATTTACAGGGTTGTTGGACTTAAAGGAGTCCAACCAAGAGCAGCAGATACCACCGCCACGGTATGTAAAACCATTATTTTGAATGGATACCTTCCTTCGAAGTGTACAAGAAAAGTACATGATGAAGAAAACTGTAGAGTGTTAGTGTGATACTGTTCTTCAAGAGACTTGTATGATGAAGTTCTTATTGCTTTTGTTTGCAGTCTTATTTCTATGCTAGAATCCACTGCATTTTGAAGCATCCTTAATCGTATTAGGCTTTGGTTTTTAGAGGTTTGTGTTGATTAGACAAATAATTTGGTGATTAAATGATTATGGATACTTGCTTTGAGCACATCAATGGCAGGTTTTGAGTTTTAGTGAGTTTGAATTAAGCTGTATGCAATACTTTGTTACTTTCGACACTGGAGTACAAGCACATAACATAGTTCAAATGTTCTCTGACCCTGTCTTTCTTACATTTAAAGCTGCATGTCCCTTAGAAAGCACAGATTCTTGAATACACGAGTTTTCACTTCCCTGTGTCTATCATTATGTTTCTTATTTTTAGTGGCATGTGACGCATGTCCTCACTGGGATTTTATCATCAATATGTGATTCCTTTTGTTAAGATTTTTGTGTATCGAAACTTCAAATTTCAGGGTCCTCTCTTTCAGCAGCGGCCTTATCCGTCTCCGGGGGCAGTCTTACGCAAAAATGCTGAAATTGCCTCTCAAAAGAAAAAGAGTAATCCTCATTATGCTGCTATATCGAAGAGAGGGGATGGAAGTGATGGTCTAGGTGATGCTGACTGAATGAGGTAAATTTACTTATCCTTTTCTTTTACACAGAGTGCACACACATGACGTGACTCAATCCCATATTTATGTGTTTGCTTATGTTTCCTTTTCCTTTAGATTGAAGCAAAGATCATGCTTAATGGTTGGAAGTGTAATAATGTCATCTGTAGCTCAGAACTTGTTGCATGATGGAATTCGATTACTTCACTGGAGGCAACATGCCCGAGTTATAGTTATAGGATTGGGCAGTCATGAGAGTTTTGTTCTGGACAAGTATTTTGAAAAATGATTAGTGTAAAAATTTCAAAAAATTTGCTCGCTTTTGCGCACCCCCTTACCCTATATTTCATTCTAAATTTAACTCATCCTTCTATCCACATATATGTAACTAGCCCTTTATACCCATTGCAAGTTTGAATTCAACATTTTTGGAATAAAGGGCGACTCAAATATGTCTCTTTGTAAGCTTGTTACGCGTACAAATTCAATTGTCAATGGTTCCAAATTACATCGGAGAGAAGTTGGAGAACTACCGTCGACCCTTTCAAAAGCGAGAAAAAATAAGGGTGATGTTTTTTTCCTTCTCCAATTGTCGTGTGAACTTCATTTCACATTTGATCTAAGTGCCACAATTGTTGCAGAAGAAAAGGCATGACTCACAATTAAAGTGTCTTCATTCCGAAACAGGCCTAACTTTTGATGGTTCGCCAGTCGGTATGTTTTAGCACATTAGGATATTCTATATCATATCTTTTATCAAAATCTTTTGGGGGTTTTCGAATATTGTATACTTCCACAAACATACTTTCTCATATACTCAAACAAATCATAATCTAATCACCGTCAGGACATAAGTTTTCTAAATAAAACAGTTATGGTGTAAACTTCTCAAGAAATCACACGAATATGTGAAGATTGTAATTTATGAAAATGCAATAGCTACCACTCCATGTGATCTTAAACATTCCATTAATAAACTGACGAGGGTAATTTATATTCTTATTTGTTTGATTAAGGGGTACAAATTACTAGACAAGCCATCAATATTGTAACACCCCAAAAATATTAATTACAAAATTGGACAAAAATAATTTGAAGCTATCTTCAATGCTACTAAAATAATCATCCAAAAAAATAATAATAATAATAAATTATGAATTTATGTTTAATTATATTCCACAATATTAACTAATAAAAGAAAATATTTAATTAAGAATTAGGTATACACTTGTCAATACAATTGCCCCAACACATGCCAACTCTTTAAAGCCCCAATCCATGCAAAACCCCTATAAATACCCCCCCATTTCATCTGATTTAGCCCACAAAATCAAGAGCAAGTTTGAGAGTGAGAGTGTAGGAAATAGGGTGGAAATAGGGAAAATTATGAGGAAAATACCAAACCTCCTCCAAAAAAATCCGAAAATTTCACACAATCATCCTTATACACCCAGAAAACATTTAGTTTGAGAGGTGTAACAAAATCAAAGCCAAATCACCCAGAAAAATCGAAAACCCGTGAAGAACATTTGCAGAAATGCAACTCAGAAATCTATTTTTGAGGTAGCGTGTTCATGCCTTCATTTCTTCTATTTTAAAACCGATTTTGATCTTGTGTATAAAATGAAAGTTGTTCAAAATGTGTTAAAGTTTATGGGTATGTCGGCCGATCGCCCAAAAGGCCTCCGTACGAACCGATTTCTGGCGACCAAAGCACCAAGTCAATCATTTCGAAACATCAAATTCTGGGCAAAATCGGTTTGGAATTTCAAAATGTTTTCTGAACAAAAGTTGTAGATCGAAACGAGGCGAACCTGCTGTAAACTTTTCAGCCGCGCGTGGCGGCCGGAGCACGGCCACGCGCCGGCACGGTGGCGCGTGTACCGCACGCGCCGACAAGTTGCTCAAAATTCCGGCCGGCGAACGTTGCTGGACTGATTTAAGGCATTTCTGGAAAGTTTCGTGAAGTTTCGACTTAAACTTGATTTTTAATGAATTTTTAAAGTCTTATTTAGAAATTACCCGGACAAGTTTTGTACAAAAAATGATTTGCAGAAGATTCAACAACATATCTGGGTTGCTAAACATCAAAATTACTTATATTATGTTTATAGGACTTTATTTGACATCTGGGTTCAAAACCGAGCCAATCCAGTAAGACATCAAATAGTGAGGTGAGGTGTACTACCGAATTCTTGTTATATAGCCCTTTTGGCATTTGGCCTGGAATTTACAGTATCTTGTTATTCATTATCTCACCTTTTATATATTGTCATCATATTGTACATTATCTCGTCCCATTGGTCATCTTGATCTGCATGTTTATTTATCTTGAATGTTATCGATTACTAATCGATTCCTTTGATTGAACGAATCATTTGACTGAATGACTGAATGAATGGAGCCCTGGATATTTATCCACTGGACAACGCGGCTTCGGCCCGGAAAGTGAGTCCAATGAACAACGGATGACAGTCCGGGTATATGGTTCATCTGAACAACGCACACCGTTTTTCAACACCCCTAAAATCTCAATTACAAAATTTTGACAAAATAATTTGAAGCTATTTTAAATGTTACTAAAATAATCATCTTAATATATTAAAAATGCATACATCAAAATAGATAATAAAAGAAAAATATAATAAAAGAAAGAATAAACAATATAATTATTTATTGGAAATTATATATTTGTAAAACATACCAATAACTAAAATCATTCACAAAGTGAATCCGTATATTACTTGTAATATTAATTTTTACATAAAGAATTAGAGGAAAATATAATTATACTCTTGAGTATGAATATTTGATTTTGGTTAAAACATTATTCATTAAAAACTTTACTCGCAAACAAAATGTATAAATATAACTTGTATTAATATACTTTAGACATAAATATAATAAAATAGGAACAAACATAATAAAAAGTTTAAACAATTATAAGTACCAAAAGAATAATCAAGAAATTATTAATAAAAGTGATTTACAAATTTTATTTTAAACTCTAATATATTTACAAGTAGAACATAGATAGATAAATTCATTGTAAAACAAACTTAAGTATTATTGCAATAGCATATTATATTAAATAATAAATATAGTATTTAAAGGATTAAAATATTAATTTTTAGGTAAGCACATGTCATTTCTTGGCCAAGCCACATGTCTCCCCAATTGTGGCTTAAGCCCTTCCTTTTTGCCTATAAATAACCCCCTTCATTCACCAGATTTCATGAACACAAAATTGAAGTAGAGAATGTTAGAATTTGGGAGAAAGTTAGAGTGTAGGATTTTTGTAGAATATGGGGCAATAGAGAAATTATGAGGAAAATTACCAAACCTTGTCCGAAAATTCCGAAAATATTCCACAACACTCCTCACATACCCAGATCATCTCCTGTAAAGGAGGTGTTGAAAAATCACAAGCTGATATTGCCCAGAAAATACAAGAACACGAAGAACAATGTGCTGCCAGAATCTCAGAAACCCATTTCAAGGTAGCATATTCAAGCTTCGATTTCACAGCTTTTAAAATAGATTTCGAAAATGTTTTACAAACAAAGAGTGTTTTAAATATGTTTTACTTTACATATGTTCCGGCCGTTGGTCGAAGAACTCATCGGAATCACTATTTTCAGGCGACTGAAATACACTAGTAAATCATTTTATAAAACCGAAATCTGGGCACAATCGGCTGGGAATTTCAAAATGGTTTCTAAATAGAAGTCGTAGATCGGAACAAGGCGGACATCCTGTAAAACTTTCAGCCGCGCGTGGTTGCCGGAGAATTCCCACGCGCCGGCACGGTGGCGCGTGTATCTCACGCGCCGGCACGATTATTGAAATTCCGAGCTCCGAACGTTGCTGAACTGATTTAAGACATTTCTGGAAAGTTTCGTGAAGTTTCGACTTAAACTTGATTTTTAATGAATTTTCAAATGTTTGCTTAAAATGTTCCGGATCAGTTTCGTACAAAAAAATGATTCTTAAAATGTTAAACCATACCTTTAGATTGATAATCATTATAAATTACCTTATATTATGTTCATAGGATTGTTATTGGCATTTGAGTTCAAAATCGAGCCAATCAAGTTAAGATCGCGTAATGAGGTGAGGTCTATTACGGTTTTCTTTCTATATAGCCCATTTGGCATTTGGCCTGGAACTTACTGTAAATGTTATTCAATATCGTACCTTCCATTTATGTTATCATGCTGTTCATTATAATGTTTCATTGCTCATATTGTCTGCATATAGTGAGGTGTACTACCGATTTCTTTCTATATAACATCTTTGGCATTTGGCCTGGAACTTACTGTAAATGTTTATTCAATGTCGTACCTTCCATTTATGTTATCATGTTGCTCACTATAATGTTTCATTGATCATATTGTCTGCATATGAAAGTACAACGTTTATCGCTAATCTATTCCCTTGAATGAATGAATGAATGAATGAATGGAGCCATGGACATGAGTCCACTGGACAACGTGGCCTCGGCCCGGAAAGTGAGTCCAATGAACAACGGATAAGAATCCGGGTATATGGTTCATCTGAACAACGCGCACCGCATCGGTCCGGAGAATGGTTCACCTCGGCTCGTAAATGAATGTTTGTATTGGATCGTATTCGAATATGTGGGGAAAAGTGCTACACCTTATGTTGGGTGAGAGCCACCTCTTTAGCCCACGATATTCATTCTATTGTCCTAATCCGTCTTTGTTCGTTGATCATCTTTCCTGATCCGGATACGTGGGGAAAAGTGCTACACCTTAATGTCGGGTGGGAGCCACCTCTTTAGCTCACGATATTCCTTCTCAAGTCGTAAATGTCATCGTTCATTGAAATATTATTTGATCGCAGTGTTATCTCTTGTTACATGACATATCATATCGATAGATTGCATTATTGTTATTATATACACGAAAAGCTATTGTTATTTCCTCACTAAGTCCTTAAAGACTTAACCTCTGTTTTCTTTTTGTTATTTATCATGAGTTCCAGATACAGGAGAACGGGATCCAGGATCAGGGGATAATAAGGAAAATGGAAAATATTGGCTTATCAAGCACTGATAGTATTTCTTCTTTGGTTAAGTATCAGATCATTAGAATGAGTTTGTCGGGATTGTATTTTGTTAATAGATACTATGAACGCTTCCGCTAACGAAATATATTTAATTGTTATGAATACTTCCGCTAACGTAATATGATTAATTATTATGTATGGATTGTTTTAAAGTAATACCCTACAAATATATCTATATTTTTATATAGTAGGGAATGTGGTGCCAGATAAGGGTTAAAGTAATATGTGCCAGATAAGGGTTAAAGTAATATGTGCCCGAGTCGGGTCCCACAGAGGTGGTATCAGAGCCCAGGCTCCCAGGTTTCAAGTCAATTCTGAAATATCTTTGGGTCATAGAATAAACTCTGTAAGAATTTTATGCTTTGGGTTGTAAGATATTGATGAATTCAACTGGTTTATATTTCAGTGTAAAGTCTAGTAAAGTATGCTTAGATCGTCTTGGTAAGAAAGATCAATCAATCTTTAGTAACCTCAAGAGTTGAATTTCACCTACATGTAAGTTTTGGGATCCGTAAGATATAAAGTAACCATGGAATGTGCTATAGGCCGAGCTCGAAAGTTTCTTCTATTGAGTCTATTATGATTGACACTTAGATCGAGTAAATCCAAGATCAACCAAGGAGGATTGACAGTTTAGCACCAAAACATTTTTCCCCGTTGTTGTCACTATTTCAATAATGGTGACTTAGCTTTATTCTAGTTATTAATTTTACTGTGTGCATTAATATAATATTAACTCTTGATTTAAAATAAATTTGTTTTGAAACACAACCTTTACATTAATTTTATGTCGTCGAGAAATAATCCCTAGTCTATGAAGCATCATCAAGTGCAAGACGAAATAACCCCTCCAGCATTGATGAAACCGCTACGCGACAGTTGGTTGGAAACCAAGGGAAGGAACATCATATTTCATAGCAAGAACAAGATCGAAGAAATGTGTTCGACATATCTCAACAATCCGGGCAGTTCTTTCAGCAGCCACAACCAAGAAACTTTGGTGAGAGTAATCGATGTCTCGAGTAACAAGTGATCAGGAATTCCTTAGATTTAGACTACCTACGTTTCAAACCACCCCAGCACGTGGAATCATTAATCACCAAATTAGAGAAAGTCTTCTCCACTCTTGATTACTCCGAAGAACAAAATGTGAATTTTGCATTCTATCCATTCGAAGAGGCGACACATAATTGATGTCAAGTCAAAGAACATCAGTGGAGGAGAAACAACACACCGAAGACTTGTGCCAACTTCCTGCAGAAATTCCAAGGTAGGTATATAATTCAAATAATACTCAACACTCAAGAACAAGAATTTATGACTTTCGCTTAAGGCATCATGACAGTGGCAGAATACGAAGTTGAATTTCACTACCTAACTACGATCCTCAATACATCAAGGATGAGCTCAGAATGACGAAGAATTTGTCAAAGGCTTAAATTTAGACATTTGTTGGGCAACCTATCTAGCGAACTTGTAGACTTTAGCTCCACCGCTATTTAAGCTCTACGACTTCGAGTGGAGACCGAAATCAAACCTCTGCCCTAAAAGAGAAGAGGATGAAGAAAACACAAAACCTCAAATTCCTTGGAAACAAGTAACAGGAAAAGAGGTTTAGAGAAGGAGACCTAACACAGCAAGCATGAAGAACCTTCGAGCAGAAGACTTCGAGAAGACCGATAGAAAAATCAAAAGGGATGTGGATATTGCAACAAAATCCAATCACACCGAAGAAATTATTGGAAAAGTGAAAATTCACGGATTGTGGAAACAACCAACTTATATCTAAGATGCTCGAGCGAAAGATAAAAAGCTCAAACCCAAGATTCCAGCATCCAATTGGCCGTAAGAGAGGAGAAAGTTCGAACCAAGGTAAATTTAGCTACCAGAGAGAAAAGTCTAAGCATAATCGTTATCTTGGATTGAATTTGAGTCTAACATTTCTTTCCTTTGAAGTTCACTCAATCTTTTCAGCCAGAGGTCTTTTGCGGCGTAAGCTACTCCGGTCAGTTTCTTTGTTAATTTATACCTCATTTCGATCTGGTAAATGACTCATTTGAAATTGACATCAAAATTTTTGTTGTTGATGATAGTCAGCTTCTTTGATTGCCTCTGCCCTACTTTCATTCCTCCAAAAATCCTTCTCGGACCAATGACTTTCGCTTATACTCCTTCATTCTTATCCGGATACTAATCATTATTATCGACACATCTGAGATCACCAAATGTTCGGAAGTTCCTCAATTCAATCTTTAATTCTTCTAAAGAATACACACTCATCAGAGAGAGAAGACACCAACCCAACAATCATAATTGATATCTCTTAAAGCAAGTCAAACTTTCATTAGACAATAATGTCAGTCTACGAATATTAAGATCACTAATTATGTACAATAGAAGATATACTTATGAGCAATCAATAGTATTTTGTTGATCTAACCTAGTTACTCGGAATGAATAAAATGATTTGTTAATTTATGCTAAACCAATGTTAAATAAAACCATAACAATAATAGCAATAATAAATAATTTAAGCTACGACATTAGCTTCGATTGATGAAGACATGACAGATCCAAATACCTAATCAACACCATAACAATCTTAGAATTCTTTTAGATGTTTATTGGTCTCTTCATAGAGAAGTAGAAATTACCTCAAACTATCTTCTGGATTAATGTTTAAATACGAGTAAGAAAACCTATGCATAACCAGAAATAATAATAATAAAAATAATAACAATATTAATATTAATGATGATAAATAAGTAACTAAGGGTTCGAAGTAGTCGAGATTCATAACTCAGAGGAAAACTGAGGCTGCTTTATCAGAAACTGAAAAAAATCACAAATGTCGTTTTCTCGACTTGACGTCAACAAGAAGATCCGTAGAGAATCATTGCTAGAAGATCAACTTGATGAAGGACATCGATGCGTAAACTACAGAAATGAAGATGAAAAAAGTTAGGATGCTGAAGTACGTACTACTAAGAAGATGTCTTCTGCCGTGACAAGGATGGAATCTGGGGACCAGATTCCTTGAAGGAGGGGAGATTGTAACACCCCTAAAATCTCAATTACAAAATTTTGACAAAATAATTTGAAGCTATTTTAAATGTTACTAAAATAATCATCTTAATATATTAAAAATGCATACATCAAAATAGATAATAAAAGAAAAATATAATAAAAGAAAGAATAAACAATATAATTATTTATTGGAAATTATATATTTGTAAAACATACCAATAACTAAAATCATTCACAAAGTGAATCCGTATATTACTTGTAATATTAATTTTTACATAAAGAATTAGAGGAAAATATAATTATACTCTTGAGTATGAATATTTGATTTTGGTTAAAACATTATTCATTAAAAACTTTACTCGCAAACAAAATGTATAAATATAACTTGTATTAATATACTTTAGACATAAATATAATAAAATAGGAACAAACATAATAAAAAGTTTAAACAATTATAAGTACCAAAAGAATAATCAAGAAATTATTAATAAAAGTGATTTACAAATTTTATTTTAAACTCTAATATATTTACAAGTAGAACATAGATAGATAAATTCATTGTAAAACAAACTTAAGTATTATTGCAATAGCATATTATATTAAATAATAAATATAGTATTTAAAGGATTAAAATATTAATTTTTAGGTAAGCACATGTCATTTCTTGGCCAAGCCACATGTCTCCCCAATTGTGGCTTAAGCCCTTCCTTTTTGCCTATAAATAACCCCCTTCATTCACCAGATTTCATGAACACAAAATTGAAGTAGAGAATGTTAGAATTTGGGAGAAAGTTAGAGTGTAGGATTTTTGTAGAATATGGGGCAATAGAGAAATTATGAGGAAAATTACCAAACCTTGTCCGAAAATTCCGAAAATATTCCACAACACTCCTCACATACCCAGATCATCTCCTGTAAAGGAGGTGTTGAAAAATCACAAGCTGATATTGCCCAGAAAATACAAGAACACGAAGAACAATGTGCTGCCAGAATCTCAGAAACCCATTTCAAGGTAGCATATTCAAGCTTCGATTTCACAGCTTTTAAAATAGATTTCGAAAATGTTTTACAAACAAAGAGTGTTTTAAATATGTTTTACTTTACATATGTTCCGGCCGTTGGTCGAAGAACTCATCGGAATCACTATTTTCAGGCGACTGAAATACACTAGTAAATCATTTTATAAAACCGAAATCTGGGCACAATCGGCTGGGAATTTCAAAATGGTTTCTAAATAGAAGTCGTAGATCGGAACAAGGCGGACATCCTGTAAAACTTTCAGCCGCGCGTGGTTGCCGGAGAATTCCCACGCGCCGGCACGGTGGCGCGTGTATCTCACGCGCCGGCACGATTATTGAAATTCCGAGCTCCGAACGTTGCTGAACTGATTTAAGACATTTCTGGAAAGTTTCGTGAAGTTTCGACTTAAACTTGATTTTTAATGAATTTTCAAATGTTTGCTTAAAATGTTCCGGATCAGTTTCGTACAAAAAAATGATTCTTAAAATGTTAAACCATACCTTTAGATTGATAATCATTATAAATTACCTTATATTATGTTCATAGGATTGTTATTGGCATTTGAGTTCAAAATCGAGCCAATCAAGTTAAGATCGCGTAATGAGGTGAGGTCTATTACGGTTTTCTTTCTATATAGCCCATTTGGCATTTGGCCTGGAACTTACTGTAAATGTTATTCAATATCGTACCTTCCATTTATGTTATCATGCTGTTCATTATAATGTTTCATTGCTCATATTGTCTGCATATAGTGAGGTGTACTACCGATTTCTTTCTATATAACATCTTTGGCATTTGGCCTGGAACTTACTGTAAATGTTTATTCAATGTCGTACCTTCCATTTATGTTATCATGTTGCTCACTATAATGTTTCATTGATCATATTGTCTGCATATGAAAGTACAACGTTTATCGCTAATCTATTCCCTTGAATGAATGAATGAATGAATGAATGGAGCCATGGACATGAGTCCACTGGACAACGTGGCCTCGGCCCGGAAAGTGAGTCCAATGAACAACGGATAAGAATCCGGGTATATGGTTCATCTGAACAACGCGCACCGCATCGGTCCGGAGAATGGTTCACCTCGGCTCGTAAATGAATGTTTGTATTGGATCGTATTCGAATATGTGGGGAAAAGTGCTACACCTTAATGTTGGGTGAGAGCCACCTCTTTAGCCCACGATATTCATTCTATTGTCCTAATCCGTCTTTGTTCGTTGATCATCTTTCCTGATCCGGATACGTGGGGAAAAGTGCTACACCTTAATGTCGGGTGGGAGCCACCTCTTTAGCTCACGATATTCCTTCTCAAGTCGTAAATGTCATCGTTCATTGAAATATTATTTGATCGCAGTGTTATCTCTTGTTACATGACATATCATATCGATAGATTGCATTATTGTTATTATATACACGAAAAGCTATTGTTATTTCCTCACTAAGTCCTTAAAGACTTAACCTCTGTTTTCTTTTTGTTATTTATCATGAGTTCCAGATACAGGAGAACGGGATCCAGGATCAGGGGATAATAAGGAAAATGGAAAATATTGGCTTATCAAGCACTGATAGTATTTCTTCTTTGGTTACACCCCAAAAATATTAATTACAAAATTGGACAAAAATAATTTGAAGCTATCTTCAATGCTACTAAAATAATCATCCAAAAAAATAATAATAATAATAAATTATGAATTTATGTTTAATTATATTCCACAATATTAACTAATAAAAGAAAATATTTAATTAAGAATTAGGTATACACTTGTCAATACAATTGCCCCAACACATGCCAACTCTTTAAAGCCCCAATCCATGCAAAACCCCTATAAATACCCCCCCATTTCATCTGATTTAGCCCACAAAATTAAGAGCAAGTTTGAGAGTGAGAGTGTAGGAAATAGGGTGGAAATAGGGAAAATTATGAGGAAAATACCAAACCTCCTCCAAAAAAATCCGAAAATTTCACACAATCATCCTTATACACCCAGAAAACATTTAGTTTGAGAGGTGTAACAAAATCAAAGCCAAATCACCCAGAAAAATCGAAAACCCGTGAAGAACATTTGCAGAAATGCAACTCAGAAATCTATTTTTGAGGTAGCGTGTTCATGCCTTCATTTCTTCTATTTTAAAACCGATTTTGATCTTGTGTATAAAATGAAAGTTGTTCAAAATGTGTTAAAGTTTATGGGTATGTCGGCCGATCGCCCAAAAGGCCTCCGTACGAACCGATTTCTGGCGACCAAAGAACCAAGTCAATCATTTCGAAACATCAAATTCTGGGCAAAATCGGTTTGGAATTTCAAAATGTTTTCTGAACAAAAGTTGTAGATCGAAACGAGGCGAACCTGCTGTAAACTTTTCAGCCGCGCGTGGCGGCCGGAGCACGGCCACGCGCCGGCACGGTGGCGCGTGTACCGCACGCGCCGACAAGTTTCTCAAAATTCCGGCCGGCGAACGTTGCTGGACTGATTTAAGGCATTTCTGGAAAGTTTCGTGAAGTTTCGACTTAAACTTGATTTTTAATGAATTTTTAAAGTCTTATTTAGAAATTACCCGGACAAGTTTTGTACAAAAAATGATTTGCAGAAGATTCAACAACATATCTGGGTTGCTAAACATCAAAATTACTTATATTATGTTTATAGGACTTTATTTGACATCTGGGTTCAAAACCGAGCCAATCCAGTAAGACATCAAATAGTGAGGTGAGGTGTACTACCGAATTCTTGTTATATAGCCCTTTTGGCATTTGGCCTGGAATTTACAGTATCTTGTTATTCATTATCTCACCTTTTATATATTGTCATCATATTGTACATTATCTCGTCCCATTGGTCATCTTGATCTGCATGTTTATTTATCTTGAATGTTATCGATTACTAATCGATTCCTTTGATTGAACGAATCATTTGACTGAATGACTGAATGAATGGAGCCCTGGATATTTATCCACTGGACAACGCGGCTTCGGCCCGGAAAGTGAGTCCAATGAACAACGGATGACAGTCCGGGTATATGGTTCATCTGAACAACGCGCACCGTTTTACGGTCCGGAGAATGGTTCACTTGGCTCGTAAATGACTGAATGTACAGATCCTATCTGAATATGTGGGGAAAAGTGCTACACCAAACTGTCTGGTGGGAGCCACCTCTTTAGCCCACGATATTCACTCTGAAATCCTAAATCATCACGGTTCATTATTGACAATTTCTTGACTGCAAGATCTTTGTTACATGACATATCATATTGAGAAATTGCATTATTTGATAATTACAGATATAAAGCCATTAGTATTCCCTCACTAAGTCCTCAAAGACTTAACCTCTGTTTTCCTTGTAATTTATTGTGAGTTCCAGATACAGGAGTACCGGAGCCAGAACCAGAGGAAAATTAGGAAAATGGAAATGTTGGCTTACCGGGACTGTTATAGTATTTTCTCTTTTATTAAGTGTCGGACTATTTTAAGGAGTTTGTACTGGGATGTATTTTGTTACTAATTAGAATGTATAAACGCTTCCGCTACTAAAAATGAATGTTTGACTAAACGCTTCCGCTATTTCTGAAAAGGTTTTGAAACCCTCGTGCGTAATGTTCTTAGAGAATGTGGTACCGGATAAGGGTTAAAGCAATATGTGCCCGAGTCGGGTCCCACAGAGGTGGTATCAGAGCCCAGGCTCACAGTCTATTATGAAATATTTTTGGGTAATAGAATAAACTCCATAAGAATTTTATGCTTTGGGTTGTAAGATATTGATGAAGTTGACTGGTTTATTTCAGGGTAAAAGTCTCTAGTGCTCATACAGGAATGCTGATAACACCTTGGTAAGAAAGAGCAACCAACTATTAGTAACCTAAAGAGTTAGGTGCATAGGCCGAGATCGAAAAAGTTTCCCCTATTGAGAATATTATGGTTGACACTCAGATCGAGTAAACCCGGAACAACCAATGAGGATTGATAGTATATCACCAAACTTTGTTTTTCCACAATTGTCACTATTTCAGATAATGGTGACTTTACCTTACTCTAGTTAATTAATTTTGTGCATTATTAATATTAACTCCCTATTTAAAAATAAATATGTCTTAAATCACCACTTTCTCATAAATTTGATGATGTCGTCAAGAAATAATTCGCGAACTAGAATATCTGGCAGATTTAATCAAGCTACATACATGATTACGATTATGCTGAGCATGGACTGGTTGTTCAAACATCAAGCACACATAAACTGCTATACCGAGGAAGTAACTTCACCAGGTGCGACTACACCAGCTACCAGATGCCATCAATCATAAATGATAGATGGTGGTAATATCTACATTGGAATCAAGGACAGATAGAAGAGATGAGAAACTCGAACCGAGGTAAATATAGCTACCAGAGAGGAAGTCTCAGTAAAATCATTACCTGAGGTTGGATTGGAGCCTAATATTTTTCCTCCCTTTTTAAAGTCGCTCACTCTTTCAGCCAGAGAACCTTTTGCGGACATGCACTACTCCACCCAGTTTCTTTGTCTTTCAAATCCGGTCATGGATTAATTATGACTTAATATCAAAAGTTTGATGTTGATATTGACATTTTCTTTGAATACCTACGCCCTGCATTCATTCCCGGGTAGTGGAATAAAATATTTTTTCTCTCTCACAACCATGTGCTTCTTCTTCTACTTCTTGATTCTTATCCAAATACTAAAGGGATCGTTAACCATAACTCAGAGAGTCATAGTAGACCATGCTGCTCACCAGAAATGGAAAACCACGAGAGTAGTTTTCTCGACGACAACAACAGAAGATCGGCTAGATGAAGAACCACGTTACGCAACTGAAATCATGTCAAAGGAAGCTAGGACATGGAAAGAAGATTTCAACTCAAGGCTTCAGAGTTTTGCGGTAACAATGATGGAATCTGGGGACCAGATTCCTTGAAGGAGGGGAGATTGTAACACCCCAAAAATATTAATTACAAAATTGGACAAAAATAATTTGAAGCTATCTTCAATGCTACTAAAATAATCATCCAAAAAAATAATAATAATAATAAATTATGAATTTATGTTTAATTATATTCCACAATATTAACTAATAAAAGAAAATATTTAATTAAGAATTAGGTATACACTTGTCAATACAATTGCCCCAACACATGCCAACTCTTTAAAGCCCCAATCCATGCAAAACCCCTATAAATACACCCCCATTTCATCTGATTTAGCCCACAAAATCAAGAGCAAGTTTGAGAGTGAGAGTGTAGGAAATAGGGTGGAAATAGGGAAAATTATGAGGAAAATACCAAACCTCCTCCAAAAAAATCCGAAAATTTCACACAATCATCCTTATACACCCAGAAAACATTTAGTTTGAGAGGTGTAACAAAATCAAAGCCAAATCACCCAGAAAAATCGAAAACCCGTGAAGAACATTTGCAGAAATGCAACTCAGAAATCTATTTTTGAGGTAGCGTGTTCATGCCTTCATTTCTTCTATTTTAAAACCGATTTTGATCTTGTGTATAAAATGAAAGTTGTTCAAAATGTGTTAAAGTTTATGGGTATGTCGGCCGATCGCCCAAAAGGCCTCCGTACGAACCGATTTCTGGCGACCAAAGCACCAAGTCAATCATTTCGAAACATCAAATTCTGGGCAAAATCGGTTTGGAATTTCAAAATGTTTTCTGAACAAAAGTTGTAGATCGAAACGAGGCGAACCTGCTGTAAACTTTTCAGCCGCGCGTGGCGGCCGGAGCACGGCCACGCGCCGGCACGGTGGCGCGTGTACCGCACGCGCCGACAAGTTGCTCAAAATTCCGGCCGGCGAACGTTGCTGGACTGATTTAAGGCATTTCTGGAAAGTTTCGTGAAGTTTCGACTTAAACTTGATTTTTAATGAATTTTTAAAGTCTTATTTAGAAATTACCCGGACAAGTTTTGTACAAAAAATGATTTGCAGAAGATTCAACAACATATCTGGGTTGCTAAACATCAAAATTACTTATATTATGTTTATAGGACTTTATTTGACATCTGGGTTCAAAACCGAGCCAATCCAGTAAGACATCAAATAGTGAGGTGAGGTGTACTACCGAATTCTTGTTATATAGCCCTTTTGGCATTTGGCCTGGAATTTACAGTATCTTGTTATTCATTATCTCACCTTTTATATATTGTCATCATATTGTACATTATCTCGTCCCATTGGTCATCTTGATCTGCATGTTTATTTATCTTGAATGTTATCGATTACTAATCGATTCCTTTGATTGAACGAATCATTTGACTGAATGACTGAATGAATGGAGCCCTGGATATTTATCCACTGGACAACGCGGCTTCGGCCCGGAAAGTGAGTCCAATGAACAACGGATGACAGTCCGGGTATATGGTTCATCTGAACAACGCGCACCGTTTTACGGTCCGGAGAATGGTTCACTTGGCTCGTAAATGACTGAATGTACAGATCCTATCTGAATATGTGGGGAAAAGTGCTACACCAAACTGTCTGGTGGGAGCCACCTCTTTAGCCCACGATATTCACTCTGAAATCCTAAATCATCACGGTTCATTATTGACAATTTCTTGACTGCAAGATCTTTGTTACATGACATATCATATTGAGAAATTGCATTATTTGATAATTACAGATATAAAGCCATTAGTATTCCCTCACTAAGTCCTCAAAGACTTAACCTCTGTTTTCCTTGTAATTTATTGTGAGTTCCAGATACAGGAGTACCGGAGCCAGAACCAGAGGAAAATTAGGAAAATGGAAATGTTGGCTTACCGGGACTGTTATAGTATTTTCTCTTTTATTAAGTGTCGGACTATTTAAACATTGATAATTTCCTTGTTTGCAATAATATCACTCTATTATATACCATGTCATATTGATACATTGCATCATTTGATCAGTACCCAAATAAGCCATTGTTAATTCCTCACTAAGTCCTTAAAGACTTAACCTCTGTTTTCTTTTGTTATTTATCATGAGTTCCAGATACAGGAGAACCGGAGTCAGATCAGGAGGAAAATTAGGCTTACCAAGATCGTCTTAGTATTTCATCTTTAATTAAATATCATATCGTCGTAAGGAGCTTACATGAGATTGTAATAACTAGTTTATCTTGGATTGCATCTTGCTATTTATTTTGAACGCTTCCGCTAATATAATATAATTAATCATTATGTGTGGTTCTTTATGAAAGTATCCCTACATATGTACTTGTCTGTATTTATGATAGTGTGTGGTATCAGATAAGGGATAAAATAGCATGTCCCGAGTCGGGTGCCACAGAGGTGGTATTAATATAAATAATAAGAAAAGTAGTAAAAATAACAATGATGATATTATTTACCATGGTTACTTGTACACTCTAAACCTCACACTTTAGCCAACCACAAGACACCACCCCCCCTTGCATCATTTGTCTATAAATACACTCATCATTCTCATTTCTAGGCAGCTTTTTCGTTCCCCAAACATCAAAAATTTCTTAAGAGGCTAGTGAGTTTTGAGTGCAAAACAAGCCAAAACTTCAAAAAATCCAGAATAAACCCAATCCTCTTCCAAAAATTCTAAAGAAAATTTCTGGAAATACTACTTCCACCCAGAAAGCTTTTAGTGCAGGAGGTGTGTCAAAAATCAAAACCAGTGTCGCCCAAAAAAATCAAAATCTTGAAGAACAACTACTGAAAAATCTGCCCAGAAAGCTATTGTGAGGTAGTATGTTCAAACCCTTATTTATTACTGTTACATTTTGTTTTCGGTCTCCGTTTTAAGCTACCACTGTTTAACAAGTGTTCTAGTTTACATGCATGTCGTCCGATTGCCCAAACCGTCGCCGGACGTACGATTTTCAGGCGAGCAAATGTACATGCAGACCATTTTAGTAAAATCGGATTCTGGGCAGAATCGGATAGTCATTTCAAAATATTTTTGGAACAAAAGTTTTAGAACTCATCAAGGCGAACCCACTGGTAAAATCCTGGCCGCGCGTGGTTGCCGGAGCACCACCACGCGCCGACACGGTGGCGCGTGAACCTCACGCGCCGGTCCGATTTCCGATTTTCCGGTTTGCGTAACTTTCTGCACGTATTTTAGGGGCTTCTGGAAAGTTTCGTGATTTTTCGATAAACGGTTGATTTATTATGAATTTTTAAAGCTTTTGAACCAAATAAGATTTAATGGGTTGTGAGCCAAAAATGATGTTTAAATGTTTAAATACCCCATACTAGCCCTAACCCATGAATATTGCTTAAATTGTAATTATAGGAATTACTATTGGCTTGGACCTATCAAACAAGAAAATATCATAAGTTATCAAGGTGAGGTGTACTACCGACTTCTTTCGATATAGCATTATTTGGCATTCGGCCTGGAACTCACATTATATGTTTATTCATCACCATATTTTTCATATATGCTATCATCTTGTGCATGACATCAGTTCATTGATCATATTGTTTATATGTCTTGTCACCGTATTTATTGCTATTATGCTCCTTGAATGATTGAATGACTGTTGGAGCCCTGGACAACAGACATATGTCTGGATATTGAGTCCACTGGACAACGCGGCCTCGGCCCGGAAAGTGAGTCCAATGAACAACGGATGACAGTCCGGGTATATGGTTCATCTGAACAACGCGCACCGTTTTACGGTCCGGAGAATGGTTCACCTTGGCTCATGAACGAATGAATGTTCACATCTTATCTGAATATGCGGGGAAAAGTGCTACACCTAACTGTCGGGTGGGAGCCACCTCTTTAGCCCATAATATTCACCCTAATGTCCTAAATCGTCTTTATTCATTGATAATTTCCTTGTTTGCAATAATATCACTCTATTATATACCATGTCATATTGATACATTGCATCATTTGATCAGTACCCAAATAAGCCATTGTTAATTCCTCACTAAGTCCTTAAAGACTTAACCTCTGTTTTCTTTTGTTATTTATCATGAGTTCCAGATACAGGAGAACCGGAGTCAGATCAGGAGGAAAATTAGGCTTACCAAGATCGTCTTAGTATTTCCTCTTTAATTAAATATCATATCGTCGTAAGGAGCTTACATGAGATTGTAATAACTAGTTTATCTTGGATTGCATCTTGCTATTTATTTTGAACGCTTCCGCTAATATAATATAATTAATCATTATGTGTGGTTCTTTATGAAAGTATCCCTACATATGTACTTGTCTGTATTTATGATAGTGTGTGTCATTCACAAAGTGAATCCGTATATTACTTGTAATATTAATTTTTACATAAAGAATTAGAGGAAAATATAATTATACTCTTGAGTATGAATATTTGATTTTGGTTAAAACATTATTCATTAAAAACTTTACTCGCAAACAAAATGTATAAATATAACTTGTATTAATATACTTTAGACATAAATATAATAAAATAGGAACAAACATAATAAAAAGTTTAAACAATTATAAGTACCAAAAGAATAATCAAGAAATTATTAATAAAAGTGATTTACAAATTTTATTTTAAACTCTAATATATTTACAAGTAGAACATAGATAGATAAATTCATTGTAAAACAAACTTAAGTATTATTGCAATAGCATATTATATTAAATAATAAATATAGTATTTAAAGGATTAAAATATTAATTTTTAGGTAAGCACATGTCATTTCTTGGCCAAGCCACATGTCTCCCCAATTGTGGCTTAAGCCCTTCCTTTTTGCCTATAAATAACTCCCTTCATTCACCAGATTTCATTAACACAAAATTGAAGTAGAGAATGTTAGAATTTGGGAGAAAGTTAGAGTGTAGGATTTTTGTAGAATATGGGGCAATAGAGAAATTATGAGGAAAATTACCAAACCTTGTCCGAAAATTCCGAAAATATTCCACAACACTCCTCACATACCCAGATCATCTCCTGTAAAGGAGGTGTTGAAAAATCACAAGCTGATATTGCCCAGAAAATACAAGAACACGAAGAACAATGTGCTGCCAGAATCTCAGAAACCCATTTCAAGGTAGCATATTCAAGCTTCGATTTCACAGCTTTTAAAATAGATTTCGAAAATGTTTTACAAACAAAGAGTGTTTTAAATATGTTTTACTTTACATATGTTCCGGCCGTTGGTCGAAGAACTCATCGGAATCACTATTTTCAGGCGACTGAAATACACTAGTAAATCATTTTATAAAACCGAAATCTGGGCACAATCGGCTGGGAATTTCAAAATGGTTTCTAAATAGAAGTCGTAGATCGGAACAAGGCGGACATCCTGTAAAACTTTCAGCCGCGCGTGGTTGCCGGAGAATTCCCACGCGCCGGCACGGTGGCGCGTGTATCTCACGCGCCGGCACGATTATTGAAATTCCGAGCTCCGAACGTTGCTGAACTGATTTAAGACATTTCTGGAAAGTTTCGTGAAGTTTCGACTTAAACTTGATTTTTAATGAATTTTCAAATGTTTGCTTAAAATGTTCCGGATCAGTTTCGTACAAAAAAATGATTCTTAAAATGTTAAACCATACCTTTAGATTGATAATCATTATAAATTACCTTATATTATGTTCATAGGATTGTTATTGGCATTTGAGTTCAAAATCGAGCCAATCAAGTTAAGATCGCGTAATGAGGTGAGGTCTATTACGGTTTTCTTTCTATATAGCCCATTTGGCATTTGGCCTGGAACTTACTGTAAATGTTATTCAATATCGTACCTTCCATTTATGTTATCATGCTGTTCATTATAATGTTTCATTGCTCATATTGTCTGCATATAGTGAGGTGTACTACCGATTTCTTTCTATATAACATCTTTGGCATTTGGCCTGGAACTTACTGTAAATGTTTATTCAATGTCGTACCTTCCATTTATGTTATCATGTTGCTCACTATAATGTTTCATTGATCATATTGTCTGCATATGAAAGTACAACGTTTATCGCTAATCTATTCCCTTGAATGAATGAATGAATGAATGAATGGAGCCATGGACATGAGTCCACTGGACAACGTGGCCTCGGCCCGGAAAGTGAGTCCAATGAACAACGGATAAGAATCCGGGTATATGGTTCATCTGAACAACGCGCACCGCATCGGTCCGGAGAATGGTTCACCTCGGCTCGTAAATGAATGTTTGTATTGGATCGTATTCGAATATGTGGGGAAAAGTGCTACACCTTAATGTTGGGTGAGAGCCACCTCTTTAGCCCACGATATTCATTCTATTGTCCTAATCCGTCTTTGTTCGTTGATCATCTTTCCTGATCCGGATACGTGGGGAAAAGTGCTACACCTTAATGTCGGGTGGGAGCCACCTCTTTAGCTCACGATATTCCTTCTCAAGTCGTAAATGTCATCGTTCATTGAAATATTATTTGATCGCAGTGTTATCTCTTGTTACATGACATATCATATCGATAGATTGCATTATTGTTATTATATACACGAAAAGCTATTGTTATTTCCTCACTAAGTCCTTAAAGACTTAACCTCTGTTTTCTTTTTGTTATTTATCATGAGTTCCAGATACAGGAGAACGGGATCCAGGATCAGGGGATAATAAGGAAAATGGAAAATATTGGCTTATCAAGCACTGATAGTATTTCTTCTTTGGTTAAGTATCAGATCATTAGAATGAGTTTGTCGGGATTGTATTTTGTTAATAGATACTATGAACGCTTCCGCTAACGAAATATATTTAATTGTTATGAATACTTCCGCTAACGTAATATGATTAATTATTATGTATGGATTGTTTTAAAGTAATACCCTACAAATATATCTATATTTTTATATAGTAGGGAATGTGGTGCCAGATAAGGGTTAAAGTAATATGTGCCAGATAAGGGTTAAAGTAATATGTGCCCGAGTCGGGTCCCACAGAGGAGTCTAACTCGAGCTCATGCTCTCTAACGACATCGAGCTCGGCAAGATTTAAGTGTTCGAAAGCTCACATCCCAATTGGAAATAAATTGATTTTAATCTTCTTTGGCCTCCATATGGGAGCAGGTTCTGTTTCAAGTAAAAGTTATTCTTTTTGAATTCCATATGAAACTTTTTGCTTGCTACATCATGACTGAGAATTGAGTCAAACATCATGTGATTTCTGATAATTCACCATTAATACCATGAAGAAGAGTAGAAGACCCTTTGTCAACCGTTAACCTCGAACTGTGCCCCGTCACATTTTTTGTGGGTCGCGGTAAGAGGGTTTGTCGATAAATCGGATCTTAATTTGAATTTTACCTTGTTACATAATCTTCTTTTTTTTTTTTATATGAATTTCAAAGCTTGTTATAATTTGACTGCCCTTCTCATTCAAAATTTGATCCAACTTCAAGAATGGATTCAAAAACAAGTTAAAATGCAATCCTATTACAATCTTGATGAACATCAGGATCATAACTTGTACGGTGTCGGGTTCGAATCCCTCATTGCCCACAACCGGCCCAAAAGGGAAGTATATTTCGATCTGTGGGTAAAATCATGATCGGGATAGCGGACCAAAGCTATGGAACTTGGGTGTGGGTCTTTGGATGGCTTTTTCTTTTTATTTATCGTGAATGACGGACTCATTACATATAGAATGCCCTCGGCCCATCAGCGTATTTTGTTGTTTTACGTCCAGTAACTCTTCTTCAGCCAGGCTTGGGCAGAATAGGCAAGCAAGTACAAGTATTAGTAGCATAACACAAATGTCTGTCTCGTCATTAATATGTTTGCTCGCGGCAATTGTGAACTCTCGGGAGAATTGATGACCACATCTTTGATGAAGTGCTAATACACCTGAGAATTCTTAATTGACTAGTTGTAAATAGGCCCAGGGCTATGGAGCAAAGGATTATCCCGGACCTACACCAAGGTACTGAATGCTAAAGAATTGTCGTCTCATCTAAAAGCCCGAGCTTGTAGAGAGATTATTTATTCTCTAACATTCCCCCTCACTTGTGGGCCGATTTGTTCATCTTTTTTTGGGAGGCCCATCAAGTGAATATTTAATGTTGATGGAATTGTTGTTTGTGAGTTTTGAACTCAGGACCTTGGCGTTAGCCAGAGGCTCTGATACCATAAAGAATTGTCGTCTCATCTAAAAGCCCGAGCTTGTAGAGAGATTGGACAATTTAGTATTTATTCTCTAACAAATGCGAGCCTCTTTCTATAATTTTTTTTTAAGTTAGAGGCCGAGTAGCTTAACTCATCTATATTGATTTAAATGAGAGGATGGTGCAAATAAAATGATCACATTTGTCCCGTCTATTTAAGACAATGGGTTTTAGCCCAACTCATCCCTTTAAAACAAGCATATTGAATTTTTGACATTTAAAAAACAGCCAAATGGGGAAAATTCAGGAATATTTGGTAGCTTGGGGAGAGCAGTGGTGGTTAAATGTCAACTACAATGTATTTCCTCAAACACAAAGGAGGACGACATATTCTTACAAGAATTTAATTACACTATTACAGCAAAAAAAAACTTTAACTGCTAAAAGTCATAATATTATTATTACAGATATTCATATTGCATTTAAGTGGATGAGAGGGATGGAACACCAACATTCTTAATATCCCTCATACATCCATGCATTAATACATTTTCATTTATCTGTCACTTTCTTGACTATTCTTGTACTTTAATCTTAATTCTTGTTAGTCGCCCTCTTAAAATATAATTTTTATAGCTAGATCTCGTAGATAATTATTCGAAAAAAATCAATATGGTTCCCTTAATATAATAATTAGCACTCTGCAAGAAAGAAGGTTTCAGAAACATTTATGTCTGATGATCGTGTTTCCTTTTCAATATTAAAGTTTAAGACATAAAATTACATCTCAAAAATCTATTTTTTGAAAACCCTTTTTGCTGATTTTGAAATGGATTCCGTTTTAATTTTAGAAACAGATTATAGAACGGTTTTTGAATCCCTTCTTTCTTTAAAACAATTTGATAAATGATCTAAGTTTCAAATTCCAGTCTCTCTCATGATATGGTTGGGGAGAGAATTGATTACTTGTTCATGGTGGATATGAAAACAACTATTTTGTTCATATGTCGAATAAACAATTCGTAGAACTATCGCAAAGATTCAAAAGCATGAAAAAGATTCATGTATTCCATAAAAAGATTGATATTAAAAAAATATTTTACAACTCTCGTGATACAATATCTGATATAATAAGATATCACATGCGCAAGTGCAGAACCACCGATGGGCTAGGGTAGGTTCAGTCTCATGCAACTTTTCGAAAAAATAAAAAAAAATTAGCATTAACTTTAGAAAAGTTAGTTTTTTAGTTTGAAATAGTGATTACTCTTTGGCCCTATCTATCCCAGCCAGTCCCAATTGATTTTGATTTCTGGCTCCGCCCATTTTTAACGACTGTGACCTAGAAGTCCTAGGAACACATGCATGCATGATCATCTTATCTTGATAGCACACAACACACACATGCATATAGTAGGATATTAATAATAATCTCATTTAAATTCTACAAGCCAAAAATGGGAAGATAACATTTGTGTTACATGCAATACAGATAATAATCGACCTTTACTTATATTACACGATTCTGCCCAATCCCAAATACCAACAAATTGGAGAGCACAGAAGAACAAGGTAAAACAAATTTTAAACACTCGTTTCTTTCAATTCATCTCTTCTTTTGCAATCAACTAATTCTACATTCTCCAGTTTAAGAATTTTAAACAGATTCCAATAAGTTTTATTCACCTTCTTTTTACCAAAAATCTTGAATTTCTACTTCAGATTATCACGGTTTTCTAAAGGTATTTTAGCCTCTTGAATGTACGTTTATATATAATATTGATCACAATGCTGAAGATAATTATTTTGTAGCAAATTTTACCAATCTTGATCCTTTGTTTATTCTGGTCATCGTCCTAATACTGGAGTTATTATGCTTGACAATCATTGCTATCTTTATCTTAAATCAGAAAATTTATTCAACCCTTCTGATTTTTACTAACCATTTTGTTTTTTTTGGATGTTTTATTAAGACTATTATATATAGTTTTCAAGTTAAATATGGGAAGAGGGAAGATAGAAGTGAAGAGGATTGAGAACAATACAAGCAGGCAAGTCACCTATTCGAAACGGAGGTCCGGTTTGATGAAGAAGACACATGAGCTTTCTGTGCTGTGTGATGCTCAGATTGGACTCATTGTTTTCTCTAGCAAGGGAAAGCTCACTGAATACTGCACTCCTCCATTGAGGTAAAATTATTTAAGAAATTATATTGTGAAAATCCCCTCATTTTTTCCAAAGAATGAGTTTCTTTTGGGCTTTGAAAGGGTTTCTTGAAATATGTATTCGGTGGATTATAATACATGCGGTCACTAACAAATATGATATATTCTTTTGAATTTGATCTAATATTTTTACACTCACAAAAGAATTAGCCCTATTCATTCTCTTTTTATTCCCCTTCTCTCATTATTTACATTGTCAAGATATTTGTTTTGTTGTTTAGGCCTAAAGTAATTATAATCTTCTAGGGGTTTCTTGAATTAGGTTTATTTGATTGTGTACAAAACAATTTCATATATGGTTGTTTAGTATGTAAAATCTTTAGAAACGACTAAACATGTTTTATTTGATTATCAATCCAAGGGTTTGACTTATATACTGTCAAACATGAGTGAGTGTTGAGAGTTACAAATTATGTTAGCTTTTTTATAAGATACATGTGTTACTCCACTAATCACCAATTGATTTTGAGTTTGAACCACATGTATTCTTACCAAACAAAATTCTAAAGGGGAAATTATGTAACATAAGAACTCTAAGAATTTTGATGGGAAAATCATCTAAATTAATTCATCATAAAAAAAAATTTGATTTGGAGGAACTAATTAAGTTGAAGTCATACATATATTTTTATTTACGTGTCTCTGGTTTTAGTTAGTCTAATCTTGCTCGCGATATATGTTACGAAATGAGTACTGCCTGCATTTTGATTGGATATATTTTCACAGCATGAAGCAAATGATAGATAGGTACGTTCAGGCCAAGGGGATTTCTTTACCTGATGGAAACAATCAGACAGGATCAGCCCCATACAATGTAAACAACCTTTAGTACCCAAACTTGGTATTAATTATTTTTTCTCGTATCTATGTCATATCTCTAACTCGAAACAATGTAAATAAATTAATATATATTCCAGGATCAAATGTACAAAGAATTAACACAAATGAAAAGGGAAACACTGAATCTCCAATTAACCCTTCAGAGATACAAAGGAGATGATTTGAGCAGCGTGCAATTCGAGGAACTTCGTCAACTCGAACAGCAGCTCGAGCACTCGGTCGACAAGGTGCGCGCCAGAAAGGTATGATCACTATTAATTACATTTGAATTTTTAGTAATTTAACATAATATATTTATTGGATTGTTGGATTAAATGCATGCATGCAGTTTCAGCTACTTCATGAGCAACTGGAAAATCTGAAGAAGAAGGTAATTTTTTGTTTAATTATCAATCTCGTTTCCCTTTAAGTTCAAGTTGATATATAAGATTTCAGTAACTTTTGTTCCAAAAAATGTTGCTCTAGGAATTACTGCTGGAGAAGGAGAATCAAGAAATGTACCACTGGGTATTGTAAAATATAGATTTTAATTAATGCCTTTTAAATCAATTTAATGAATTGAATGCAACTATACAGTTAATGAGCAGTCAAATTCAGAAACAAGCAGAAATAGAGCACAATCAACAGGCCATGAAAGAGCTCAGATTAATGGAACAACAGCCATTATTGAACCAGTTTCCATTCTTTGGAGAAGATATTGAGGAGCAGCCAAGTTCTGTCCTACAATTATCAACTCTGCAGCACCCACAGCCACATTCGTATCGGTTGCTGCCCACTCATCCTAATCTTCAAGACTTTGGCACTTCGGTACGACACAAATAATTGATCCATCTTTTGTTGTATAAATTTGGTATGGCTTTTGAACTCCTTTTGTTGAATATTGTTTTGCAGAGTGATTATGGTCCCACTTAAGGGACTCCTGGCCCTATGGGACATATGCATTTGGGAGATCCTTTAATTTCTTCTTGGTTTCATAAAGAGATGTAGGATTATATATGTTTGCAAACTAATTTGTTAAGAAAAATTATATTGAGAGTTTCGAGTATGCATGCATTATTAATCATATATGACAATTAAGTACTCTTAAAAATATATACATATGCTCCAAAAAACAAATTATAATATATATATATATATATATATATATGACATTCCCTAATATTATATTCTTTTCTATAAGTTAAGCACTGATAAATTAGTGGAGCTTTTTATATGTATTCAATATTAAAGTATATGTTAATGGTTTAAGTTACTTCTTTTAGACTGAGAAAAATGGATATTGGTCCTTTCTTACATGGGCCGTAGAGTATATTATCCAAGACAGGGTGGGAATCTGATCTTATTAGTGGGCTTGGGCTTTTGGGTTCTAAGTTTTAATTCATAATGTAGTAGTTATCACAGTTTAATAATATTTGTAAACAAGTTTTAAAAATGTATTTTACAACTTGAATCGGAGAATGTGATGAATTAAAGAAATATTTAGGGGAAACTTCAAGCCGTTACATAATGATGAAACATAATTCAATTTAGTCAGGGAAAAAATTCTCCAATCACTTAAGTTCATTTGAAGTTAAAATGACAATAGTACCATTAATCTTTCTCACTCACATTTTCAGCTTTCATATTTCCCTCACTCTAATTTCAAAACCCAACAACCACCATTTCAGACTACCGGCGACAAGATGGGCGGTGGTCAGTCTCAAAAGTTCGGCCATGGTGAGGGGAAGCTAACCAGTGTATGGGCTCAGACCAATTCATGGAGATCGAAGAAATCAAACCCAAGAGCGAAACCCTAGGTCATGCAATTCGCCCCTTCCAAATCAAATTTCGGCAATTCCACAGCAACTCACGGTGGCTATCTGGTATAGAAATGACCACAAATGAATCGTGAACATTTTCACATATTGGGCTCGTTGAACGGAGGTCGGGCTACGATGAACGGAATAGTGCATGTTTTTGCACCTTCAGTGTGTGTTCACGATTTTGTCAATATTTGAAATCAGTAAGTGATGCACGAAAATTGAAAATCAGTAAGTGATGCACGAAAATTGAAAACCAGTAAGTGATGCAAAAAATTGAAAACCAGTAAGTGATGCACGAAAATTGGAAATCATTAGCTGGTGCACGAACTTATTAAATAACTGATGCATGAAATTATTTTTGTGGCACGAGTTATTTGTTTTGCATTTTTCGTGCACCAGGGTTATGTAGTTCGTGGGTGCACCAGTTAATTAAAACAAAGTTCGCGCCAATTGTTATATTTTCGTACATCAGTTAGTTTTTTAAATTTTTCGTGCACCAGAGTTATATTTTCGTGCATCAGTAATATATTGCTTGCACCAGTTAGTTTTTTGCATTCGTGCACAAGTTATTTTGTTGTCATGCACCAGTTATTTTTTGCAAAATTCGTGCACCAGTGAATCAAAACAAAGTTCATGCACCAGTTGTTATATTTTCATGGACCAGTGTTACATTTCGTGCACCATTTTCAAAACTCGTGCACCAGTTAATTAAAACAAAGTTCGCACCAATTGTTATATTTTCGTGCAACAATTACTTTTTCATTTTTGGTGCACCAATTACTTTTTTTGCATTTTTCGTTCACCAAGGTTATATAGTTCATGCACCAGTAATTTTGTTTTAGTACACCGGCTACTTTTTTGCAAAATTCGAGCACAAGTGAATTAAAACAGAGTTCATGCACCAGTTGTTATATTTTCATGCACCAATGTTACATTTTCATCACCATTTGCAAAATTCGTGCACGAGTTAATTAAAACAAAGTTTGCACCAATTGTTATATTTTTATGCACCAATTTGTTATATTTTCGTGCACCAGTATTACATTTTCATGGACCATTTGCAAAATTCATATACCAGTTAATTAAAACAAAGTTCTCACCAATTGTTATATTTTCGTGCAACAATTATGTAATGTGAATTATGCAAAAGTGCACCGAGTAAATAATAAATCGAACCAACAGCTGAAATCGAAGAACAACAAGAGTCAAATCAAGATCAGCATAAACTGAAACATGTGTAAACCATCTAAACAAGAGTAACATTTCTAGACAAAAAAAAAAATATCAACAACAAGAAATTTTTCAACCCACATCAGATTGTCTCCCAAAACAGCAACAAAAAACACCAACAGCACAAAGTTTGATCAAATGATCGTTCCCGTCTAAAGAGTACCAAAACCATTTTGTACATGATAAAGCAATCATCGGCCTTGAGTTTTTCCAAAACCCAATTTCAAATCTTTCACCCATTAATTCACGTGGAAATATAAAACCCAGAAAAACTTGTACAAGAAAACCCAAATCCCAAGATTTCAATTCTTTCATCATCAATTCTTTCACTCATTAATTCATGTAAAAAAAAAACACACATACAGACTCACATAATGACATAACAAGGTTTGTTGTTTTATGTGTGAGTTTATGCAGTGGAAAAACCACAGTGACTTCGTCCGGGTCTACTCGGCTGGACAGGAAGGTCCTCGGGTGGTGCTGCAATTGTTGCAACATTGTGGTGCGAAAGCTTTTCGCTCGAGTTGAAGCACTCGTTGGCTGATGGAGAAGAGAATAGCAGCCGGTTGTGTCTTGAAGGAGAAGATAGTTTATTTTGGGATTAGGGTTTCTGGAAGGTCCTTATTTAAATAGGGGTATTTGGGAATGAAAATAGACTTTAATGATTATGTAAAGAAACTTCTCTCCACCCTGTATTATTTTGTAGACATTTTTAAAATGGAGATTTATGTGAAAAACTTTTAGGTTAAGGTACTTGGACGCAAATTTCCCAAATATTTAAAACCAAAACGTTTTGGAAAAAAAATAAAATAAAACTGAAAGTATTATTAATGCTACTTTTAGATAAATGTACTTCATCTTTAATATCACAACTGCCTGTTATTGAATGTTGTCTTGTTTTAAAGTAAATTTATTAGTTATTATCAACTCCTAAAATAATTAATATAAAGATTTACTTCGATATTACTATATGTAGAAATACACATAAAAAACTTAATTGCTTACCGGATTCGCGCCTGGCCATTAATATATAGTGCAACAGAAATTGTTAGGATTAATTGTTTACTATTAGGTTAAAAGTTATAGGCTAAAAGTTATAGCTATTAACAGAGATGTAAATAATGCAAAGTCTCGTACTAAGCGACACATGAACACGAAGGTTGCACCATAAATCTTTGAAAATATTGGATGTGTGAAAATGTTTAGAAACTCATCGAGTTGATTTTTGGGGTCTTTACCATTGGATGCCTCTTACAAGTCAGAGCCTCAAGTTTGAAGACGCAATCATGGTTGAACTAATGTCAGAATTAATCATGCTTTTTGAAAATAATTACACCAATCTACACAAAACAAGTGTTTTGGAACAATTTTTTGACTTCAAAATTTTCTTTCTCAAGATTATGACATCTCTCTCTATGTGCCAAATTTTCCAAACACTATATTTCAAAGTCAAAGTTTCATTTTCATAACTATTTATTCAAATCCCACCAAAATAACCTCACAAACTTGGAAAACAAAAAAGAAATTAATGAATTTGGTGCTATAGCCACCTTTAATTAATCTTGGATTCTTCATTTTGTGTTTTTTGAGTTTAGTTTTACTTTCTTTCTCAATCCATTCGTCCATTATTGTAGTGGAGTAGGAATAATCCCACAATCAAGATTGATGGCAAATAAATGCCAAATTTTGTTAGATATTTTACCGCCTTGTGTTATTTGTGTCAGGAATTTTGAATTTTTTTAACAAATAATTGAAAAAGAAAAAGATTAGATTAAAATTTGAAAAATACTTTTAAAAAAATCGAGATCTCTAGATAATGGAAAACAAATCCCACAAAAATATCAATTCTCTCGTTTATCACTTCATGTATATAAGTTTTTGTCACGTTTGAAGTTTTTGAGAAAACTATATTGGAGAAAAGTCAAAGTACATATTTTGAGGGTAAAAAGTGTATGGGTGAGGATACTGCCAGAGCAGTTTTTGTTGCTCCAGAGCAACTTTTTTAAATTCCCAATTTGACCTCTGGCCCACACTCTTATCTCTTTGAATTCATGCGCATTCAAACAAGTTTCCGTTAACGTTTCATGTATAATATAATTAACAAAAAAATCTAATTAACAATAGATTTCTAATTTTAAACAAGTTTTATGTCATATAATTAATAATAAATCTACATTTTATAATATTAATTATAAAGATTAGTTACCATAAATAATAATTATTTTAAAATTATAAAAAATCAATTAATTTTTTCCTCAACAAACGATTAAATATATTAAAAACAATAAAATAATATAATAAATAATATAAATATTTAAAAATAAAACAAAAAAATTAAAAAAAAGAAAACAAAAAATTGCTAGCCTTCGCAAAGCATAAAACCCACACTATGTTTTTATGGCTTAGAGCTTCTCCATTCACAGACCAACATGACAAAAACATGTTGTACCAAGTTTATCTATCAATGATAGCAAAGATTTGAATTCCACGATGAAAAATAACTCTAATGATGTATGAACACTGTTTCTAAACTATTTTACTATAATCAATTAATACCTCATTTATTATTATTATTATACATTCGCTTGTGTTGTTTAACCAAATTAGGGATATGAAAACCTTTTTCGAACAAAGCATTCTTGTGGCTCTGATTAAATAGTTGATTTTGAATTAAAAAAATTAATCAATGTGCATATGGATATGCTGACAAAGAAAATGGAGGGATTATCAAAAAGGGGTGTTGGATATAATGAATGAAGAGTATGTGTAAATGCTTTTTAGAACTGCCAATAGTTCTGTAGCTAGCTCTGCTTCTATGTCCAAGCGAATAGATTTGTGCCCCCGAATTCTATAGTTCCTCGAGCAGACAATTGTATCATGCAAGATTATGATTTCCTCTCGGTTACTTTATAATTTTTCCTATGGCATCTCAGATTGAATACGGTTCCAATTGAGCTTATCATATCTGTTAAGTTTAGTTTCTTGGTACATGTATAATGTGCTGTAAAAAATGATTAATGCTATGTTTTTGACATTTTGTGGTTAGAGCTTCTCCAATCACACACTAAAATGGTATACTCCAACTAGGGATGGCAATGTGACGGGTCTAAACCCGGACTTGTTTTGAACCAGACCCAAAGGGCGGGTCTAGACCCGCTTCAACCTGGTTTTGAGCTGGGCGGGGTGGGTCCCGAGTTTGGCCAAACCTACCCGACCCCATACATATATTAATTTTTTTTCAAAAAATTAATATTAGATATATATTTCACTTCGTTGATTGAACAATAAAGTGTCATTATATAATTTATATTAAAACGTATGTGTTCATATTAAAGAAATTGGACATTTTGAAGGGAATGGGAGCAACTTTGATAGCTTAAATATAATTTTACATGGCTTATTATAAATATTTACTAGAGAAAACATGAAATTCAATAACAAAACTCAATTTTTATGCATCAAAATTGATTTTTAGCTAATAAACATTTTATAAAAATAAAATAAAAAATCAAGCAGGGCGGGGCTGGTTTAACCAGCCGGGTTCGCGCGACGGGGCGGGTCTAGGACAACCTTTTTGTAGCAGGGTGGGTCTCTTGTTTGGCCAAATTCGTCACAGACTCATCCCGTTGTCATCCCTAAATCCAACCCCATGATATCCTCTGTGTGATGATACCGTGGGGTTTTATGTTGCGCCATTTCTGACCATCAACATTTTAAAAAAAAAAGTTTGTTTTATTTTTAAATATTTATATTGTTTTTTATATTATTTTATCGTTTTTAATATATTTAGTCATTTTTGACGAAAATTTTAATTAATTATTTATAACTTTAAAAATAATTAGAATAATTATTTTTTATAGTATTTTAATGTTTATAATTCATTATTTATAATTAATATTTATAAAATTAGATTTATTGTTAATTATATGACATAAACTTGTTTAAAATAAGAAACCTAATAATTAGATTTATTGTTATGACATAAAACGTTGACGGAAACTTGCATGAACAACTGAATTCAAGAGATAAAAGAGTGTGGGCCCGGGGATAAAATTGAAATTTGCTCTGAAACAACCGAAATTGCTTTGGCAGTATCCTCACCCAAAATTTATTCTAGGCTAATTTTTTTTAAAAAAAGAGTTGTGAATTGATATTTGGATTGCTCCCACTCTCCACAAATTTATATTGAACTAAAAAAATAATTAACAGCAAACATAGTTACAACCCTTCATTTAACTGCTAAAATCAATCAAATTGTCTTGTTTAGCAATGATTTTGTCCGAAGTGACGCAATAACTTTGACCATGCGGAGGCGAGCAGGGTATCATCCTGCATGTGGTAACCTATTCGGAATGGATTGTCCTGCTCGACAATGATTTTATCTGATGTAACACATCATTCCACCCACATCAAATAATAATAATAATAGTAACAATAATAATAATCATATAATTATAATAAAAATAAAATAATCATAAATTAATAATAATAATAATAATAGCTGCTAAAATCAATCAAATTGTCCTGTTTAGTAATGATTTTGTCCAATGTGACGCAACAACTTTGACCATGCGGGGGCGAATAGAGTATCATCATGCACGGGATAACCTATTCGGATTGGATTGTTCCACTCGACAAAGATTTATTCGATGTGACACATTCCTCCCCCCACATCAAATAATAATAATAATAATAATAACAATAATAATACCCTGCTTGCTCCCACATGACCAAAGTTGTTGCGTCACTTCGAACAACATCGTTGCTAAACATGACAAATTGATTGATTTTAACAACTAAATGAAGGGATGTAACTATGTTTGCTGTTATTTATTTTTTTAGTTTAATATAAATTTGTGGAGAGTGAGAGCAATCCAATTATAAAATTTTAGCTCATAAATAAATTAAATCCATTAATTAATTAAATTATTGAAAACTTATATATTAGTATTAAGAATTTTGTGGATGATTTTCTATAAGATTTTTTATAATAAGTTTTAGTAAAATTATTTTGGTTATTTCAGTATAATTATATGTGAATTGCTATTTTATAAAATTGAGCAGATATACACCACAAAAATATGGTTAATACTAACATTTCATTACGTAAAAGAAAACCGATTTTTTTTTTATAAAAAAACTAAGAAACACATACTTAGTATGTATTTCTTACTTCTTACAAGTAAGAAACACATACACATAATGCGTTTCACCTTAAGTTTGTAAAAAAAAAAAAATTTAACGTTATTTTAGAAATTGTTTTTAAAAGTCACAATATTTTTTTAAAAAATTATCCTATATTCTATGTGCTATGTGGGGATGGGTTTTAAAAATATAAATATATAAATTTGACAATTTAGGCGAATGTTACGATCATCTCCTTGACTATTCGTCGTTGGATACTTGTAGAAGTTAGTAAAAGACTGTCGAGAGAGATTTCAAAAAATAATTATTTATCTTGCTGACTCCAGGATTTGACTCAATAGAATGATACAGTTAAGCCCGATTTCAGTCATATTTATACACCAACTCATTATTGAAACACAACATATTTTAAACACAAAATATATAAACTAACATACCAATCATTTAAATCAATCATATTGAGTTGATCCATAAATAGAGCTTAAATAAAGTCCATACTAATATTTTCCATTATTTACAACTCAATAGAGATTTAGATGGCTCAGTTACATGCCAGTGAACCCAAAAACTAAAGCATTGGACAATGAATTTTGATCGGTTATGAATCGTAATCGTTTTAACATGGACCGCATACTTTCCTATTGAGTGTTCCCTAAATCAGAGCAACACTTTTTATCTTCCTTCAACACACATTTCATGGTTCTTATCGAGTCTCAACCTATTTTTATTTTAGGGTCCCATCGATAGAAATCAATGCAATTACACCATTATCTTGTTGCCTGTCAAATCTGTCGATTTCTAAGATATGGGTCCTATTTCTTTGGTTTTATCAGTGCTGTGTCTTTTCTTTTTCTTTTTTTTATTTGCAAATAAGGGATTGAACAATGATTTAATTTTGTTTTTTTATCATGCAAATGCAATAATTGAACCTGACCATGTGGTTATTTATTTATTAATATTTGTATGGATTCACGGGAACTTAACGACAACATTCGAAACACAATTTATGGTAAGATACATTATTTAATTAATGGCAAACATAAAAATAAATCAATTATTCAGCGATTGAGATAATAGTTGGTAAGTCAGAATTTGGAATTCGACTAAGAATTATTAGCTCTAACCAAAGATTTTATAGAAGGTTAACTGACTATTACACTATTTCATAAACAAAGATGAAAATACATGGATAGAAAATTTTACATGGGATTCTGGAATCCCACCAAATACATAAAATTGGCACTTCTCTTGAAATGAAAATAACCTACTAAAATTGAAACATAATTTTTTTCCCAGGAAATTATATTTCTTGAAAATAACCTGAACCGAACCAATAGATGATCAAGAAGAAGTCTTGAAGGGCTTGTAAACCTTAAGATCAGAGATAACTCCAGCAAACGATCCCGCAGCAGCAGCAATCGAAATGATCAAACAAGCAGCACTCAAAATCTGCAAACTGATCCACTTCGAGCTCCATTTAGGGATCTTCTTTTGTGCAATGTACATCTCCACCGGAAAATAAACGGTCAGCGGCCAAAACCCGAATGCACCAAGAATCCCCACGACATCATTAAAGAAAGGCAACAACATCGAAACCACCGTCGTTATCATGACGAAAATGGTCCTCCAAACGAGCCTGAATAAGTTCAATTTAAACGGTTTGAATCCCGGAACAGGGACCGCGACCTCTTTCGTGATGATTTTGCTGTTTGGGAACCATTTTGCCACGGTTTTCTCGACGAACGCGAAGAGGGGTTGGCAGTAAACTTGGTATGCACCGACTAGGTGAACAACTATGGCTATGTTGGCTATGTCGAGAAGCCAGTAGGGGTTGTAGAATCCGAAACCGGTGAGGAGGTTTCCCGGGGAGCTGTCTCCAAATGCTGCATAGCCAAAGCAACCACATAACATGTAGAACATTGTTGTCACTGCTACGCTTAGGAACGTGGCTTTCTTCATTGTTTTGTGCTCTGATGGTGGAGATTTTATTGTATCCTGTGATGAAATAAATAGATTACATAAGATTTTATGTGAACCGATAATAATGTTATATTTTAACATAGACTCCTGTTCAAAAAGATGAAATATACCTGAATTTCAATAAGAATTAGGGAGTAAGAGTATGCAAAAGCTATGGCTCCAAGAGCTTGAAAACTCCTCCAGATCTTTTGAGTTTCGGTGACTGTTCCAATAGTTACTCCGGTGAGACTTCCTCTAATTTTACCATTTTCTGTAACGAAAATTCAGAATTAATCAAAATATATACTTCTTTATGAAATAAATTTCTAAAATCCAAGCGGGATTTACTTTTTTCAAAATAATAAGTTACCTGCAACTTTGCCAATTCCAAGGCCTAAACCAATTGAAGAGTAAGTAAAGGACATAATTGCAGCAACAATTGAAAGCCACCAAATCTGATCAAAATCTGGGATTTGTGAGAAAACTATTTCTATTACACCAAATGCAATCATGTAAGGATTGCTTGAAATTCTGCAAGGGCTGTCATCTCCTTTTGAGTGGAAGCAATTAGACTTCGCAATCGCCCTGTTCCATCAGTTTCCATAATAAATTAGAAAACTAATATTCTGGAAATTTATTTAAAAAAATCTACAAAAGTAATTTGCTTCTTACATCATGCTTATAGAAGATGCAATTGTATAACCAATTGCAACTCCAAAAAGATTCAAATACTGAATTGTCCCACAAACTTTAAACTGGAATCCACCTATAAATTCAAGAAAACCCAAATCGATTTTCAGAACTTTATATTTTTTTATAAATCTACAAGCTTCGTATACTATAAGCTGAAAATATACCCAGATTGGCTTTAACAGCATCCATGTAAGTGTAATTTCTCTTGCCGGTGTCGGGGTCGCCTGAGCGGTAACATGTCGCCAGAAGTGTGGAGGTGTAATATGTCACGAAAGAGAACAAAAACAAGACAGCTGGACCAGCAATCCATCCCAGTTGAGCTGTAGCCCAAGCCAAGGACAAGACACCGGAACCAATCACAGCTGTTATGATATGAGCACTTGCGGTCCAAATACTACCTATTCACGGGGAAGAAAAAAATCAAGAATATTCATTTACATGATAGAAAATTGAAATCTTGAATTGGGTTTAATATATTACATGTAATTTTTAAAAAATATATATATACCGGTTCTTTTGAGGCGACCGTCGTCGTCGTAACACTTGGAGCCAGCCTGAGGAGCTACATTGATGGAGACCTCAAGGGCTTGCTGATGATTCTGTATCGATCCTGTATTCTCAGCCATCTTTATTACTTTATTTTGTTGGGAATTCGAAAATCAAGAAAATATCAACTTTTTTCTCAAAAGATATATAGTTCCACACGGGGAGACAAGAAAGTACGAAGATCAATCAGAGTATTGAATGCTCTAGTTTTTCGTCAGAAATTCAGTGAACGGACACGGCACTAGTCCCAACAGTTTTCTTGCCTGATCTTTAACCTAAATCACTCAAAAATTGTCACACTTATCAAGATTTTTGTAGAAGATGGATGGCTCTAAATTATGAGGAATAATCAAGATTGAAGTGGGTTCTTGGTTTGCAGATGACAGTGGGGTGGAGGGATATATATAAGAGGAGAAAGGTTGGCGTTGGCTAAAGCCAGGTGAAATGTAATAACACGAGGACAACTAGGAGACGCATTTTGTCAACGAGAAGGCTGCCCCATTAAATTTAAGAGTGGAAACATACTGTTTAAATATTGTAAGTATTGGATTCAAAAAAGTTCCTTTTTTTTTCTTTATAAGTGCTAAATTAATTTTTTGTATCAAACGCGATTCGAACTCGAATCCATCTAAAATAGATATGAGCTTTTATCCATCCCAACAAACCCTTCAAAAATGCCCTTTTTAGTCTCTGCTAAGTGCTAACCGAAATGGGAATTTTGAGGCAATATATTCATTTTCTGGTTTTGCCACTAGATAATTATTATGCGGTAGTTTCCTACTCAAATTTTTTTTTTAAAAAAAACATGTTTTCCTTCTAAATTTTAGATTTAATACTCCTAATTTCTAAATTCAAAATTACCACCTTCCTTGAATTTCTTGAATATCAACCCCACCACCCTACCCCTACCCCTACCCCTACCCCACCCTAAAAGGTGTGATATTATTATATATATTAAATAACACGTATCGTGTCAAATTCAACTAATGAATACATGCATTTATTGTTTTACAAAGTGATGGATTATGGAGATAACTCTTTCAAACCGAACTCCTCGTGTTAAGGAACCGACTCGTAATCGAAGCAACTTTTTTGTAAGAAGACAAACTGAAAGTTGAAATAGGTTTTTCTCAAAGTCCTTTGACTGAGGTTATTCGCAATTTACAAGTTGGCCTCTGGACTATGGATGGCAACGGGGCGGGTTTGGGATGGGTTTGGCCAATCTCAGGACCCGCCCCGCTACACATAAAACTCATACCCACCCCGCCCCGCTTAGACCCGCCGGGTTCGTGGGTTTACCCGCCCCGCAAACAAATTTTTTTTTTATAAAAAAACAAATTTGGTATTAATTAATTTTGAAACACAAAAATTGAGTTTTGAGATTGAATTTAATGTTTTCCTCTAGTAAATATTTATAATAAGCATCGTAAAACTATATTTAAACTATCAAATATTTATTATTTAGTTTTTATTCCATTCAAAATGTTCAACTTCTTTACCATAAACACATGAATTTTGATATGAAATTAAACAATAACACATTATTGCACAATCAAAGAAGTGAAATGTATATTCAATATTAATTTTTTTTAAAAAAATAAAATTAAAAATGCATAGCGGGGCGGGTACGGGGCGAGTTCGGCCAATCCCAGGACCCGCCCCGCTTCCAAACCCGGTTGAAGCGGGTTTCGACCCGCCCCAGCGGATCGGGTTCAATACGGGTCCGGGTTTGGACCCGCCCCATTGCCATCCCTACTCTGGACTATATAAAAAGGGTAAAGTTGGTAATTAATGAGTTTCTCTTTCACAAACCATTATACAGTGTGGTAAAAAAAATCATTTTTTCACCAAACCAAGATATTAATATTTTGTACTTGCTTAATATATGCTTTGTCGATTAAACTAGTAAGATGATTGATGTCATATAACGAATATGTCATCTTGGGCAAAATCTCATACAAGTGCCGAACAAAAAATGCCCGAGCACGAAGTACTTGACCAGAAGATATGTGTGCTCGGCTCCTTTGGTTAAATAACAACGGAAGATCCAAACATAACTGACAGTCAACAGTGATGGATGAACGTGTGTTGATAATGTGTGGATTTCTCGGACATGTCTTAAGTCAATCACACCATGATCAATGGCATATCATGTAACTACTAAAGTTGGCTATAAACATCAACCTAGAGCCACATTGAAAGGCGTTGAAATTTCTTGAGTAAAAAGTACTAAAAATAGCATAATCATTACTATGTTCGGCTTCTCTCTCAATTAAAATAAAGAACAGTCTGATTGTTTTGTTTTTGCTGAAATATTGTACTAAACTATTGTAAATCATTTACTGGACCAGGTCTCATGGTTTTTCCCTTCAATTTTGCGGGGGTTTTCACGTAAAAAATTGTGGTATCTCCTATTTATTTTCTATTACACTTATTCTTTCGAATATCGAAAATATTGGAGAACATCATTGATGAAGGAAATAATGTGCTTTTGCTAATACTGAAATATGTGTGTATCAAGAAAAATAGAAAGGTAGGAATCAAAACCTTGCTTGGCTTTTGAAGACACTGAAAAATTAAAGTTATTTCAAACTTTCGCAATATAAATATATTTAATAAAATACGTCAATAACAAGTTTATTGGGGCCATTCTTCCCGAGCCAAATATTTCTTCCCTCGATTTAACCAAACTAATTAGTAGTTCCATAAAATACATATTATGATACGTGTGCATCAGTTTCATATCTCATTATATTTAATTTAATATAAAGTGACTAGAAATTATATTATCCCTTTTAATAAGAATCTCTGAATCAAAACAAGTAACACGTTACGGCTCCTCCTCCATCCTTTCCTTTGAAACGGAATAGGCTTCTCCAATTATTGATACTACGTGGCCTTAATAAAAGTTATTTTAAATCATATAACAATTCAAGTATCATGTTTTTATTGCTTCCATATCCAAATAATTACATTGCCAGTAATTATACTCATTACAATTTGTGAGTATCGAAACATGTGACATTGAAACCGATACCAATTGTAAGATCAAACGTGTTTTTTTAAGGTGGCATGTCACTTGTTTTTTTGATAGACAATAAACATTATAAGAGGATATTAACACCCCTAATACTGTAAAACATATATCATCTCATCCAAAGCTACAAAGAAAATCCAACCCTAAACCGAAATACATTGTAACCAATATGGTAAGCAAATTTTAATTCTTGCGATTTCTAGTCCTTAAGTTGTAAGGCTTGTAGGTTGTTTTTGTTGGACCTCGAGAGATAATCTATGTCTCCCCCTCATCCTTGTCCTCTATCAATGAAGCATCGATATTCCCACTGCTCATCTTGCCCATATTATTCCCTGAATTTGGCAACGAAATTTTCCACAATTTCCACATCAAAAGGACTATTTTCGTCTTGGATGTGGTTCATGTATTCCTTAACAAGCCAATCCGCTATTGCCAAACTACTTTTTTCTTGTTCATAGACCCGTTCGGCCCACGATTTTGACGTTTTTTTGTTATTTAGAAAACTTGATTTGATTAAAGGTCCCGAGGAGTTCAAAATTATAATTTGATGAAGGAATATGATTTTTCGGAGTTTTAATCGTAGTGTCTATTGGTTGTATCTTTTTGATCTATTAATATATTATTAGTTTTTGCTCAAAAAAAATTGCAAAAAAAATTGCTAATGAGAATTAAATACATAATATGTCTCGGATATGAATGTATAGTATCAAACACTTATTATAACTTGACTATAAGTAATGATAACACCACATTCAATTCAACTGATCTTTAAATGTATAATGATCCAACCACCAAGTTTCCATATTTAATCAAAGAATATATAAATATAACAACAATCTGCCATTTTATTTGGGCAAAAGTAATTATCAATTGATTTCAAATATCTTTGGCGCCCCACCAGTTAATTTTTTTCTTGAAAAATTTGGCAACTAAGTTGCAACTATAAAATCGTCATGATAATAAAATAAACCTTTTTAATTTGCAATTAGATTAAATTAAATATTGTAATGAAAGTGGGGAATTAAAACATTCAGTAAGTTTAATGCGTATGCAAGTGGCATCGTAATCCTTATATATCTCATCTCAAATAAAAATGAAATAGTTAAATAAATCATAATCTGCATTAAGAATATCTCAATAAAATAATAAGAACACCTCAGGGAAAACATGTGACACTACGAAAAAGCAACTGGATAACTTAATTAGTACCCTAATCTTCAGTATCAATAAAAGTTAGAAATAATATGCATCAGTTTTTACACTTATCGTTTTATCGAAATTTTAATTGTTGTTATTAAATAAATAAAAGTACCCTAATCTTCAGTATCAATAAAAGTCCCAATAAATTTGATAGGCTACATGACATCAATCAGGTCGGGTCGTGCACATATATAAGTCTTCTCCAAAAGTTTCTTTTGGTCAGCATATCATCGTTGATCAATTTGGACTCCAGATCTATTTTTATCATTTCAGTTAATTGAGTTAAACAAATTAACGAACAGATTTAAGTCATTTTCATATGAGTTATTGTACAAACTGAAATTGATAAATTATAGATTTTTACTGATGCGCATAAATGTGTGGATACCACAACGACCCCAAATGAATCAGGGTCGTTGATGTTGGATCCTAACTCCATCATCGAATTTTCTATTAAATAATAATTAACACCTCAGAAAAAAACGTGTTGCACTACGTAATCAACTGAATAACTACCTTAATTAGTGGCCATAATCTTAGAATACCATGTCACTAAAACGTTGATCCAAAGAAGCGATTATTGGCAGATCGAAAGTTAAAGAAAAAATATGCGTCACTTTTTTTATACTTATCATTTGATCGAAACTTTAATTATTGTTATGAAATATATATATTTAATAATGGATGCGATTGCACTCTTCACTCCATTTACCAAATTGGTGCATGCATTCTACATTAAATTAAATTAATATAGTTTTTATTTCAACATGTGTTAATATAGAAAAAATATATTTAATTCTACTTGTACATTACAATAAAATAAAAAGATTTAGTTGATAGATTAGCTTTTCAGATAATCACACGCCTAGAGTGAATTCTATCATGCGATATCTTGATTTTTTGGTCCACAAGATATCGACGAGATTTGTAGACAGAACCCTTCTTACTATTGTTTTGTACGTGTACTTTTTTTCACGGGAAATCTGTTGTCGCTACCCATTTGCATGTTTATTGGAAAATCTTCGGATTAACACAATAATCTGTAAATCATGGCAGCCATATAAATCGTACTAGGTAAATCAGGTGCAATAGGTTCGACCGAGAGAAGTTGGTAATGAAATAAAACTCGTGACAAAAAACGTTCGTATTCACCAACTCGACCATCCACGAGGGCTTGTATATGTATTTCTTTCTCTGCATACGTGGGTGACTCAACAAGAGCGGACAGGGAGTCAAATAATCATGCCGAAAATATGTGTATAAATTAAAATTTTTTTTATTGCAAGTTATATAAATTATTTGATTTTTTTCACTTTTTAAAAAATTTATATGATATTTGTAAGTAATGCAACTTATTTTTTAATACTATAAACATTTATTCAAATCACCTTAAATACTTATTTTTATATTCTAAATAATTTTGAAATCTTTTTTTCCCATCATTGTTTCTTTTTCTTGCTCAGTAAATTATTCAATTCCTCCTCTCGAATTTTTCCTTCGTCCAAATGTTTTAAAAGCATAATTTTAAATGGAATGTGATGTCATATGATATATTGATCTCCTCGGGTAAAATCCCTCAAGAGCCGAACAATCCATATACCGAACAGAGGGAACCGAACGGAAAGCACCGAGCAGGGTTTGTACCGAACAGCTGCTAACCCTCCTCGTTTTTCTGGTCAAAGATTAGCGGAAGACCCGGGAATAACTAACAAATTAACCGGCGTGAATGAACGTGCAATAATGGAGCGCGAATTTCTCGGACGTGTTGGGCTCCAGTTAAGCCACGATCAGAGGACATCGTGTTCCGGATCTCCCGCGAGCCAATCACTGGGAACAGTCCTATAAATACCCGCGGATGTCATCACAGAAGAGGTTGGATTTTTCTGGGCAAAAAGACTCCGAAGAGAGCAAATTTATGTCTGTTCGGTCTTTTCTGTTATTTCTATAAACAATTTGTGTAAGTCATTAAACAATTATTATTTGTGTCCAGAGAGTCTTGTAAATCATCAACATTTTATAGTAAGTTTTATACTGGACTAGGTCCCGTGGTTTTTCTCTCAATTTGAGGGTTTTCCACGTAAAAATCTTGGTGTGTTTATCGTTATTTTCCTTTAACACCTTATTCTACCTTATATTCGAAAATCACGGATCACATCATTGGCGCCGTCTGTGGGAAAAAAAAGAGTAAAGACGTTGAAGCAGGGATTTTTTCAGTAAGAATCCAAGGCGAAATGGTTAAAAGCAAAGGGCGAGGGCCAATGTCGGGGAGGGATAAACCAATGACTCCCCCACGTTCATGCCCAGAACCAGAAGGAGCAGGGGAGGCTGGATCATCGCAGAATGTTTCACGAGTATTACCTACTGGAGGAATACCCATGGAACATTTGACTGAGATGATTGCCAAAACTGTCGGAGAAGTTATGAAACAATTTATGACCCCCCCTATCAGGAAGAAAATAAAGAAGAGGAGGAAGACTCAACCTCTATAAAGAAGTCGGAGGAGGAGGCTGAAGAGTCAAAAGATTTTCCTAATCGTTCAAATGAGGAAATAGATAGGGCTTTGCACCATCAAATGGAGGATTTAAAGGAGGAGTTACAAAAAATGCGCAATAAAATGGAAGGCCGTATTAACTCGGCAAGAAGAAGCACCCCATTCACTCCTCAGGTCATTGATGATCTTCTGCCTCTTAATTTCAGAACTTTAAGTGTGGGGAACTATGATGGTAGCACAGATCCAGAAGAATATTTGTCTCGATTTGAGAATGCCTCACTCCTTCATCAGCTGTCAGATGGGGTGAAATGTAGAGTGTTCTTGACTACTCTAGCCGGCGCTGCTCAATCGTGGTTCAATCAATTACCATCAGGAATAATGGATTCCTTTCCCAAATTCAGCTCGTTGTTCCTTCATCAATTCGCGAGCAGTAGAAGTTGCAAGAGAACAGCCTTGAGTTTGTTCGGTCTCAGGCAGATGGATAAGGAGTCCCTGCGGGATTTTCTGAAAAGATTCAATCAAGCATGCCTTGATGTTCCGCATGTGACATCTGAAATACTAGCCAGCGCTTTCACCCAAGGGTTGAGAGAGGGGGATCTGTTCAGATCATTGGCCAAGAAGCCACCGTCGGATTATGATGAATTACTGGGGCGTGCCTCTAAATATATTAATTTAGAGGAAGCGCAGAGGATGAAACAGAAGAATGAAATAAAAAATAGTGGTGAAGTCAATAGGAAGGAGAGGCCATTGGAACAGCCTAAGAGGAACTTTGATCAGTACCTACCGATGAGACCTTATCGGGAGGTAGCCATGAATCAAATTATGCCAAAGAGGGGTCGGGGGGGACCTTATGGAAGAGGAGTATTCCGAGGAGGAAGTGCCCAAGGAGGGAGCGTTCATGAAGGAAGAATGGATGTAAGGCGAGGAGCTGACGATGAACTGATGAATAGTACTCCTTTCCCTCGGAATAATGTTAATCCAGGGAGAGGAGCACTTCAGCCAGTTCCTTGGGCAGTACGGGGGGAAAGAGTGGAGGGGGGAAATCAAGTTACTAGGGAAAGAACCATGAGCAATGTTCCTAACCGAGGGACCATACATATGTGTTGAGCCTTAAACGCATGGTTGCGTTTAATGCGTTAAATTATCCCCGGTCAATCCTTGAGTTTTGATGATCAACAAAACTTGTGTTTGTTATACTAATGCATCTACTTAGTGTGCATATTAAGTGATGAAAAGTTGATTGGAATGAAGAAATTCAAGTGTGCATATTCTGGCCTGGATCGCCCCAGGCGATGGTATCGCCCCAGGCGATGGGTGCCAGGAGGGGCATCGCCACGCACATCGACAGAGGCGATGGCTAGGCGAGCATGCGAGGAAGATCGCCCCAGGCGATGGTGATCAACGCCTGAGGCGATGGCAACCATTTGGCACTTCGCCCCGCACATCGACTGAAGCGACGCCGAGGCATGGCGCGGGCATGCGCGCAGGGATATCGCCCGAGGCGATGGGCTGAATGCCCGAGGTGATGTGGACTTCGCCCGAGGCGATGCATGATTTCAGGCTGCTGGAGCTACGGCATTGGGATTTGACTTGGATCGCCTGAGGCGATGCGTGATTTTTGCTGACCGTTGGGGCGCGGCGATGGTGATGGCTGAGGCGATGGCTGAGGTGATCGAGGAGTGATTCAAGCCTTATTTGAAGCAACGGCTAGTAGGAGCCTTGGGGGCCTCCTACACTATAAATATGGATGCTTTGGAGCATTTTGAAGCTAAGAAACAAGTCTACAAACTATACCAAAGCTTTGATTATTAAATTCTTGAATAGCATTACAAACTCCATACATTGTTGTTGTATTGGAGCTAGTAATTGTTTCTTTTTGTTAGAGTCTTGTTATCTTCGTGTGAGTACACCGTGAAGGTGTTTGTTGGTTTATTGTAAAGGTCCTCCAACACCAAAGCAAGTTGGAAAATTGTAAAGTCGCCAACAAGTGAAGTTGGTGCATGTGTTGTGGCTATCCTTGGAGCCCTTAAGGCCAAGAAGACTCGTGAAGAGTGTTGGTAGCTCGGGAAGAGCTTTGTATACTCGGGAAGAGTATTGTGCTCGGGAAGAGCTTGTGTACTCGGGAAGAGTAGTGTGCTCGGGAAGAGCGTTGTAAACTCGGGAAGAGTTGGGTTGTGGCTAACTTGGAGCTCTCAAGGCCAAGATCGTTTATTCTAGTGGAACCTCGGTTGGAGGTTATCTAACCGGGAAGAGGAGACGTATGCGATTCATCGTCGAACTTCTATAACAAATCATTTTGTTATTTATTGCTTTATTTTTCATTACGCGTTTATTTATTTATTCTTTTTATTTATCGATTGACTAAAGGCTTCCGCAAGCGCAAAACTCTTTTATTTTTCAAACTCATTTTAAAACGCTAAAGTAGTCAAGGAATCTCATTCACCCCCCTCTTCGATTCCAACAAGTGGTATCAGAGCCATTTGATTTTTATTTTAAATCAAATTTTTTTTATGGCTAATCTAGCAAATGAGTTTGCTCAAGGTCAATCGACGAATCGCCCTCCGCTTTTCACGGGTGATAACTACGGTTATTGGAAAAATAGAATTTCTCCATATATCCAATCCGTAGATTATGATCTTTGGAAGATAATTGTGAAAGGTCCACACACTCCTTTAAAGGATGTTGGGGGAATAAGTGTTCCCAAAGAAATGGACGACTTCACAAAAGCGGATATGATGTTAATTTCTCAAAATGCTAAAGCGATTAATATTTTGCATTGTGCTTTAGATATGAAGGAGTACAACCGGATCTCAATGTGCTCAACCGCTAAGGAGATATGGGACAAGTTGAAAATTTGTCATGAAGGAACCAACCAAGTAAAGGAGACAAAGATAGACCTCCTACAACTCAAATATGAGACATTTGAGATGGAGTCCGGAGAAGAAGTGGATTCAATGTTTAGGAGGCTCACCCTAATTATCAATGAGCTTGCCCAACTTGGAGAGAAGTACCCTTCAAAGCAAATATAGATGAGAGCACTAAGAGCCTTACCTAAAGAATGGGATGCCAAGAGGACGGCCATCATCGAGTCCAACAAAGGGGAGAACGCATCTTATGATCTTGATGAGCTCCATGGCACATTGATGACTCATGAGCTTGAAGTTGCCACAATGAGAGAAGTAAAGGAGGAGGATAGATCCAAGAGAAATGGGATTGCCTTGGTTGGAAGGAAAGACCACTCCGATGATGAAGAAGATGATGATGATGAGGAGATGATCCTATTCACAAAGAAGTTCAAGAAGCTCTTCACTAAACATAGCAAGTCAAAGACCTCAAGTGCAACCAAAAATGAATCCAAAAATGAGGTAACTTGTTATAATTGTAATGATAAAGGTCATTATGCTAACAAATGCCCTAGGAAGAAGAATGAGGACAAAGGGAAGAAGAAAGCATTTATAGCCACATGGAGTGATAGTGACTCCGATGAAGAAGAAGCAACTAATCTATGTCTAATGGCTCTTGGAGATGAAGATGAAAGCGATGATGAGGTACCATCTTTTGATGAACTTTTAGATTCCTATCATGAACTTATTGATGCTCTTGGCAAAACCAAGATGAGTAACAAATTACTCACATTTGAGATTGCTAAGAAAGATGAAGAAAATAATTCATTGAAAAATGAATTAAATTCTTTAAAAAATATCTTTTTGCAAATATAGTGAAAGTAGTCAAAAGATGAGTGAATTGCTTGGCTTACAACGTTGTAGCTTTGACAAAGCCGGGTTAGGCTACTCAAGCAAATCAAAAACTTTTTCTAGCTTGTTAGCCAAAGCAAAGCATGATTCTCCTACTTGCAACTATTGCTGTAAAAATGGCCACACTAAGAATAAGTGTAGGTTTGCTAGAATCCAATACCAACCTAATAAGAGCTGGAAATGGATTCCAAAAGTGCCATTGAAAGTTAACCCTCTAGGACCCAAAAATCAAATGGGTACCAAAGACCCCCTATTGTTAATTTGTTTTGTAGGGACAACCATGAATTGGAGGATGAAGGACCAAGCAACTCAAAGGAGGAGTTTATTCTATTCACCACCATAGAAGAGGCGAGAGACATTGGACCTATGACAGAACGAACTCTTGTCATTAAGGGTAAAATTTATTTTTTTTACATGTTAAAAGAGCAATTTCAAAATTCATTGGCACAAATTAATTGTGATCAATAAATATTGAAGCTCAATATTCATTGGAGTAAAATGCATAACCCCTTAGCATAATTGTTAAGTGCATGATGTATGCTTATCTTTTTATAGTAAGTAGCTTGATATGCTTTGCATTCAAATTTGATCATGCTATGTGAAAATGTGCTATTATATGATTTGTTATAATGCTTTGAGTATTTTATTCTTTATTGGGCATGAATGCATGAACATATGCACACATTACAAATTTTAGAATTAATTGTTGAGTGCCTTAAACACATGGTTGTGATTCATCTCTATGATTTAATCTTAGGCTTGTTATGCCTATTATATGCTTGATGATGAACATGTGAAAATTTTTATATTATGCTATGTTTATTTGAATTTTATGCTTTTTGATTATCACAAAAAGGGGGAGAATTTTGTGATAAACTTGAACCTTAATACATGCATAGTTTAACGGGGAGAGCTTATGTATGCATGGTTTGAGGGGGAGAGTTATTTGTTTAATAATGTACTTGATAACTTGTATGTGTTATGCAATTGTTAAGGGGAGTTATTTTTACTCACATTTCATGCATATTACTTATTCAAGTTTATCAAGTTTTGTGATCATCAAAAAGGGGGAGATTGTTGAGCCTTAAACGCATGGTTGCGTTTAATGCGTTAAATTATCCCCGGTCAATCTTCGAGTTTTGATGATCAACAAAACTTGTGTTTGTTATACTAATGCATCTACTTAGTGTGCAGATTAAGTGATGAAAAGTGGATTGGAATGAAGAAATTCAAGTGTGCATATTCTGGCCTGGATCGCCCCAGGCGATGGTGATCATCGCCCCAGGCGATGGGTGCCAGGAGGGGCATCGCCACGCACATCGACAGAGGCGATGGCTAGGCGAGCATGCGAGGAAGATCGCCCCAGGCGATGGTGATCAACGCCTGAGGCGATGGCAACCATTTGGCACTTCGCCCCGCACATCGACTGAAGCGACGCCGAGGCATGGCGCGGGCATGCGCGCAGGGATATCGCCCGAGGCGATGGGCTGAACGCCCGAGGCGATGGGCTGAACGCCCGAGGCGATGTGGACTTCGCCCGAGGCGATGCATGATTTCAGGCTGCTGGAGCTACGGCATTGGGATTTGACTTGGATCGCCTGAGGCGATCCAGCGATCGCCTGAGGCGATCCAGCGATCGCCTGAGGCGATGCGTGATTTTTGCTGACCGTTGGGTCGCGGCGATGGTGATCGCCTGAGGCGATGGCTGAGGCGATCGAGGAGTGATTCAAGCCTTATTTGAAGCAACGGCTAGTAGGAGCCTTGGGGGCCTCCTACACTATAAATATGGATGCTTTGGAGCATTTTGAAGCTAAGAAACAAGTCTACAAACTATACCAAAGCTTTGATTATTAAATTCTTGAATAGCATTACAAACTCCATACATTGTTGTTGTATTGGAGCTAGTAATTGTTTCTTTTTGTTAGAGTCTTGTTATCTTCGTGTGAGTACACCGTGAAGGTGTTTGTTGGTTTATTATAAAGGTCCTCCAACACCAAAGCAAGTTGGAAAATTGTAAAGTCGCCAACAAATGAAGTTGGTGCATGTGTTGTGGCTATCCTTGGAGCCCTTAAGGCCAAGAAGACTCGTGAAGAGTGTTGGTAGCTCGGGAAGAGCTTTGTATACTCGGGAAGAGTATTGTGCTCGGGAAGAGCTTGTGTACTCGGGAAGAGTAGTGTGCTCGGGAAGAGCGTTGTAAACTCGGGAAGAGTTGGGTTGTGGCTAACTTGGAGCCCTCAAGGCCAAGATCGTTTATTCTAGTGGAACCTCGGTTGGAGGTTATCTAACCGGGAAGAGGAGACGTAGGCGATTCATCGCCGAACTTCTATAACAAATCCTTTTGTTATTTATTGTTTTATTTTTCATTACGCATTTATTTATTTATTCTTTTTATTTATCGATTGACTAAAGGCTTCCGCAAGCGCAAAACTCTTTTATTTTTCAAACTCATTTTAAAACGCTAAAGTAGCCAAGGAATCTCATTCACCCCCCTCTTCGATTCCAACAATATGATTTCGGGAGGAACATCATGTGGAGATTCTAACCGAGCAAGAAAAAGTTATGCTCGAAGACTCGAAGTGTTATCCATTAATCCAAGTCATACTCAGGAGAGTCCTTCTATAGCTTTCGGACCTGCTGATTTACAAGGGATTTATTTTCCCCACGAGGATGCACTGGTAATTTCAGCCACAGTAGCCAACTACAATGTGCAAAGAATCTTCGTCGATACAGGCAGCTCGGCAGATGTGCTCTTCCTTAGTACGTTGAAGCAGATGGAATTGGGAAGTATAGCTGTGCAAAAAGTAAATACTTCTTTGCATGGGTTTACTGGAGAAGCCATAAGTCCTATAGGACAAGTGTCTTTACCCGTCACATTAGGAGAGGAGTCCAAGACAAAAACGAAGATGATCACCTTCCTCATAGTGGATGCACCCTCCTCCTATAATATAATATTGGGTCGGCCGGCGTTAACGGCCTTCGAAGCGGTTGCTTCTACTTACCACCTGAAGGTAAAATTCCCGGTAGGAGAGGAAGTGGGACAAGTAAGGGGAAGTCAGAGTTCATCAAGAAAATGCTATGTGCAAGAGTTGAAGCAAGACAAAGAAAAATATAGAGAAGATGGGGAGCGAGGAAGTAATAAGAGGAAACATGGATAGCCTGAGGAGGAGGAGCGGATAATCCCCGATGAGGAATTCATGAGTATCGAGTTAGGTCACCCGGCGAAAACTACTCGCATTGGGTCCAAGTTGGATCCCGAATTGAGGAAAAGGGTGATTGAATGCTTTATAGCTAACGTGGATGTGTTCGCTTGGAATACCTCTGAGTTAATTGGGGTAAAACCAGAGATTGCTGAGCATCATCTAAATGTTGACCCGGGTGCTCGGGCAATTAAACAGAAGAGAAGGCATTTTGGACCCGAGAAGGATGCCGTCATAGCTAAACAAGTAGAGGAGTTGTTGAAGGCAGGTCATATACGGGAGATTAGTTTCCCTACATGGCTCTCAAATGTGGTTCTAGTACCTAAAACAGGAGACAAGTGGAGGATGTGTGTAGATTTTCGGGACGTGAACAAAGTGTGTCCCAAATATTGTTATCCATTACCAAGGATTGATCAATTAGTGGATTCTACTGCGGGACATGAGCTGTTATGTCTTATGGATGCTTATCAGGGATATCATCAAATCCCCTTAGCCCGCGAGGATCGGTCCAAGGTTAGCTTTGTCACAGCGGGAGGAACTTTTTGTTATGTCGTCATGCCCTTCGGATTAAAAAATGCTGGGGCTACTTATCAGAGACTGATGGATAAGATGTTCAGAGATCAAATAGGATGGAACGTGGAGGTTTATGTTGATGATGTCCTGATCAAAAGCAAGAAGGCCCAAAATCTGATAGAAGATATGGAGGAAGTCTTTGCCACTTTGAGAAGATTTGGCATGAAGTTAAATCCAGCCAAATGTACCTTCGGAATTCATAGTGGAAAATTCTTGGGGTACATGGTGACAGAGAGAGGTGTGGAAGCTAACCCTGAGAAAATCCGAGCAATCCAAGAAATGAACCCTCCTCGGACCTTGAACGAAGTACAAAGGTTAGCAGGAAGAATAGCAGCGCTTAGTCGATTCATATCTAGATCGGCTGACAGGAGTTTGCCTTTCTTTAAAGCCTTAAGGCGAGGAATACAGTTTGAGTGGGATAATCAGTGTCAGAAGGCTTTCGAAGACTTGAAAGAATATCTAGCTCAGTTACCCTTGATGAATAAACCCGAACACAATGAGACCCTCCTCGTCTACTTGTCGGTAACCGAGGAAGTTTTCAGCTCGGTGTTAATTCAAAAGAAATTTGGGCAGCAGTAATCGGTATATTATGTCAGCCGAGCTTTGCAAGGAGCCGAACAAAGATACCCAGAAATTGAAAAGTTAGCTTTGGCTCTGGTGATCACTGCAAGAAGGCTTCGGCCTTATTTTCTATCTCACCCTATCATGGTGGTAACGAGCACTCCCTTAGGAAGGCTCTTGTCAAAAGCTGAAATTTCAGGGAGGATGGTGAAATGGGCCACAGAATTGAGCGAGTTCGATATTTCTTATCAGCCTCGGACTACCATCAAGGCTCAGGCCTTATCTGATTTCTTGGTTGAAGTAACTCATACTCGCGAAGAAAAAGATTGGAGCCTATTTGTAGATGGATCATCTACTCAAATAGGAAGCGGTGCAGGAATTATACTGATCAGTCCAGAAGGAGAAGAAATTGCCATAGCTATTCAGTTCGGTTTTCATTCTTCAAACAATGAAGCCGAATTCGAAGCTCTCCTCTCGGGTTTACGAGTAGCAATAGATGCCGGAGTTCAGAAAGTAAAAGTGTTCATGGATTCAATGCTGGTCGTGCAGCAGGTAAATGGGGTGTACAAGGTGAAAGAAGAAAAGTTGAAAAAATATGTGGAGAAGGCTCAAGTATTAATGACTCAGTTCCAGGAAGTGCAATTGAAGCAAATACCACGAGAAGATAATAACCGAGCAGATTCGCTTGCAAAGTTGGCCAGCTCCATCCATGAGTGGAAGAATAGGAAAGTGCTGGTACAAGATCTTTTGGTCTCGCACATAGCAATCAATAGTATAATGAATTTGGAGCCTTGTATCATATCTGATTGGCGAGAGCATATCATTAAATTCTTGAAAAATAGGGTGTTGCCGTTAGATCCAAAGGAAGCTGCTCGGGTGAAGAGAATGGAGAGGTTTTTTGTGTTAGCAGAAGGTAAATTGTTCAAAAGGGGATTTTCAGCTTCCTTCTTGCAATGCACATCAACACAAGAAGGAGAACATTTGCTAAGGGAGATTCACGAAGGTTGTTGTGGGAATCATTCGGGAAGTAATATGTTATATCAGAATGCCCTTCGGGCAGGATACTATTGGCCCAGTATGAGAGAAAATACCGAAGAAATTGTTAAAAAATGAAACAATTGCCAGAAACATGCAAATTTATCTCATATACCCGCAGAGGTCTTAAATAGCAGTATTACTTCCTGTCCCTTCGATCAATGGGGGATGGACATCGTCGGACCTTTTCCTCTTGCCACGGGGCAAAGAAAATTCCTCCTAGTAGTAGTTGAGTACTTTACGAAATGGGTGGCAGCCGAGCCTCTAGCAAAAATAACTGAGGAGGAAATCATCAAATTCTTATGGAGAAGCATAGTATGTCGGTTCGGAATACCGAGGAGAATTATTTCGGATAATGGAAGGCAATTTCAGGGAAAGAAACTACAGGAGTGGTGCGAGGAGATGAAAATCAGGCAAGTATTCACGTCAGTAGCCTATCCACAATCAAATGGGCAAGTCAAAGTTATTAACCGTATTCTATTACATGGGACTAAGACGAAGCTGGAAGGGGCCCGAGGTGAATGGGTAAATGAACTACCTGGAGTCTTGTGGGCTTATCGAACAACTCCTCGGGTATCTACAGGGGAAACTCCGTATAGTCTAGTATACGGTTCGGAGGCCCTCATTCCAGCGGAAATTGTGATTGAATCTCTCCGCGTACAATGTTATGATCCAGAGCAGAACGAGGGTAAGATAATGCAAGAGTTAGATGAGATTGATCAGCTAAGAGAACAAGCTGTAGCAAGAACAGAGCTATATAAAGTAAGGATTACCAACGCCTATAACCGAAGGGTTCGATCAAGAACATTTCAAGTTGGGGATTTAGTGTTACGAAGAACAAATCCTGCTGGTGAGGTGAAAAAGTTAGCACCCAAATGGGAAGGCCCTTACAAAATCAATGAAGTAATCGGAAGAGGAGCCTACAGGCTGGAGGATCATGAAGGTCGAAAATTGGTAAGACCTTGGAACATTCATAACCTGAAGAAATATTTTGTGTAATCTTTCTCTTTTGTTTACTTTATGAATTCAGCAGTAATAAAATGAAAGTATTTGATTCACTGAGTTTTTTTTCGGAATTCTAATGATTTACTCGTGGGATCGGGATGTTTGGTCCACGTTTAAACATTACGTTATCATCGGTTTACTCGTGGGATCGGGATGTTTGGTCCACGTTTAAACATTACGTTATCATCGGTTTACTCGTGGGATCGGGATGTTTGGTCCACGTTTAAACATTACTTATCATCGGTTTACTCGTGGGATCGGGATGTTTGGTCCACGTTTTAAACCTAAAATGGCCTAAGTGTTTGTGCTCGGTGTAGCGAGCTTTGTTCGGGATTTTAGTTGTTTACTCGTTGGATCGGGATGTTTGGTCCACGTTTTAAACCTAAAATTGCCTAAGTGTTTGTGCTCGGGGTAGCGAGCTGTGTTCGGGATTTTAGTTGTTTACTCGTGGGATCGGGATGTTTGGTCCACGTTTTAAACCTAAAATTGCCTAAGTGTTTGTGCTCGGGGTAGCGAGCTTTGTTCGGGATTTTAGTTGTTTACTCGTGGGATCGGGATGTTTGATCCACGTTTTAAACCTAAAATTGCCTAAGTGTTTGTGCTCGGGGTAGCGAGCTTTGTTCGGGATTTTAGTTGTTTACTCGTGGGATCGGGATGTTTGGTCCACGTTTTCAAACCTAAAATTGCCTAAGTGTTTGTGCTCGGGGTAGCGAGCTTTGTTTGGAATTTTAGTTGTTTACTCGTGGGATCGGGATGTTTGGTCCACGTTTTAAACCTAAAATTGCCTAAGTGTTTGCGCTCGGGGTAGCGAGTTTGTTCCGAAATACAAGTAAATGATTTCATTAATAAAAAAGAAAGAAATACAATAAAAGGTAAAAGCTCTACCCTACGGCTGGAATAACGCCTCAGGGAGGCTCTCCAGAGCAGCATTGACGTCAAGGAAATCTTTTGAAGCCCCTTCGGGAGGGTAGCCTTGAGATCTAAATTGGCCGACGCATGCTTCAAAACCATGATCAAAGAACTTGTAAGCACGGTCAGCCACCATGCTGCTATACTCTGGAGACTTCAAAAACTCAGCTTTCTTCGAGAGCCAGAGTTCTTCCACACGAGCAGCCGTGGAAGATTTCTCTTGAGCAAGCTGCTCGGAGACAGCTTGATGTTGCTCAGACAGGGATTTATACTGCTCTGACAAAGTAGAGTTAGCACCTTCCAAATCAGCAAACTTTGTCCGCTCCTCTGCCAGGACCTGCTCCGCCTTGTCCCGAGCTGATACCAGGGCCAAGTGCCGCTCCTCCAAAAGGCTCACTGTTTTCTTCAACTCCTCACCCATACCCTCTAACTGCCGGATGCGCTTCTGGTTTTTCCCATCAGCCAATCGAACTGAATGAAAGCGAGTGAGAAGTTCACCCGCCATCATGTGGGCCTGCATCAGATCATATATAAAGTTAAAGTAACAAGTGAAGGTATTGAAAAAAGACAAACGGAACAAATTAATGGGTATAAACATTTACCTGAGTAAAGGAGGAGGAGAAGTCGTTCACCAAGTTGCTGAAAGCTAGCTCCCCGAGGTATTTTCGATCAGCTGGGTTGGGGGTATAACACAAAATGGAATGGGAGGATTTGGGATCGGGTTTTTTCAGTAGTGGAACAGTAGGGGAGTACGTCCACGAAGGGATATGGTATCTCGAGGTCGGCCGGGATACACCGAGAGCGGGTTGAGAGGAGGCTCGAGGTTCGGAAGGGATAAGGGAAGAAGAAGTTTTCTTAGTAGGAGGTGCTTGGGGCGAAGAACTTGGACCTTCGGGAGTAGTCTTTCTCTTACGATGAAGAGCATGAGTCTTCTCAGGTGAAGCCTTCTCCTCAGAAGGAGTCAAAATCTCAATGGAAGGGGGAGGTGCAGGAGTAGTAGCAACATTAGAAGTTTGGCCTTTCTGGCTCTTCTCCCTTAGCTTGTCGGCTATCATTGCCTTCATCATTTTTGTTTCTGAAAAGAGCAGAGAAATATTAGTCCGAACATGATGAGTTAAAAGTAAAATGAAGAAGATTACTTGGAAAGCACTCACCGAGGGACATTTTCAAGGATACACCCTTGGGGCTCAATTGGAACAAGTATAGCAGTCCATCGTCAATCAGCTCCATCAAATTAAAACACTGATCGCCAAGTGCACGACGAACCGACAAATACGGTTCCTCCTCAAGGTGACCCTTGATTGATTTCCCCCTCGGGAGACTTTCCCTCCACTCCATAGGGAAATCCCAAGGCTGGAGGGGACGAGCAAAGAAGTAAGAGTTTTTCCAATTTTTTATGGACGAGGGGTATTTTTTGAGGAAGCCAACCCCTGTCCTTGAGGAAAAGTAAAAAAGCCCGATCTCTTTCTTGTTCAATTGGAAGAAACAATGAAAAAGCTCGGGAGTAGGGGTAAAACCCAGATAAGAAAGAACTATGAAGAACCCTGCTAATAACCTATAGCTATTGGGAAATAATTGACTAAGGGAAACACAGAAGTAGGAGGCCACTTCAATAAAGAAAGAAGGGACGGGAAAATGGAGGCCTCCTCGGAGTTGGTCTATATAGAAAGGAAAATACCCCTTAGGGGGTAAGTGGGGACGAGATCCAGAAGGGGGAGCAATAATAGAAGTCCCCTCAGAAATCCCCCATTTAGTTCGGATATTGATGAGGTGCTGAGGCAATTTGACCACAGACTCGAAGATCTCGAACCAAGGAACACGGGCTTTAACTAAATCTCGCTCTGTAGCACGTTTCTGCTCTTGCTTATGAGCAGCCGACTCAGCAAAAGAGCTTAGGATTTTGTCGCTATCAAAAGAGGAAGAGGGTTGAGGAGAGGGGCTAAGAGCGTCTCCTTCGTTAAACCTATCTATCGCTTGCAATGAAGAATTGGCTGAGGAAGAAACCATACTTAGGTGATTTAAAAAGGACTGCTGAGGAAAGTCGTTCGATCGTCTGGTGCTAGCTCGGAAGCAAAATGCAGCAAAGTAAGGACAAATGAAGAAAAAGGAGGGGTGTTTATAGCGGGGACCATGTGAACAATCATTTAATCTTCACCGTCCAAAAATAAGGGAATGGACGGTTATAAAGGAGCCTCGGGAAACGAAACGTCGCGCGGCATTTGAAATATTTGGGCGGGAAAAAAGGGCGGCAAAAATATCCCGAGCAGGTTAAGGTTGGGATTTTACCCGAAGACAATAAAACAAGACTTCAAAAGTCTCGTCTTGCTTTACTTTAGGGGGGCTGGGGTGATGTCATATGATATATTGATCTCCTCGGGTAAAATCCCTCAAGGGCCGAACAAGCCATATACCGAACAGAGGGCACCGAACGAAAAGCGCCGAGCAGGGTTTGTACCGAACAGCTGCTAACCCTCCTCGGTTTTCTGGTCAAAGATTAGCGGAAGACCCGGGAATAACTAACAAATTAACCGGCGTGAATGAACGTGCAATAATGGAGCGCGGATTTCTCGGACGTGTTGAGCTCCAGTTAAGCCACGATCAGAGGACATCGTGTTCCGGATCTCCCGCGAGCCAATTACTGGGAACAGTCCTATAAATACCCGCGGATGTCATCACAGAAGAGGTTGGATTTTTCTGGGCAAAAAGACTCCGAAGAGAGCAAATTTATGTCTGTTCGGTCTTTTCTGTTATTTCTATAAACAATTTGTGTAAGTCATTAAACAATTATTATTTGTGTCCAGAGAGTCTTGTAAATCATCAATATTTTATAGTGAAGTTTTATACTGGACTAAGTCCCGTGGTTTTTCTCTCAATTTGAGGGTACCACGTAAAAATCTTGGTGTGTTTGTCGTTATTTTCCTTTAACACCTTATTCTACCTTATATTCGAAAATCACGGATCACATCAGACTGTAAAAACTTATAAATTACTAAAATATTTATAACTTTCACAAAATTCTTAAAAACATGTAAAGGTAAGTTAATAATAGCATAAAATAAATATAAAAATAGTAAAGAACTAATCTTTATATAGAGAGAGATATTATTATCCTGATTCGTTCAGTAGTGGTGGTCACAAAAACAAATGGTATAGCAACAACTTAATCACATCTAATTTGTCCTTATTATGAAAACGACAAATTCAATTCGAAGAGGTTATTGGAACCAATTTCAATAGTCTTATTGAATCGAAATCAATTATTATTGCTGTGAGAGCAATTTTCATGCATAACATATAACCTTTCTAAAATGTTATTGAGTAATCATGATTGATAACCTAATATATTTTCATATTACAACGAATCTCTAAAGATTACAAATTTGTTTTAGTTTTAAATATATGTTGTCATGCCCTCGACCGGAGCTGATGATATCGATGTTCGATACTACAGGAATTCTAAAATCAGTTTTCATTCCATAAGAAATTGAAAAATTGTCTTTATAGCACAAATTATCATAACAGGTATCATACAAATATTTTTATTTCTGAAAAGTGAAAACCCTGGATTACCTCCCTATTATTACTCATTATCTCATCTGATTAATCCCCCTTTATTTCATGATGGTCAATCAAGATTTGATTTGTGTATATATGATCTACAAATCTGTGTAGATCTCAAATACCCAAATCAATTCTTGATCATTAGATCTAATATTGAGATAGTGCCCATATGTTAGCAAAGAATAACCCATAACGAACCATCACTCTTCTTACTGTTATAACTTACAATAACCTTACATGTAACGGTTGAATTAATGGGAATTGGTCAATTCGTTCGGAATATTACATTTTTTTTATTTCTACAAGCATGTGGACCCCGCAGCACAAGTAATGATACAATTGTCAAAAAGGTCATCGATACGGGCAAGCTGAAATATTTGACTCCAAATTTTGTTACTACCTAAGATATATTAGAATCTAATGCCTTTTCTCTAAATCTATTTCTTTTTATATTCCCACGATAAGCATTTCTTAGGGATATTTAACGTAAAGATTAGCTAACAATACAATCAAATTTGACCTTAATCCTCTAAAGTTTTTTATTTATTTATTAAATGGCGCTATTATGAATTTGCCAGGTATTCCTACAACGACATAAACAAAAGAACTACACTTGAACTTATACTAATGTAACCGGAATTTAATATATTTTGTTCTGAAAAAAAAGATTAGGAAAAGTCATTAGGTAGGTTAACAGCTAAGTATACCTACCATAAAGGAAATAAAATATCTCAATAAAATATTTCTCCACTTTTTTCTTCATCCGTGCTTGGATTTCTTGAGCGAATGTTGTTTATTCTTTTTATTTCATGAGAAGTCGCGAATAGACGCCGAATTTGAAGAGCTTATGCTTGAAAACTTTAGTGATTAATTACAAAAGATTGTGACATTATATTTAAAATCATTTTAATTGGAAATACAATATACTTTGACTACCTTTAGTTTTTTTAATTTAAAGTATGAAATGATTATAGAGTATTTTTATATTTAATTTTTTTTAATTTTAATAAAGTTTTTAGTGAAATATGATTGTAAGATAGATGAAGAACATAATGCAAATTGATGGGCATATATGACATGCTTGATGGTAATATTTTAGATTGACAGAGGCATGAGTATAATTAGACATTGGTATGCAATGGTCGGACCATTAAGATCCTCACGCGTTATATATAGTATAGATAAAGTCCGTGACAACTTACATATTTGTTATTGCTAATATGCACTTTACGCCATTATGGTTTGTAAGTAAGCAGTTTACAACATTTTGTCTAAAAATAAACTGTTTACTCTATTGCGATTTTCAAATAGATGTTACCCACTAAAACATAGCACAATGTGACTTACATGGAAGAGATGATTTGCACATATTCACAAACCACGTGGGAGTAAACTGCTTATTTTTAAAATCCATGGGGTAAATTGCATATTTTAATCTTTATTTGACCCCGATAATGGATTGGATCGATACTACTTTCCTGTCGAAGACCTTTGTGACTGTGTTAATTACCAAGGTGATGGAGCAGTCAGTCTTATCCCTGCCGAATCACATGAAGGCATACGAGGTGCACACCGATGCCTCAGATTATGCCATTGGGGATGTTCCGGAAGCTCTTGGAAACTTGAAGAACTTTTAGAGCAACCCCAAAGATTCTAGGCATCACTTTGTACATTATTTTGTAATATAGAGTTTTCTTCATAATGGTGAATCTACTACCTCAACAGTTCAAGTCCATGCGGTCCGTAGACAATGGGTTGGTGCGTAGATATGAAGGCCCCTTTTTCCATCGAGCGAGAAATTACACGGGGATAAAATTCCTACATACAAACCATAAGATGTGATCTATCTATTTGGAAAACCACACTTATTTCTTTCCAAATGTGTATATATATATATTCTTGATCAATTAATCCTCTCATTTTTATTAAAACATAATTTTCAAGCTACTTGTATCAACCTTTATTGATGTTGAAATGTTTGGTTCACTGTATCATGTTCTAGACGCACTAACAAAGATTGATACAAGTAGCTTGAAAATATATATTTTTTTTTAAAAAAGAGAGGATTAATTAATCAACAAAAATGAAATGATTTCAAGATGTTATTTTCTCTATAATATGATCGACAAAGTTTAACCAACTACGCTGAAGTCGCAGTCGATGGCAAAACTTGAATTTTATTTTGCAAAGTATAAGTTTTCGTATAATAATTTGTGTTTTCGCATTGTATGTATAAATTTATATTTAGATTCCATTTATCAAATTTAATTTATAGTCCATTTTCAATAGATTTTCTTTCTAATATTAACAAATTATCTCTCACTTGAGAAAAAAAAAATAGCTAAATGCTCTTATTATTAAAACAATAATTGGACTAAATAAATATAATTATCGCAGAATTTACTAAAATCAAAACATAAAATACCGATATGATATCGACGTTCGCCAAATTAATATCTTCTTGTTATCCATATCACCGATTGACATCCCAAGATTTCATTCCATGAATTCGCATTAAATGGCATTAAATACTAAACGACTTGTCTGATTTTGTTTTTGTGAGTATGTTTGGGAAAAAAAGTGTGCGTATTTTGTTTTTATTTTGAAAAACAAATTTAAATTTACTATTGTAAATATCATTACGATATCAAATAATGCCAGAAATTATAGAACAAAACTATTTCATTATCGAATTTTTTTTATTTGAGTTATAATATAATATAATAATTGAATATTATGAAAAAACATATAAATTTTTTTACTAAAAGTTGTTGAGGGTTGTCGTGAAACCTCATGTATTCTTAACATGATATCAGAACAAGTTTCTCATGACTACTCCGCCCATGCGATTGGCTATTATGTCAGCATGCTCACCGTCACCCATGTTATCATCCACATTATTGACTTATATAATGTCACACATGAGGAATGTATTGAAAACTATTCTCCATTTGGAGTTTAGAAGGGTATGTTTTATAAGATACATGAGCTGCTCCATTCATTGTGAATTGGTTTTGAGTCAGAAACCCGTATATTCTTAATTGTGTTATATGATTTGAAAAGAAATTAAATTAAATTTTGGGAGAAAAAGAATCGATAGTAATATTTATTTTTGTTTTGTTTTGGGATGAAAATAATTTTCGAAACAAAAAATAAATAAAGAGCAAGTCTTAGGCAGTGTGTATTATCAATAAATGTGCCGAGTAATTGTGGGATTTAATTTTAACACGACAAGTGAAAATAATGTTGCATCACAGAGTAGTCAACTTGGCACGTTAACCAAGTTGTGGGTTGCCCTAACAAGCACTTTTTAACATACATTATTATCCACACAATTATGTATCAATTGATTTATTTCTAATATTATGTGACAATGACTTTTCTTGCCATTAAAATATATATATCATTTTTTCCAAAATATTTAAAATTTCTATATTTTTGTCTCCTTAATAAAAATATTATAATTTTACCCCTTCAATCCCAAAACTAGAGTCACGATGTTATCCGGTGTGATGTCTAGTTAAACTCCAAAAGTTAGCTCATATTTATTTACATGTATACAAGAGCGAATATACACATAGCTTTTAGAGGACAACCGTCCCTCAAAAAAAATTCTCCTTCTTATTATATGAATAAAAAAATATATTTTACCCTTTAAAATTATATTTTGGCTGAAAAATTTGTAATTTGTTCCCCCTAAAATTATTTTCTTCATCACATTTTCTATGATATTACTTTTTGCCTCATATTTTCTATATTCGCCCATGCATATATATATATATATATATAAGTCGCTGGTGGTTTGAAATTATTATTTAGTTTCTCAATCGGCAAGACATGAATTCACAACATATAATTTGGCAACAAAATATATAATTGAACCAATATTCGTCCACACTGAACGGTCAGAAAATGGTCAACCAATATAATCGTGGGGTCCAGAAATGACTATAAACCACAACAACAGTCAACCCTGGCGTTCTCTGAAAAATGTTATTTGCAACTTACCACCCAAAATACGGAAAGCGTGAAGATATAATTGATTAGATGTGATATTTTTTCTCTTATTGTTGAAGAAAAATATGTTTTATTTCTCTTAAATAAGTTTGACTATTTTGTTTTCGGGTTTCACGTGTAGTGGTTGAAACGCGGCGACCATGTGTTGCCCGCCGCAGCCGACTATTTTGATTAATGGGCCAATGGGGCTTGCAACATGAAACAACACTTTTATTAGTAACGGGCTTTATTTAAATATGGGCCCAATTGTATTACAAAGTTGAATTTGGTTTGAAGGATTTTCTATCTAGTCTGTCCTACTTGTGGCCTGTTGATACTGTCTCTACTGATACTCCAAGTGGATTCCCAGTTTCTTCTTCGAACAGCACTAACTGGTTATCGGTAGGCATAAGGAAGGATCTTGGTATATGATACCTGAATTTTTATTTTTTGAAGGGAAAAAAAAACAAGAAGAAAAAGAGATGGTTAAACAAATATTTGGGAATATTGGTGCCTAACGTAATATGTCATACCCACATAATCACAAATTCAAACTCATTATTTGTGTAATATGTTTGGGGTTTTTGACAACGAATCAAATAGACCGTTTACGTCGCTATGGTTTGAAAATAGTAGTTTACGCCCGTGGTTTTAGGCAGTTTATCCACATGTGTTTTGAAAAAAAGGTATTTTACTAATCTATAGTTTGTGAATACGTGCAAAACATAATTTGTCACTGACTCAATACGTTTAGCTATGACGTACCGTATCTGTGAAGGTGAGCCATCAGGTGTGCGAAAGGATATCCAATACCTGCCAATACTTTGGCCATTAACCCATGCTTCACCTTTCCCCATTGAGCCGAGGTTTATCGCAACCGGATCGGTACCATTGGGTGCGGCGAATTTTGACTAACAAAATCCAATAAACCATTAGCTTAGGTTCATTAAAGATACAAGAAGTGGCACGTAAACCCTTAACTTTTAGATCTGTCCCACCTTATACCATTTAAGTAGCTGAGACGAGGGATGAAAATCGGTCCATTTTGCACCACTTGAAGTTTTCCCTAGGTAAAACTGTAACCTTTCTCCAACTAATCCAACCTATACAAAATTATTAAATAAAACTGAACTTCAGCATCTCTTTTATAGCAAAATCTTAATTCTGCATAATTTGCAACAAAATTAATTACCATATTTTTTAAAAAAAAATTTAGGGAGGGTGATGACTCGAACCCGAGTCTTCTAGATGAAAACAATTAGGTCAATGCCTTGGTGTCGAAATAATTACCTGATATCCCCACGAATAGTCAGTTATATTTTGTACTTCTTCGTTTATTTGGATGCTCACATTTTTCAATCCAGCTGCTCTACGCTCCATATATGCCCCCGAATCCTATTGTTATAAGTTAATAAATAAATTATTTCTAAACTTTCATGCAATAATATACTTCATAGTTTTATCAGAAAAAATAGACGTAAGACAAGAATAGTACCGGTAGCCCAACCATATTGCTGAGCAAGGAGATGTTGTTCACTCCACTGCATAGAGGGACACTGACCCGTAATGTGAAACCCGTATTTCGAAAAAACCCATGTGCAGAACCTAATAAAGATACTACATATAATTTTTTTCGAAAAATATAAATCATTTTCTCAGCATGACTATAAATTAACTGTGTATATCTTACCCATAAATTTTCCATTGATGAATGCTCGTAGGACATGTCCTCGGGATGTAACGCTAAGCATGGAAGTTGTGTTCGTGGATACAGGATAACTGATGCAGCAAGGGTATTACAATATCAATCAAAGTGCAATGAGTCATAAAAAAAACAAGCTCACTTTGACATTACGAAGAGCTAGTTATAATTTACCCTTCGTGGTATCCATAATAGACATTTATACCATAATGTGCTTTGTAAAGAAGTATTTTACCCATGTATTATTCTAATAGGCAATTTATCCCCATGTGTTTGTAGATAGACAATTTACCCCATAAGGTTTTTGTGGTTTGTTAAACATACGATACACGAAGTTAGTATTTTGCATATATATACAAACTAAGGGGGCCTATTTTCACAACTCACATGGTGGTAAACTGCCCATTTTTACACTACAGGAGGGTAAACTTGCTATTTTCATATTACAATGGTGTAATCTGTCGATTTGGAAAGTTTCCACACGGGTTCGTTGCCAAGAAGTACAAAATAAATATGATTGAACATCTTGTATCAGCTTAAACTTTCGATAAAAAAATGTTAAATATATATAGTTTAGAGAAAATTAAATAAACAACACTATTACCTGGCTGTGTACCACAAATAATCAGATGCATCTCGTGTTGTCTCCATTTGCTCCAACAATGTATGCGACCGTATCGCAATTCCGTCATATACGGGAATAACTTCTTTGGATTCTTGCCATTGCTTTGCTGAGTCTAACTTCACTGCTGTTTGTGTCCATCTTGTGTTAGACTTGGTGCGTACCTGTGTCATAAGTTATGCTTATGGTTTCAGACGCCAAGTCAAGCTTGAGGGAAAAAATAAAATTTCAAATTCTAATTTTTGGATGGCAAAATATAATATCTTTTTTAAGGTAATAAAAAAACATTTTTTTGAGGGGCAGCTGTCCTCGACCACATAACGTTGTTTCGCGCCCGAGTGAACTTTGAGACTCTCTCGAACTCGATCAAACCGAGCGTGCGAGCTATAATATCTAGAAGATTAATGATGGGGTCACCAGGGTTTGGTACATACCTGAGCTGTATTAAATGCCACTGTTTTGCAATCTGGTAAGATGCTGATTGATTTAGGAGGCAATTTGTATGATACATTTAGGAACTGGACCTCTGCTTCTCTTGAAGCATCTTTATTTACAAGAAATGCTGCACATTTTCCTGAATCTTGATGGTATACATAGGCCTGGTTTTAAAATAAACAAGCAGCTAAAAGTAATTTTTCCGTATGGTATGTAAAAAAAGTTGGGAAATTTTTGTAAACAAAAAACAATAAAAGAGAAAATCCTTACTTCTTGTAGATCACCACCTACAGTAAAATTAGATTGTACTCCATAAAGTAATGTGTGTGAGCACAACTTCACCGCAGCATGTAACTCTTTCAGATGACCCCATTTTGGCTGTCTAATGAGACCTAAAAGTTATTTGCATAATAGAAGTCCACAATTTTTATTCAGTTTTTCTAATCATCGATAGGAAGCTACAAATTCAATAAATATACATTTATCATACCATACTCGTCCAAAGGAGCTTGATCATAATAACTGGTTATAGCGAATGCAGCAGCCGTCCTCCCAAAATTCGTTCCACCGTGATACTATAAATCGCAAAAAGATCGGTCCATAACACATATAGCGTATGTCGATTTTTAAAGTTAAATGTAATTTTTACATACCATGTAATAGTTTATGAAGCTCCCATTTTTTTTTATTATGAATAGAGCTGTATGATATGCAATGTCCTCAACTGGTCTTATTTTGGTAATATTACCGTATACGTCATAGCTTTTCACATGCAAAAAAGTAATAAATAAACAAATATTATGAATAAATCAATTTGTGTTATATTATTATTTATTAAATCTTACAAATGTGTCCAGTTTTCTGTCCAGATTGCTGGCTTGTTTGGTGAATTAGGTCCGACGAACGTTTCCCCGCATTTCATTCCATTGCATGCATTAATCTGTAGTGGCCAATAAGTAATATTGGGCCAATAATTAGAAACTGAAAGAAAGTTAAAGACTTTTGGGCTTTTACCACTGGATCAGGAGCATCATCTTGTTTGCACATAACCCATGGCACGCCAGTATTTAGGCCCACAGCCATTGCAGCGGCCCATAGTACATATGGAGGCCCATTTGCACCAAAAGCTTTCTCGACATTTTGGTACTCGTTCTCAATCTACACATTTATTTGTAATAAATAAATAACATATTTGGAATTTCAGTTATTTGCCATAGTCCGATGCTGATTCAGCATAAGACATCGATGTGCGAGCAAAAATATATAAATATGTATGTATATGCTTATATGTGTGTCGTAGTTTGTAAGATCGTGTATATAAAAGTGAGACCGACTATATAGTATATTAAAATATAGAAACTAAGTAAATAAATAATGATAATTTTAAAGAAAATGAACCTGAGAAAGTATAATTGGACCTCCTTGTGAAGCAAATAAATTTTCGGACTTTAATAAGGTCACTATTTTCGTAGTGAAGCTTTCCATATGATACTGCAATGGACAGTAGGACGAACATTACAATGATAAGAATTTATTTTAAATATATATTTAATATAATACGATAAATTATATTAACCTGATTATTTCTTGAATTTGCCTGAAAAAAAGAAAGTAAAATAAAATACCTCAAAGGGCTCGTTATGGGATCTAAATACAATTTCCGGGGCAGAATCATGTAGCCAAAATGGTAGACCTCTGCAAAAACACTGCGAGTGTTATATATTCATTAAGTTGTATAATTAAATTTATGTTGAAGGAATTGGGACTTTTGAATGCCAAATTTTATGTTCTAAAAGAAGGCTCGAGCCTTCAGTTTTAAGTGCACAAATCAATTTTGTTTATCAACTTTTAGCTTTAAGAAAATTCATATGTTGTTTTATAAACTTGTACAATTTTGAATATGTTCAGTGCTTAGAGTTTGGATTGAGCTTCTCAATCGAAAAAGATTCTATTAAATGTCATTCTTGTAAATGTGAGAGGTGTAAGTTATAAAATTTGGTTAATGTGAAAGCTTTGTAGGTGCATTTGGGTAAGGAGAAAGATTATGGGTGAATCATGCGAGGTGAATTGGGAGGGTCAATTTCCCAATATATGTTTGAGGCACAAAAAATTCATAAAATAAATTACATGTTAAGGAAGAATGAAAATACCCGTAAGACCATTCACTCTCGATGAAGGGTCCGATCCGAAGGCAAACATAGAGACCTTGAGCTGCTACTTCCTTTATAAATCTCACTATGTCACGTCTTCCACTGAAATCGTACTGAAAATCCCACATATAAATTAATCAAAGCCCATTGATCACACCGCAATATAATAGAGTGTTCTCCTTGTTATGCTTTTTTTTTCTCGTTAAAATTTATCGTTCATCACACTCTTATCATTATATGTGGCTAAATCTATAATCTACTTATTGTTCATTAACATATATTATTTAGGTTGTACCTGTCGTTGTTGGGGCTCGTGAAGGTTCCAAAAAACATAAGTATCAATTACATCGAGTCCGCCTTGTTTGGCTTTTGAAATTAGAGATGGCCACATCTGTACAGACATATTATATTACATTAATATAAGACATTTTGTGTTACTAAGTAACATCTATGAAATATATATATATATATATATATATATATATATATATATATATATATATATAAATCGAATATTAGCTCCTATTAATGATGATTATCTAAATACTTGTCTCGTGTATTTGTTGACAAACAAGCTTCAGTTTTTACGAGTCACGACCTCATTTTGTGTTTATAAAATCTATGCATGACCGTATTTGTTTGAGATTATTTAAAAATAACATTTGTTTGACTAAAATTTTGAAATATAATATTTTTTAATTTATAATATTTGTTTTTATTATAATATTTGTTTTTTGCATAGGGTATTTTACAATTTTTTTTTAAAAAATGTCACAATTTAAAAAAAATTTGTTTGAGGGTTTAAAAAAAGAATGTTTAATAATATCATTTATCGATGTTTGCTTGCTAAAATCGTGAAAACTAAAGTATTGACAGTGCCCTCTATGTGTAAAAAAATATTAATGTTTTTTCATTGATACTATATTATAATAAAGATATTAAATAAAAATTATTGAAAAATAATTTTGTTCTCATGAACAATAATTTTTATGTTTGATTTCAAGCTTGAAATACAAAAGTCTTAGCTTGATCGAACTCAAATCGAATCAAATAAGCCAAATTTATAAATCATCTCCACTTATCTTTGAAATTTAAAATTCTTCAAAAATCAGTAAACTTCTCTTAAATTCACAACAAAATATAGAATAAAGAAAATAGAATAATAATTATTGAAAAAAGTTGTTCAATAGTTTAAACTTAATCATTTCTCATTTCAATCAAAATTCTCATTTTCTTAATTCCCCAAAGTTGTAATTTTTTAAAATTAATTAATTGTGATATAAAACAAATCAATGTTAATTCCAAAGACACCATTAACAAGAAATTAGACAAATTAGAGATTAATATAAAGAGAAAATAAACATACATCTGGAGTACTTCTTGGGTAATGAATTGAGCCGGAAAACAAAAGCTTCCTCTCCCCATTGATAATCAGAGACCTCCCATCGTATGTAACCTTACCACCACTCCCGCCGTCGATCACCGCCGCCACAGCCGCCAACAACCCAAACCACCACAATCTCATACCCATTTTGATCTTTTTTGAAAGAAGAGAAAAAACACCACTAAAATGTTGAGAAATAAAGGTTCATAAATCCTTTCCTTTTAACTTGCACCCAAATAATTCATACTTGGAAACTAAATACATTTTTTTAAAAAAAGTCATCGATATACTTTATTTTCCACGCAATCACTGAATCAAATTTTCTTGATAATATAATCGCATTACACAGCGGTGAATCAAATTTCCTCGATAATATAATCGGATCACACAGCGATGCGTGTGTTCTTTATGTGCAAATAATAAAAAACTTAGAAGCAAAGAAGTTAATAACTTTAACGACAAGAGAATATTGTCATCAAGAAAATTTGCATTGAATTTTTTTTGAAAGCTCGTCTGTTTCATGGTGACGAAATTGTACTGATTTATACTCACAGTTGTCATTTTATGTCACAAATGATGAGCTAACCAACAAAATTTGCCAACTTAAATTATTAATTTCAAACAAGAAAACATCGTATACATGCATGGTTTACTTACCCTATAAAATGAATGATTTCACACTATTTATGTGCATAATATTATAATTTAGTGTTCTTCAAGAATTAAAAAAATAAAAATTTAGTGCATAAGAATATTTGGAAATGTGTTGAAATTTTTTAAGGATGATTTTATAGATATATAATTTTTAAATTGTTTCCCATTTCTGAATGCTTATATGATACTGATAATAATGTTGATGTTTTACAAGATATTCTAATTAATATAATAATATAATGGAAAACTAATTAATTTTGTGATTTTGTATTTAAAGGGTGCCTTACAAATTACTAAATTTGTTTATAATATACGAATTAATTTCTTCTATATGATCCAGTTTTAACATTTATACATATTTGCTTTGCTGTACAAACGCAAAGGTTACGTTATTGAAATAGATATAATAGAAATTTCTTGTTTAGACCAATATATGTTTCTTTGCTACGCATTAATCACTTTTAATTCAATTTCTCTTTAGACTTTAATATAAGCATTAAATTCTAGTGATTGTTTTTTTCGGAACACGGAAGGTTAATGTGATTCAAATATTTAGGGTGTATTTTGGGTTGCTTAATTAAAACATTTCTATGTAGCTTTCGTTAATAATATTAAAATAAAAAAACAGTTTAATGAACATTAATTTATAACAAAATAGCTATAATCTAACATAAAAACAGCCAAAAGTATATCAGGACTCGTTTATCTGCTTCTGCTTTTACTTGTTTTGTTTTAGAGAAACTATATTAGAATCAAGTAAATCAAACACCGAAATCTATTTTTTTTAATCTGAAAAGCAGATAAATATTTTTCAAAAATAATCCAAAACACTCTCAAAATATGCTCTGAATCATATTGAAACAAACTATATTTTTGCTGATTGATTTATACTTGTTTCAGCCTTTTGGGCTCTAACTAGACCTGTTAAAACGGGTCAGTCCAACACAAACGTGGTGGCCTGCCCAACCCGTGGGCCCGCCTCTAGGTGGGTTGGGTAATCCCAACCCAACCCGTGGTGGATCGCAGATTGGGGAGAGCTGGCCCCCCGAATTTTTTTTTAAAAACACAATCTTCAAAAAAACAATTCCAACTAAACTTGCCGAACCTGCAACTGATGCTATAAGAATACTGAAACTCACTTAAGGTTTTACCTAGATATTAACCATGCTACTAAAAATATTTGACCAGGGAATCATTATTTTACTCAATTTTGAAATATATGTTGAGTTTATATTTATGAATTGAGCCTAAAAAACGAATAACAATTTTTTTTTTAAAAAAATAGAAGGTGCCAGCCCATATAGGCCAGCCTGTCAACGGGCCTAAAAATGCTGGCCCAACCTGCCTATTTGGTGGGTTGAGTTGCCTGACCTATTTTGACAAATCTAGCTCTAACCTGAATAATACACATACTCGGAACAAAATCCAGTCGGCCTCAGTTATTCTTTTAACACAAAACGCTTATTTTAGCTCTAATTTCGTGCCGAAATTAAAACTACCAACAGTTAAATTTATGTTGAATAGACATTGAAAAATAGTTTTTTTTCTTCGATTTTTTAAAATAGAAGCTGAAATAAAAATCTAGAAACATATTTTTAGATTGGCTTATTTAAGTATTTTAATCTAATTGAAACAATCCAAACCAAACATACAATTAAATATATTTTGATTATTGTTGCTGTGTAAACCATTAGGTTGTGAGCCACATCACGTCTCCGGAATGGGAAGAAAAGTTCACTTGGGCTTTTGATGTCCCTAGGGCCAGAATTTAAACGTTGTTTGCAGAAGCAAGAATACTTTTGGAAAGGTAAATTGCTTCTCTATTTAATACGAGACATGGTACAACAAAATACGACCGAACACAGGATTTTTTTCGATTACATATCCTAAGCAAAAGGGACTATGTGGTTAAACCCGCAATCCAAACCGGCTAGCCCGTTTAGGTCCACCTCCAGGTAGGTTGGAAAATCCCAACCCGCCTCCATCTTTTTCCTCCTTATTTTCAACAATAATCTCTAGAAAATTTGATTCATTATCATCAGATAAAGTTATTTAATACTTGCATTATGTTCACTATCTACATATAAAATACTATGTATAACTTCTAAGCTCAACTTGCAGGCTAAACCAACCAAACACATAATCCAAATGGTTTAACCAATTTTGACCCACTTTCAAATGAGTTGGGAATATTAACACAACCCACCTATTTTATGTAGAGAAGCCAATCCTTCAGGTCAAATCCAAATTGACAGCTCTAGTTTTAACCACACCATTTTTCATAGTTTTTAATGCCGTTTTTTTAGGACACTCTTGGTAGAGTTACAAGTCCAATAGACGAAGTGGTGAATGAAGAATCCTAAATGTTTCAATCGTGGGTCTGATATAAAGATCCAGCTTTCAAGTAATGAAGCTAATGATATGTTTTCCTGGTTTCATTTTTGAAGTCTGAAAATGTTTTCAGAAAGCATAACCAAAATCGCCTTCGATTTTCTAAAACATCGTTTCTTGGACTGTACATATCGTTCTCCAAAGTGGTTTGCTATTAAATATCATATTCTTAAGAACCGAAATCAAAAAATAAAAAGCAAATTCATCAACGTGAGGTGACAAGAGAAGACAGAAGAGGTTACACTTCAAAACATAACAAGTAGAGTCTCTCCTATAAAGCAGTGTCTAATTGACTTTCCAGCTGCTATCTTAAGGCACAAAAGATGCATTTGATATGAGTTGAAACCACTATTTTGCAGCAGCAACAAGCGAAGCCCTTGCTCGGGTAAAAGCAGCAATTAGTGATCCAAGCTGCAACTTATCATTGCATGCTAAACTCAGCCTATATCTGCATCCCAGAAATATGATTATTCTATGAGCATAATAAGGATGCAATCAATTCTGACTGAGAGAGGACCGAGTAAAATTCATGTAATTACACAAAAAAAGGGAAGAGCAATTGAAGCAACCACCGCATCTTCAGGGAAGATTTATTTGTAAAGTAACTCCAAGAGAGGTAAAGAAAGAAAAAGGGCACATACTCGATATCGGCCATTTCATTAATAAGAAGAATACGGACATCAGCTGGCATCTTGATCTTGAAAACGAACCTAATATCAAGTAATCAATAGTTGAGCAGACTAAATTTTTTCCAGGTGAACAACCAAAAACACAAGTACGTACATGGTTACTTCTCTAACAATGTCAACCAAAGCCAATCCTTTTCTTGTCTTGATTTCAGAAATTCCTGCATTTGGTTATTTGAAACAAATTAAGCAAAAAAGTACAGATTTCTGAATACAGTCAAAATTCAGGATGAAATACTTTTGTAGCTCGTGGCAAATGACTCGTTCAGAAGCCAATAGGAAATCTGCTCGATGTCTTTAGGCAAAGGATTTCCAGTGCACAAGTATACAGCATCTCCCGTGATCTGCTGAGAAGCCATATGTGTTGACTGCAAAAAACAGGAAGCAGTTATAATGAAATAACGAAAACAAGAAACAACACAAACCACCCGCCCGGCTTCAACCCCTCTACCTTCCCCTCCCCCCACCCCCAGCTTTTGTAATCAATAAAACTTCTTTTATTGAAATTATTAAATAATAAATGAAATAATAAAGTGATAATAAGCTTGCCAAAAAAGAAGCGAAGACAGCGGTTCGAGATGCTAGAGCTAAAGTCTACAAAGAAGTGTACGATAAATTGGATACCAAGGAGACAGAAAAAGATATCTACAGGATTGCCCGAGCGAGGGAAAGGAAGACAAGAGACTTATGTGCAGTGAAATGCATAAAGATGAGAACCATGAAATCTTGGTTCGAGATGAAGACATCAAAACAAGATGGAAGAGTTATTTTAACAGCTTGTTCAACGGTGGCTTTAGCCAAGATTTAGGTGATCTTAACATCCATCAACATTATGTAAACCGTGAGTTTACTCGCTGAATTAGAGAATCTGAGGTTAAAGAAGCTTTGAGCAAAATGAAAGCACGAAGAGTAGTTGGTCCTGATGGAATCCCTATTGAAATATGGAGATGTTTAGGACCGACGTGGATAAAGTGGCTAACAGATCTATTGAACAAGATTTGGAGGAGTAATAAAATTCCAAATGAATGGAGAAAGAGTACTCTCATCCCTATCTATAAGAATAAGGGTGACATTCAGAGTTGCACCAACTATCGTGGTATAAAACTCATGTGTCACACAATGAAGCTTTGGGAGAGGATAATTGAATGTCGTTTAAGGAGGGAGGTTAAGATATCGGAGAACCAATTTGGGTTCATGCCAGGAAGGTCAACCACTGAAGCTATCAATTTACTTCGTCAACTTGTCGAGCGCTATCGTGAGAGGAGTAAAGATCTGCATATGATCTTTATAGACTTGAAGAAGGCCTACGATAAAGTACCAAGGGAGATATGGCAATATAATCAAGTATGTCAATATAATCAAGGACATGTACGACGAAGTAGCATCCATTGTGAGAACGTGCAGTGGGGTGACAAGTGAGTTCTCGATCACTATTGGATTGCATCAAGGGTCTGCGTTGAGTCATTTCCTGTTCGCCCTAGTGATGGATGAGATAACAAAAGACATACAAACTGAATTACCTTGGAACAAACTTTTTGCTGACGATGTTGTGTTAATCGACGAGATATGCATATGCTTCGTTGGATGTGCGGTAAAACCAGAAAAGATAAAATAAGGAATGAAGATATTCAAGCTGAAGTAGGTGTAGCTTGTATAGAAGAGAAGATGCAAGAAAGCCGTTTACGCTGGTTTGGTCATGTTCGACGTAGGCCAGCAGTGCACCTGTGCGTCGAGTGGAGTCCATGGATTTCGGCCAGTTCACGAGAGCGAGAGGACGACCGAAGAAGACATGGGTCGAAGTTATACACAAAGATTTGGAGTGCAAGGGGATTACAGAAGATATGTCGACTGATAGAAGCGTTTAGAGAAGACTGACGCATGTGTCCGACCCGACTTGATTCTCTCTATCGTTCATGTAGCCTACCCCAATTCATTGGGATTATAGGCTTACTTGTTGTTGTTGTTTTCCTCTCTACCACAATGCCATCTAAATTACTCTATTTTTTTTATGTTATCATTGGGTTATAATAATCGAAGTATTATTTTTTGACGTTTTTTTACAAATATTATTTCTGTGAAACATGTTATAGATGAAGGCTTTAACATTTCGGTATCGTACCTTGTTGTTCCTATTTTTCGGTGAGTTGCTTTAAAACCATAGTATTTAATTCTATTATGAGCACATAACAAGCCAAGCTGCAGCATTAAGTGAAAAATGCATCCCGTGTTCTTACCAGAAAGCTTCCACGCATATGGGCAGGTGAGATCAAGATCGCGGTAAGTATAAAGTACCCATTGACCTTATAAGTCAACTTTTACAGACATAAAGTTAAGATTGTTTGCAGAAAAAAATAAAAAATATGAACTGCAAGCAAGATATTAACCTGTAGAATATTCAAGGCTTTTCTCATGTCACCATTACTAAGCCTTACAAGAGCCTTCAAACCATTTTCAGGTACGTCAAGCCTGAATCAATCATATTAAATTGGGTCAAGTTTACATTAATCTCAACCTCAAGACTGAAGCTGAGGAAACAACTTCCGATAATTCTAGTTGTATGGTTAAAATATAAGGTAACTGAAACAAGAAACAAAGTTAAAACAATAATGATCCGACATTGCTGTTACACTTACATTTCAGCTTTAATAACATGTTTAAGCCTCTCGCTGATATTAACAGCATCAAGAGGAGCAAAACGAAATCGAGTACACCTTGACTGTACGGCGGGAATAACCTTGTTGACATTGTTACAAATCAAAGCAAATCTAGTGCTTTTTGTGTATTTCTCAATGACTGCAAAGCAAATACAAATTTTCAAACTACAAAAATAAAAATAAAAAAGTCACAAGAGAAACAATTCTCGCCTCGACGGAGAGCAAATTGTGCATCCTTGGTCATTGCATCAGCCTCATCCAATAGAACTAACTTTACTGCAGATTTTCCCCTGCAAAATAAAAGCTGCTTAGAGAATACTCACAAAATAAAGTCAGTTTACTCGTAACTTGCTCATTAAATCAAAATTGTATTAATGTTACTCAATTGGTAAAATCATTGAAAACAAAAACTTTATCAAAAAAAAAAGAACCATTATTGATCAACCACCCAGTATTTTGTTGATGTTAATTTTCTGCCAAGTTTGATATCAGAAAGACCGAAGATGTACTTTAAATCTAACTAGTTATTATCAAAGTGTGTATGTCGGTCGTTGCACCATTCTCCAAGTCATCAACATATCAGACAAAGCATACATATCTTAGTGCATAATGTGTATATCATAGATAAACAAAAACATGCATATAGATGAATTATTTCAAGTATATGTGCACATTCTTATTTTACATGCACATGTACACATAATATATACCAGGAATCCTTCCTAAAAGTCTTTAACCGGCTTATCATTCATTCACTCCAAACACACAAGAATTACAAATAAACAATTCATAATATACCCAAAAGAGATACTCTGAGTGCTTGCAAAGTCCTGAATCTGCTGCCGCACCACATCAATACCACGATCATCTGATGCATTCAGCTCAAGAACCATGTTGTGCATCTGATTCCCATACAGCTTCCGAGCCAATGCCAATATAGTGGATGTTTTCCCGGTTCCTGGTGGTCCATAAAGCAGCAAATGGGGTAATTTGTTCCCACTTGCTAACCTGTCAACTGCGGCGCAAAACCCATCACAAAATTTACATGTGCTTCTGGAACACACACACACACACACACACACACACACACACACACACACACACACACACACACACACACACACACACACACATATATATATATATATATATACATATACCACACGGACGCACACATAAACATGCTTAACAACCATCTCCATTGGAAGATTGAACTAGTGATAACAAATCATAACCAGATAATCAGAAAGGACTTGTCAAAAAGATTGTTAATGTTCAATAATGTTGCTAACAAAGCAATTACCAGCTAAAATATTATTACAGTAGCCTAATCGCCGTAAATTACCGGAGCCCAAGTTTATAAAAACTTAATTTACGTCTAAGCAGCTCAAAATCCCAACCGAGTGCACCAGTCAACACAAAACACTTCAAAAAAGTAAAAAAAAATTTTAACGATAGTAAATGCACCAACTGTTCGAAGCTAAGCAGCAAAGAAATCAAAGTTATATATTATTATATACATATATAAGTTGCAATGAAATAGTAATTTACTGGTCTCAACGATATCACGGTGAGCAGCGACGTCGTCTAAGGACTGAGGACGGTACTTCTCGACCCAGGGAATGGACTTGGAATCCGGTGGAGTGGAAGATACAACGACGTTCTTTCCCATGTTAGTTTTGAGAGAATGATTATCATCGTGTTCGTCGTCGATGTCCATGACTACAATCGTTTCCGCCATTTTCGCAGATTGATACGACAACGTTTTCCCAAACCTTTTTTGTAGTAGTGAGAAATGGAATTCCTACTGTAGAGTTTGCTGCGCCTGATCAAAACGTTAGTTGCGGTAAAAGCGCAATGCGTTTTTCTGCTAAAATTGTACGAAACTTGAGAGATCAAGTTCCACGGACGGGGGCGGCTGACTGGCTGGGGTGTTATTTGGCGCCAACGTTGCCCTTATTTTATGAATAGATTTATTTATTTAACGTTTCCTTTTTCCAATAAAAAACTTTATTTGATTTATGGACCATTTAATGTGTTAATATTTCCACTAACTTAACAAATATAGTTTTATCTACAAATTATTTTTAAAATTCAGCTTCATATTATATCCACCACAAAACTTCGATGATATACATATAAAATCATATGCTTTAAACTACATTATGATTCTGAATATCGGGTTTAAATGCATAATTGAGAAGACAAATATCACATGACCAAGGGTAGACGTTGAAAATTTAGTAAGGGTGCAAAATATATTAAAATAAAAAGTGGTGGGCAAATAAATTTACGGTGCCAAAATTTGATTTTAGGGTCGCAAAATGTAATTTTTGATGGGTAAACTATAATTTTTAATTTGTTTTTAAAAAAAAATTTAGATGACAATAAAAAAAATCGGCAGGGTTGAAGGATGGCCCCGCCCTAGCACATGACAAGAAATAAGATTCATTTTATGCAACAAATATTAAGATAAGATTATGTTTGGACATAAAAATATTTAGAGGAAACTTATTTTTTGAAGGGATATATTTGAAATCTAGCCATATAAATAATAAGATGGAGAGAACTTAAGAACGCATTTGAAAATCAAGCAAGTCGTTAATAAACACAACTCATTGATAAATAACAACAAAAAGTATGTCACCGCTAGTTATACGTATACCTCGTGAAAAGTGCAAAGCATGACAAGATTTTGCAATAAATCGAATTTGGCTGCATTCTCCCTAAGAATTCAATTTTCAAGCACGATAAGGGAAAAAGACGAGGTCACGGGGCAAATAATATATGGACGCTCATGTTCAATATGTGTTTGTTTGATGATGCACCCTTAAGGGTAGTATCCTTAGGAGCATCATCACCATTCATTTGGAATCTTTTTTTAAAAAAGAAAAAAAAGATTCCATATGGATGGTGGATGATGCCCCTGAGGGCAGTACCCTTCAGAACAGTAACAATGAAACAGTTCATTATGTCACTTACTCACTAGAAATTCATACATACATCGGGTATGAAACCCTGTATATATATCAATACAAAAAAAATAAACTAAATTAGACATTCCAACAAAGTTTAATTAAACCATAGTAAACCTATTTTCTTTATATCAGGAGATGTATGTATAGGGCTTAGATCCGATCCATATAAGAATGTCCCTTAATCACCCCTTGTTTATTTCGGATTATGATACATTACCCCAATCATAATATGAGCAAATATAACTTAATAAAGTATTTATTTTACATTTTTAATATCAATAATCGGATTCAAAATCACTTTGGTGGGCCCACGCCATAGTAAAAAAGAGGAGAAAAAAGCAAAGAAAAGATGGCAGACAATTTCAAAATCGAAGACCTTTTCACATTTGGAGGGACTTCAAAAGGCAGAAGAGAGCCAAAGAGCGGCTAACCCAGTCCGCATGTCTTCCTCCGCAGCCGGCCGCTCATCCATCTCCCCCTTCCGATCCCGGAAAACATATCCTCCTCCAATCGCCCACTCCCGTCCCACCACCTCATCCTCCGCTTCCTCCTCAACCACTCCTTTCTCTAAATTACCAGCTCAACCGCCCCCGACCAAAGCTAAAGAAAATGTTACAGTAACTGTGCGATTTCGCCCCCTCAGGTAAAATTTATATCTCGTTTTTTTTGTTAATTAAAATGTCTGGATTTCGCTTTCATTTTCGGTTGGGGCCCACTTAAGTCCCCGAGTACTGTATTTTATTTATAGCTGGTGAATTTTGAGGATTCCAACTTTTGGATTCGTTTCATTTTGGTTGTGTTTTTAATTGAAGTGCTCGAGAGATTGGTAAAGGCGATGAAGTAGCATGGTTTGCTGATGGAGACTATACTGTGTGCAACGAGTTCAATTCTGATATTGCGCTTGGCTTCGGTTAGTATCAAACGCATATTCGCAGTTCCTGTATTATGAATATGCTGTTCAGATATGTTTACGGTTTGTATTTAATTAGTGAGTCATCACCTTATTGTTGAAATTATCTTTTTAGTCTGAGGCGATTTTACAAAAGCTTTATATCTATAGGATGTTGGTAATGATTGAGACGAGGAAGGTCTGTTTGGGATATTAATGTGAATGAATATGGGGTATTAGATTCTGAATTTTTAGTTGTTGATTTTTTTGTATACGTGACTCAGTTCCTTATGCCTATATTTTGAATTTTTTTTTACTGAATAATTAATATCACTTTTGCTGTCAGACAGAGTATTTGGTCCTGCGACAACAACTCGCCATGTTTATGATGTTGCAGCTCAGCATGTCATAAGTGGTGCTATGAATGGAATAAATGGTAATTACTGTATATATCACATATGCAGCATTATCTTACACTAGGTTGACTAGGATTTTTTTATAACTATTCAACTTAGATAACAAATTGGTTCTTATGGCCTGAAGTACTATTACCTCAAGCGCATCCTTGCTGTTTCTCAATCTATAGTTTATATCAACTGTAATATTTTCTTGATATTTCACTAAATGGAATGATGTCTCAAATTTTGTTATTGATGCAAGCAAATGAAGATGATCCATGCTAATATTCAGTTACATATTATTTTCCTTGTCCCAAAAACATATCTACGTTTGTCATGGTTTCTGACTGTTTTCTCTTTTTGTAGGCACAGTATTTGCGTACGGTGTTACCAGCAGTGGGAAGACGCATACGATGCATGTAATAGTTAATTTCATTCGTTCTCTATGATATTTGTCCTCCTTCTGGCATGGTATTTATAGCAAACACAAATGGGAAGCATAACTATAATAAGCGCTCTTATCTTCTTTTTCACCTGTGATTCTAAGGCTATGTATGAGGAATTGGATTCAACCAGAATAATGAGCATATAAATAATTTGTTTTGAAAAAAATCATACATGGGCAATTGTTTTACAATTCTGAAAATATCCCAATACTCTTGTCCTCTTATCTTGTACTATGGAATCATTATATGCCCGGTTTCTGTGGGGAGTACTTGGCCTCATACATAGCTAGCCTGATTAGAAATTCATGATGTGTATTAACTTAAAATAACCCTTTTGTGGCTTCTCATTTCTTGTACTCATGCACTCTGTCAGGCAGACACAATTTTATTCCCAAATGCTAATATTACAGATGCATGCTTTTTTTGTTTCAGGGGGAGCAGAAATCACCAGGAGTCATTCCGCTGGCTGTTAAGGATGTCTTTGGAATTATACAAGAGGTAATTCTGGTCGTCTCCGCATGTGATAGAGCAAGAACTGTTGATGACTTAAGCTCCTTAATAGTGGATATTTATTTTCTGAACAAATGTTGAGTAATCATATATATGCTTTATCAGACACCTGGACGGGAGTTTCTCCTTCGAGTTTCATATTTAGAAATTTACAACGAGGTCAGTTTCATTATTCACATTCTTTGATTATCTTTGACTTTATGTTTGATAAAATGTATTAACACATTACAAACCCCTAAATCTGTAATGATGTGAAAAGGCGGATAACATGCCATTAGAAATTGCATTGTAATTTGATTTAGGTAAGACTATGGTCGAAAAAGAAATAATACAAGTAATGGACCCTTCATGAACAATTTTCTGGAATGAATTAAGTTGTGCATTTTAGATTTGACCTTTATGATTTTGTTGACTTGAGTTTGATTAGCTTATCTGAAGCTTTCTGACATTTGTATTTTTGTACGTTATTGTGACGTTCTTGGAGCATCTTTCTCAATGATGAACTTACCCTAAATAAAAAGAACCACGTCCATCCTTTTAATTGTTGTCCGATTGTGTAATTTGCATGAAGTTGTTTGCTACTTTTCATGTAGTTGTTTTAGTAATTGAAATTACATGTTTAAGATATTGTATTTCCGTTGAGCTTTATTACTTACCTTTATAAATATATTTTCTAAATCTCATGGAAGAGGTTATGGTGGGATGTTTAGGTCATCAATGATTTGCTGAATCCTATCGGGCAAAATCTTAGAATGCGAGAAGACTTTCAGGTACAGATGTATAGAAAGTGGTGTATGGGTGATGGTTTTAATCTTATCGCATTTGATTTCTTAAGATTATGTTCATGTGCCTTAATGTGTTTTTTGTTATGTCGCTTTCGTGAAGATTAATCTCCAAAAGATATATAAGAGGGCCAATAAGTGTAAGATGTTTCTAAGGATATTCGTTTTCGGTCTTCCAAAAAATATTTTGTGGAAATATATTTTCAAGAAATGAATTGCAGAATGTAGTTTGGTTTGATTTTTGGAAGGAGAACATTTTCTGCTGTAGATGTGTTGTCATGTTAGAATATATTGGATTATTAAGTTCTTTAAACATTATGTGATCGTTTTCAAATTTGAAATATCATATATGGTGTTAGAATATAATATGATGATAAATTTTTTTTTTGCAGTGACGAAAAGTTGATTATAAAATGTTCATCGGTAAGGGAATGTGAAAGTGGGTTCAAAATGTATTTTTTGCAAAGAATTATAAAAAAATGTAGGCGTGTTTGTCTTTATGGGAAATAAAAACATTAACAAACATTACCTTTGCTTTTTAAGTTACCCTGTAATATTTTTTCCAAGATTTAGTTGACGCCTTTAAATCTTTTATTTGCAACAGGGTTTTATTTAGATCCTTTCTTAAGAGGAAGAATCATATAGCATTGTTACCGTGTAAAATTTATTTCATATCTTGGATTTTGACTCTTCTATTCCAGTTTATAGTGAAGATCTCTGCTTTTCTACCTCCATATTAACAAGAGCATAGAAAGTGTGATTATTTACTGCATTCAATTTAGAAATTATTTTGGTGGATTATACTTTATTCTTTTTACCTTGTTTTATTTGATTTTTTGGGCATGACAGTGGAAAGATTTAGAGTTTTTGTGTGAAATAAAATGACTATCTTTGCCTCACTAATTGTAACTCCAGTATATTCCTCTCACTTTCAAAGGTGTGTTTCATCCGCTTCTTTGTGGACTGTGAAATCAAACTAAACCACCATTGCCTATAATTGTATCTTTATGTTAATATGTTCATAAAATAAGAAATTGTAACATGGCAGGGTACATACATTGAGGGAATAAAAGAAGAAGTTGTTCTGTCACCTGCCCATGCCCTTTCTCTGATAGCATCTGGCGAAGGTATGTATGATTGTGCTGTTGTATGCCCCTTGTTTTTACAATTTTTTTAAAAAAATAGTCCCTTGTTACTTTCAACAATCGTACTTGGTATATATCGCATAACGTTTTTATGTATGCTTACGACATTTTTAACTTGTAGTCTATCGTTTATGCAGAGCATAGACATGTAGGTTCTAATAACTTCAATATACTCAGCAGTCGAAGCCACACGATATTTACTTTGGTATTACACCTCTTGTTTTTATTCGCAAGTTTTGCATTTTACATTGTGATTCGTGATATTCATGTATACTTCTTGTTCTGATTTTTAAAAGAATCTCCGTGTGAGGGATGTATCTAGATTTCTCAAGTGTTTAATGAGATCTAGAAGAACAGGAATTAGTTTCTGACATGAGGAACGGGTATTAGCTTAAGGTTTCGGGTTTATTTTTGAATCTTTTTGGATGTTTTACCCATCACATTCTCTGACTGGCCCTCTTTTCAATAACAAGGGTAAAAATCATTCTTTATTGTCGATGCACAAGGAGTCGGGAGTTATTCTTTGACCATTAAGTGGAGTAAACCCAAAGATTGGTATTCTAACAGTCTCAACATCCTCTTTGAGTGTCAAACTGCTAAATGTTCTGTCCAATGTTGTGGTGGATTTAATTCCATGGTCCTGTTATTTGTGGTAGGTACCATTTGCATTGATAAGACTCTTGGTTTAACACATGTCTGAACTGCTCCCTAATTTGTTACTGAGATTTCCTTCCTCCAAATTTGTCTAGCTAAGGGAGAAGACTTCACAGCTAGACCTGCAGTGTCAGTTTCTCATTTTGTCTCAAATCTTGGAAATAATGAAGAAGAATATAATTTTTTTGTGCAGATCTGTGCTTACAAGTAGGGAGGGAAAAAGACTTGCCCATATACTTATATTGAACGCCTAAGAGTCTCTTGTCATCTAATACCTCAGAATGGGCAAAATTTCGTGTTTAATTAATAACTTCTGTCTTTTAAATCTATGAGAAATCGGATGTCATATTGGCGTAATGGATCAGGGAGACATGATATGATTACTTCAATTACATGTTATCTTCATCGTTTATGTTTAGGAACCTTGTCCAATGATTTGTTTAAAAATTCTACACAAATATGTCCTCTTCCATTCTGATTAAATTATACTCCTGAATATTACAGTCGGATTTATTTGTTCATGCTACTTTAGGTTCTCCATCTCCTTATGTAATAATCCAGAAACACTACCTGATTTTCATTTCTCTACTTTGTTGCAATTATCTTGAGCTATGTGTATTGAAACCAAGTTGCAGAACCAAAATTGCTTGTCTTGAGAGGTTAATTGCCAAAAAAAGTTAATCTTTTTCATTCTTTAAATAATGACGAATTGAAGATGTTTATTTTGAGTACTTATTGAACCTTTTACCCCTTGCTTTAATGGTTACAGACTATCGAAAGCAGTTTATGCGAGGAAAATCAAGGAGAAGTGGCATTGTCACAATTGGTATACTTTCATAATTCGTCATTCCATTTTGATTTCATTGTTATTATTAGCTCTGTTTGACATCTTCAACATATAAAACTAATTTGCGTCTATACATGTTCATTGCATCCGACCGTACTGTTTAGTGGTCCACGTTCTTTAATGACTTGATGCTTGGGCGTTGATTAAACTGAACTCTTTATAGCATTTAATTGACTTGGCAGGGTCTGAAAGTTCCAAAACAGAGACCACGGGACTGAGGAGAAAAGAGGGTTCATATATAAATAAAAGCTTACTTACACTTGGCACTGTAAGATACATGCTCATATCTTTGTTTCCTATCTTCCATCAGGATATATGTTTTATGACTGATTGTCATACCCTCTGAGATAAAACCACTAATTATTTGTTATTTGCGGTGTCCTTTTTCTTTCCCATGTTCAGACATTCAGTTTGGAGGTTTAATTTTGATTTGCCATGAATTTTTAGATGATAATTGAGAGAGCAAAAATTTTGTAATCCGCAACATATTTACACTACAAAGTAGTTGCAAGTCATTGAAATGTTACATGTTTGCAGTTTAGTAGTTTTAGTCAGTAGTTCGTGGGGAGATTTTTTTCAAGAAATGAAACATTATATATGGACACCATACAAGAAGTAGGATACTTTAGTTTGTGATAGAGGGCAGGTAGTTTGTTAATTCTTCTAGGAGTTTGTCTTTAAAGTTGGGTACTAGATATGCCCTGTTATCACAGTCAATGAATTTTTTTTTAATATGTTGTTCTAATATTCTCTAATTCGATTCAGGTGATATCTAAACTAACTGATGGTAAGTCCACTCATATACCATATCGAGATTCAAAGCTGACACGACTATTGCAGTCATCTCTTAGTGGACATGGTCGAGTCTCCGTAAGTTTTCGTAACACATGCAATCTTTATGGACTTGCTATTCGACAATTTTTATCTGTTTTGCACTGCTTGCAGAAAAATATGATTATTCTTTGAATTTTTTGTAGCTCATTTGCACAGTGACACCAGCCTCTAGCAATTCAGAAGAAACTTACAACACACTTAAGTTTGCTCAACGTAGTAAGCATGTGGAAATCAAAGCCTCTCAAAATAAGGTCAGATCTATGTAATTATGAACAATGCATTTACATAAGATGGAACTATTGAAATTTGTCTGAGCTCTTATTTATCTTTCTTCCATTTGTTTTATGTAGATTTTGGATGAGAAGTCTCTCATTAAAAAGTATCAGAGAGAAATTTCCAATTTAAAACAAGAGCTTCAGCAATTAAAAAGTGGCATGACGAAGAATCAAAATTTGATGGTACCAAACCAAGAAGATCTAGTCAATTTGAAACTCCAGGTTAGCTCTTTTAGAAACGATCAGTGATTGCTCATTTTCGGTACCTGTTCTTTGTTAGTCCAATATTTTTAACGTACTTGAGTGGGGATGTGATGGTATCATGTATCTGAAATTCACTTGGGTTTGGGAGCTAGAGTAAATTTTGTTTTTCCCCTACAAACGTAGCCAAACACATTTATTTTCCAAAAACTCATGTTCTAAAACAAACCCTAAACCACATAACCAAACATAGTAGTGCAGTTTTCTGATGTACTTATTTATTTTACAGTTGGAAGCAGGGCAGGTGAAGTTGCAATCAAGATTGGAGGAGGAAGAGCAAGCGAAAGCCGCTTTAATGGGAAGGATTCAGAGATTAACCAAGTTAATTTTGGTTTCTACCAAAAACACGGTACAACCTAATATCCATGAAAAGCCTAGCCACAGGCGGAGGCACTCGTTTGGGGAAGATGAGGTATTGACATAATATCTTATAGGTATCCATGTGTATCAGGTTTATCTGGAGTTGATAACTTGGTTAGAATTGTTTTAGAGATCAAATATTATGAGTGGAAGGTAAAAAGCTCTCAGTTCACTTTTTGTTGTTAATGTTTATGTAGCTGGCCTACTTGCCAGACAGAAAACGAGATTACATGATTGATGATGATGCTGGAAGTATTGGCTATGAATTTTCTTCGAATGGAAGGTCTGATGTCACAAACCTTGATGAGTTAGTAAGAGATTACAGAAGCAACCGGAGGAGAGGAATGCTTAGCTGGTTTAAATTAAAAGTATATTTTCAAATTGTTTCACACTTGACATTGACTTGCATTCTATATCATTTTACATTATAGTTGAAGAATAAGCATTCTCGCCAGGAGTGGGAGCATAAATTAATTTATAAGAACCATTACTTATGGATTCAGATTGATATAACTAGCATAATCAATTTATTAAGATCACCCTTGTTGAATAAGAATTCAATATTCAAGGTGGCTTATTTGTTTGCATCTGATCTTCCCGGGAATAGTAAGCTGCCATTCATATGATGCGAAGATGTTTTTTTGAGTTTCATATTTTGTGTTGCATCATTCCGGTTTATGCTAAAATAAATAGCTACTAATTATGTGAGAGTTTTCACTTGACATGTATTTGGCTACATAGTCAAGCTGTAAAAAATCATCAGGTCCACAATGTATATTTATTTTTTCTATTGTCTTTTCTGCAATTATCAACTATTGGTTTACTTCTTCATTGTAGTTTAATATGGATTATTGGTGCTCTCTACACTTTATTTCAAGTTTTGCTGCCCTCGCATATTGCCAGAATGATGAACAACTTATGTTGCAAGATGCTAACATTCAGATCTTTACCAATACCTGTACCATTATGGAGACGTTATGTGAAATCATCAATTACACTTCCTTAATTGTAGCCGTTTGTGATCCTTATGTTTGTTGAATTATATGTCATATAACATGGTAAGAACATGATTCTTATTTCCTTTTTATTCAAATAAAATCATTTTTCAACCGCATCAATACAGAAGCCAGATAATGCGGCATCATCTAGTGCGGGAAATGAGAGCTCTGTTTGTGATTCACCTGCTTCCTCGTCAAAATCATCACAAAACAGAGTAAGGTTTGATGATATGAAAGATTTACAGCGGAAATCAATCGGTAGAAAAATAGAGGATGTTTCTCCAGCTAATCTTTTTCCCGAAAGAACTCAAGCAGGTGAATTGTTCAGTACAGATGGTGGTGGGCGACGTCTCCCATCGGTGAGAAAGAGTTTGGGTTACTTGGTGCATATTTTCCTTTACCCTTTTTACCCTTGTTTGTCAGTATTAATACCGTTTATATTGTGCCTCGAAATAGTATATTTGTTTAGTTTTGAAATTTTTATCAATTACATTGATCAAGTTGTCACAAAAATTTATCTCCTCTATTATTGGTATCTTTTGTGACTTTTGGAATTTCTCTTGGGTTTAAGAACTTTAACAAATTGAGCAACGTTTTTGTTTGAGGTCCTGAGAAGTGTAGTTATGTGATTTAAGGCAACGTTTTTGTTTGAGGTTCTGAGAGGTGTAGTTATGTTCTTAAATCACATATCCTGCTACACAATCTGGATTTTCCTAGTCTATCTATGGGCAGAATCCCAAACGTTAAACCTCCCGGAATCAAGCTTCACACCTCTAAAGCCTATTATCCACATATGTAAAACAGCAAATGTATGTTGAGAGCCATTATCCTAGCTTATAATATTGTTTTCCACATTGTCTTGAGCAGTTTTTTTAGAACTTGAATTTTTAATGTTTTATAGACTGGAAGCACTATCACTGATCAAATGGATCTCTTCCGAGAGCAAATAAAGATGTTAGCTGGAGAGGTGGCTTTGTCTACGAGTTCTTTGAAAAGATTATCAGAGCAGGCATCTAAGAATCCTGAAGAATTGCAACTTCAGGTTAGTGGTCGGAATTTGAAGTGATTATCTCTCGATGTATCATCGTCTTTGAGAAGCCTTTTCATAATCTTATATCTTCTTGAATATTTATTTCCACATGATCTACCTGAGGTAAAAAATTATATCATTTCAAAGGTATTGATATGTTTGTGAACACGAACCTTTAATATATGCCATCCTTAAGGTGATCCACCTTGATTCAGTGTGCGCTGTACAAATTTGTTTACTAAAAATCTGTTCCGAGTTATACCTGGATTGAATAGGTTATTACTTTAACCCTGAATCATGTTTATTCTTATTCTAATTTGCTTTAGGGGAAAGTCCAAAAGGTGAAAAATGAAATAAGAGAAAAGAAGCGGCAGATGCGTGTTTTAGAACAACGCATGATTGGATCAGGGGAGATATCTCCATATAGTTCAAGCAGTGTTGACATGTCTCAGACGTTGTCCAGTCTTGCTGCTCAACTAAATGAAAAGACCTTTGAACTTGAGGTGTGCTGCCCATTCAATGTTTTTTATCTGTATTTAGTAGGTACAAGTGGAAAATTTTGAACCGACTTGAGAGTCAATTTTCATGTTGCTATTGATAATAGATTAAATCAGCAGATAACAGGGTCCTCCAAGACCAACTACAGGGGAAGGTAAGTATTATTGTTAACTTTTTCGTGCCTCTACTACTACTGTACGTCATGCTAAAGTATTCATTTTGTTATTAGACCTTGGAGAATGCTGAGATGCAAGAAACCATCACTTTGCTAAGGCGGCAGCTTTGTTCGTTGCAATCAAATAAAGGTACTAGAGGTGCAGATTGTATATCTTGGATGAACTGCTCCGATGAATCTTTGGTAATAATAAATGGAGGAGTTGAGAATAATTTTTGCGATGAAACATCTCTGGGTGAAAATACTCCAACTAGTGTTGTCAGCGTGAGTAGAACTTTCAATCATGAGGATGCTAATGAGTGCAATGGTAGCACCATTTCAAAAACTAAGCTTCTTGCGGAGGTACTTTCCTGTTACATCAACATGTTCGTCTACCTAGATTTAGCCCAATTGTTTGCGATTTTTACTTTGAGTCCTCTTTAGAATCAGAGTATTGTACTTCTTTCTCGCGTAGGCTGGTGAGATAGATTCATTGAAGCAAGACAAGATAAAACTCATTGAAGAGAAGGATGCGCTAGAAATTCAACGCCATAAGCAAGCTGAGGAAGCATCTTATGCCAAGGAACTTGCTGCAGCTGCAGCAGTTGAACTTCGGAACTTAGCAGAAGAGGTGACAAATCTTTCCTATCAAAATGCAAAACTTGCTGCCGATCTTGCAGCGGCAAAAGAGGTCCATGGTAAATCAAGCAGCTGTCAAAAGTCCGCTCCAAATGATAGGAGGCAAAATAGAATAGTTGGTGGTCGATCTGATGCACGCATGAGAAAACTGGAGGACAGATTGTCTATGGAGGAGTTTGAGCTTGAGTTGAACGCGAGATACCAACGGGAAGCTTCTTTGGTCGCTGCATTATCCGAAAGAGATAAAATAGAAGCAGATCTGCGTAAAACACTCGATGATGCAAAGAAGCGTGAAGAAAAGTTGGAAAACGAGCTTGCAAATATGTGGGTTATGTTTGCAAATATGCGTTCTCCTGCTAATTATAAGGAGAATTCGACCGCAGGGCATATCGCATCTGGTTTCTCAGAGATAAAAGTAATGAATGGATTTCCATCATTGGAGGGCCACCCTTTAACAAAGTTTTACGTGAATGAGGAAAGTACTGAAGAAATAAGCTCGGTTGAGGACTTGAAAATTCGCCAGTGGCCTGAAAAAACGGTGTCAAGAACTCGGGAGTTTTAAGATTGAGATTGAAGGTATGTTCTTGTAATTTTAAACAATCCCTTGTCTTAAGGGATTAGCTTTTGCTTACTTGCAAGTCTTAACTATATTAACTGATATCTGCTGGCATTTGCAGGCCCCAAATAATGTTTTGTAACACAGCAGATTTTTGGTGAAAGCCAATATAGACGTTCAGATTGATTTGTGATCACCGCCAAGCCTCGGAAATGATTAGGAGTCCAATCAGCGAGAATTTTCTGACTACATTTGAACTCAAGACCAACAATTTGATAAATTTGAGTCATTAATCCAACAATTTTTTTGGATCCAACATCTTGGTAGTGATATATGGTGTAGGCCAATAATAATTGCATGGTGACAAGCAAGAGCTATTAACACGTACATGTTTGGTTTATTTTCTTTTTCATTTAAGTTGTGGATTAGAAGTTAAAATTCAAATTGCGGAAATATGTTCCAGTGACTTCGACTTAAAACAAATTTGAAACTGTACACAAAGCTTGGTCTTATTTTGAGAATATTTTGAAAATTTTTTTCTATTATATCATATCATGTAAAAAAATTAAATACAAATATACTAAAAGTGTATATTATAAATAATAGAGTAATGCTGGAAATGATAAAAAAAATTAGTGAAAAACAATGACAGGATTAAAAATATAAAATTTTGATTTTTAAAAGGATTAATAAATGATAAGCTATGTTTTTTTTTTTAATTATTTTGAGGAATAAAAACTGTTTCTGAAAAATTGAAAACAAGCTTAGCCATCGAATTTTACAGTTTTTTTTTTCGGATTTCAGTGATTACAAATTACAATCCAGACTATATACTTACAAATGTAAGCAAAAATAAACAAATTTATTACTTAAAACAATAATTTGCACATTTTCTCAAAAAAAACTCGTTATCCAATTCCAAAACAAGCTCCAAGCTTGAATGAACAAATTCTTCAATTTGGGTTTCAAATCCAGCCAATAAAATTCACACTAACTCGAATGAAAAAATATGAATAGATTTATATCGAATAATAACCTAATATATAGGAATAGTGTGAAAGATATGACATAATTTTTAGATTACTTTACAAATAGAAAGTAAAAATATATATAAAGAAGATTACATATCTTGACGATTAAAAAATAAAGCTATTTTTCATAATTTGAGCCCTAAAATATGAACTAGTTTTGCTACAAGTACATTTATATTAAACGTAGGGGGAAGCAGCTTTCCATTTGTATTCCTTCATTCATGCAGCTAACAGAAAAGAATTGGCTAACTGCATATACATACCGAATGGAACAGCACACAGTAACATATACAAGAAATCATCACATCTTTTCTTTTCCGTCCTTCTTCCATGAACCAAAACTAGCAGTTGCGGGGCAAAAGCCTTCCAAGACACCATCATTGGCAGCATAAGGCAGATACAAACCTTCATCATAATTGCGATCCATGCTGTTAATTATAAACAAAATATATTGGGGTGAGAGCCCCCACAACCAGACTAGCCGAAACCAAACAAAAACAATGTAAATTTGTCAGGACTTTTGTAGCCTGTTACAGTTAGCCGACGCCCATCCAATCTGCTGTCTCTCGTTATCATAGATCACGAGCTTATCTTGAAGAGAAATATCTGTAAAAATAACGTTCTCCATAATCAGATAGCAAACAACAAATGCACGTGCTCACGCGCATAGACGCGTTGGATATGATATTTTCACTACAAACCTCCAATGACATTTTGATTTCCTAATCCAACCTCGCCTCCATTCAAGATGCCTAAGCACACGTTGCCATGCGTCTGAATCAAATGTATCAACAGTTCAAGATGTTTGGTTTTTCATTTGTTATTATATAACTTAGGAAGAACATTTATTTGCTTACAGTGACAATAAGATAAGATTCGGGCAGCATTTGAAATTGAACGTTTTTCGCCTTTGTAAAGGTTAATGTTAAAGGCTTGAAGTAACTAGCAGCGTCTCGAACGGATTTGAAGGGTTTCGCGCCTTTCCAGCAGATGGGAAGGCTTTTATCCTCAACTGCATCTTTTAGTTGCTTTCCTTTTAAGTCACCTTTTATCTGGGGAAAAAAAGAATCACAATTATCTGGAAAATGCAAATAAAGATATATCTAGAAAATTCTGAGCCCACCAGTGAAATGAGAGCATTGTAAGCTTGAGAACTAAAGTATGAATAGGTGCTTCCACTGTCAAAAACTATTGGGAATCCTCTGATTGCAGAAGCTTGGCCACCAAAATGGAGGTCCGCTGTTCCCAATGAGTAGTATTTTCTGAATAACACGTAGAACATGTTAAACTGATCAGTTGGCTATTAACTTATTTCAAAATGACGAAATGGAACTCACGACTGGCTTAATATTGGTGCCCAGACAATGCCTGAAGCAGGGAGAAAGTCGTCTCCAAAGAAAAGAAATCCTCCGCCTTGTCCACTTAAACAGTGACCTATGACGTTTTTTATAAGAGCCATGCCACGCAGCTGGGCGAGAATGCTTGATTTCCCGACACCAAGGCCAAGGACTCCATCAGTATAAGGTAGATTGGTTGAATCTGGAACTTCTTGATTGTACCCACAGCTAGATATCAAATTGCGAGGAAGAATTTACAACTGGTTTGGCCGAAAAAATGCTAGATGTTTTTGAAAAGAACAATTAAAAGGATGTGTTCTTTTTACATCCAAGTAAGGTTGTAGTTGGAGGAAACACCAAAGACCCAAAATTTTACTTCTAGAGTACCGAAGAAAAAGAAACTAAAAGTAAGGCACTCTTTAGCAGCTTACCCAAATGCTAGACGAGGTGTTAGTTTGCTACCATTGGTAAATTTAAGAGGAAATGAGTCTTTGATCAGAACTCCTAAAGACGAACCATGGTCAGCATAATCAATCTCATAATCGCATTGCTCCTGTGGTGATTGACAATCTTGGTTTCCAGGTCCATGAAGGGAAGCACATATGGGATCAAGACATGTTATAAGGTTTCGGTTGGGTTTGTAAAGACTGTGAGGGGCCTGGAAATACAATTCATGAAACGATCACCATAGCTCAGAAAAATATTTTAATACGATTATTGTTCATTGTATGACCCGTAAAACTAGTTTAAAGAGCTAAACAAAAAGTTCACCGGCGTGCATTTCATGCAAGGTGCATCACATTGGAGCCACGTGAGGTCACTGCCAGTATCTATATCAAGAAAGTAAGGTTTGGGAGGTTCGCCTATGTTGATCGTCACATGATAATACCTAGACAAAAAGATTAAATACGATCAACCTTCTGTACAAAAACATAAATAAAAATGGATTCACGAACTAAAGAGAATCAGTGCAACCAGTGCCACTTAAGGGGAAAAAATCAATTCTTTAGCCAATGCCCCTTTGATATCGGGGTAAATAGACCGAACAAGGAGAAAAACAGCAATGCTGATAATGGTCTCAGCCAAAACGACTCAAATTGACAATAAAATACATGAAATTATAAAAAAAATATTTGAAAGTAAAGTCGCTGGAAAAAAAATTATATTCGCCATTACACTCCTGTCTGGTAGGAAGGAAAAGGTTGATTTAGTAAAATCCAGAGAGGAATTGGCCCTGAATTCATATACCAATCTTTTGACAAACAGTCAACCAGATTCGAATAAAGGTAAGGAAAACGTTAACTGGCCAAGAGATATTTCCAAGAAAGGACTTGGGTCACAGAGAATTTGCAAGAGACTGAAGAAGATTTTTTTTGTCAATTGTCACAACTCATACACATGGACCAACCTTTCAACCCTTCGAAATCCCTATTAAAACATAACTTAGAAACTAGAGCTATTCTTTTTATGCTGGAGGCCTTGATCCCCCAACAACATAGCGAGAAAATATACAAAAAGCAAAGTAATTTATATCGAATGACTACCAAGACAATAATTTCCAAGAAATCACAAACTAATGATCCTTAGGTGTTATCTCCCAATATAACGAAACCCCCACATCAAAATGGATAGATAAATCGCCAATCACTAACTCTAAAATCCCATTTAAATTCACAATCCGACTTCGTACGCACATTTACGAAGAAACACCGCATACAAACAAAATTATAAGCATTATCGATGCCCAATTAAAAATATCCACGAAAAGCAGATAAAAACAATGCCACACCCTAAAGGGTAAACGTTTCCGGTGACAGGGAAAACCACAGAAGACCCAAATCCTTTGCCTGATTTCTGATTCTTGCCAACAGTCTGAGGCTGATAACCAGCAGCAGCAATCCAAGCCAAAAGGTACAAAACCAATGCTTTGAGGTACATCCGTTCAGAAATATTCATTGATAGCTGAGGGAAATCGTGCAAATCGTTGCACGATTGCTACAAACTGGCTGCAGAAAAGTGACTACAAGAGCAGGAAAAGGACGAATTTGAAGAAAAACAAAGACTTGGGATGTCTGGATTTTAGCTGAAGATTAAACAAATGGCGTAGAATGAAAATTTCACTATGTACTGTGAATATCTATGGCCGGCCATGTGGTTCTTGGAAATTTATTGATCTTGCTGCTTCCCAGACTGCCAGACGCGTTTCCGAGACTAGGAACGCGTTACGACTGTATAGTGTATAGTGTATAGTGTGTATATATATACTAGTTTTCGTTGGCACAGGTATCAACATGTTGGTCAATTTTTTTCTAATTTGAACGAAAATAAAATTTCAAATGACTAACTTTTACAAACTTTATTTTTTAAAAAACGAAAATATTATTGTAACTGAATGGAAATAAAAACAAAAGGACTAACTCTAATTTTTTTAAAAAAAATAATGATGCACATATTACTATAACTGAAAACAATAACATTTGAAATTGCGCGCATCAACAATCGATTAAGATATATTTTTTCCTAGTTGGTTCAGGCCACCCGCGCATCAACAAAAAAAATTATTTAACAAAAAAAATTTGAAATGAAATAAAAGGACCAAAATGAAAATAACAAAAAAAATTGAAATGAAAATAGAACCAAAATGAAAATAACAAAAAAATTGAAATGAAAATAGAAGGACCAAAATGAAAATAAAGTTATATTACTGTTCATTACTTTTGAAAACGTGACCCATTTCACTGTTCAAGTTCTTCTACATTTATTATATTGTCTAATATATATATATATATATATATATATATATATATATCAATTAATAAACAATATATATATTAGTGTATGTGTAGTGTATATAAAATATCATTATTCTAAATATCAGTCTTAATACATTTTATTAATGGAGTAAATACTTATTTTAAAAACATATTAATAAATTAAAATATTAATATAATAATCTTTTAAAGTGTTTTATTATTGGAGAGACTCGAAAAAAAAAAGTATAAATAGACTAACCACTTGAAAAGTTAGGTGATCAATACGATGATATAGAGTAGTCAAATCATAAAGTGGGGAGTGATGTGTGTGTTTTTAAAAATGTAATTGTTTTTGCTTAATTGATAAATGGTAGTTTCAGTGGTGTGTGTGTGTATGCATATTAAATCTTAATTCAATGTGTAATTTTATGTATAATAATTTTTATATAAATCAATTACATTAGAGTAGCTTTTTTCTTATTTAATTTCGTGTTTGCTAAGAAGTACCATGACAATAGCTCACTCCATATGCCAAAACCAGATGAATAATCTCAGGGTGAGCGGGCCTTGTGAGCACTTTCTTAATTGTCTTTGGAGTAAGGTCCTTACTTGGGCATGGGTCACAGGATAGAGGAGACTCGTGATTTAGGCAATCCAATCTGCCTTGTGTAAGGCGGAAGCCCCCAAAAATGGTTAACAAATAGGATAGGGACAGATATAATCTCGCTAAACAGCTAAAGTCAACAGTAGCGGTAGGTTCTCCAACTCGATAAAGAAGCTCAAGGCTATACTATAAGCAGGAGTATGGCATCGATTATGAAAAAACATTTGCTTTTCCTTGTCTTCTTTTGTTTCCTGCCCCGATTAGCTAGGCTTATTGCTTTTTTTCCTAGCTAGAGCTAGTAGAGAGTGAGCACAGTAGAGCTACTGAGTGCCATCCTTGAACCACTCTTTTCATCTCCCTCGCATTCAGTCTCCTTCTCACCTCCTACGAGTTGTCTGGCGTTATGGTCCTGGCCCGTAAATGGACCTTTATTTTAAAACTCGTTTTCTTCTTCTTCTACTGTCACAGTTGATTCTCAAGCACTTGCTTTCGATCTATTTGGAAAGAGCGACTCTAAAGGCTATTCTATTGGTATTCAGTCGAAAGGCTTTCATTTTCAGAGATCACTTTTTCTAAGGTGAATCTCGGTTGATATTGAAATATCAGTCTGGCCTATCTAGATGGTGCATTTTATTTTGGGTATTTTGAAAAAAAAAAGAATGATGTATGTATTTTAAAGACCCAAAAATATAAGAGTTTTATTGATAATATTGCGGGGATAAATAACATTGATATAAATACTTAAAAATATATAAATAGATAATAACACCTTTTTGTGTGGTTATTAATTTATCTCATGGATTAATCTATTAACATATCAACATGTTTAAACATGAAGAGTTTCTCACATCTCAAAATTTTCGATGAATTACATATAAATAACTTATAATTTGAATAATAACAAATTTCATTCTTAAAATTTAAACAATAGCATCAACATCTCAAATGCACCACTTCTAATAATTATACTTGATGTTTATTTTTTATATTTAATAACCAGAATAATAAATGACTGCGTAGCTAAAATTTAAAGCCTACGTACCTTTGGCCTCTCTATTAATTTTAATTTAATAAAATAATATATGGAAATTATAAATAGGTGCGATTTACAGAAACTTATTACAAATAAATCTGGAAAAAAAATACACTTAAGAGAAAATTATATTTACACAAGTCCAATTTTTTAACTATTGGTTTGAAAATATTTTTTAGTTACCAAAATACCCTTCAGTTGAAAACACTTTAATCCTAATTTCAGATATTTCTTTTCTTCCTCATCCTGTCGCACCACACCTTAAATTTTCTGTTAAAGTTTTCCCAGCGATTCTCAGATCTTTATTTTCTTAATCATCTCGTCGTCTCATCCCTAAAATTATTTGCTAAAATGTTCTGTACATGAAATATGTTTGAATCGAAGCATCTAAATTGTTTGTAGCATTTGGAATCTTTTTGAATCGAAGAAGACCTCGGATTACTCTGCACGTATAATTCCCGGATATACTCTGCACATTCCATCATGTGTTTGTGTATGTGAATTATAAATTTTAATATCAATGTTAAATTATAGATATCGAAAGTCTGTTGGTATGTCTTTTAAAAAAAACACTCTCATGGCTTTATTGATGCATATGGATGAAGAATTAAGGTATGTGTTGGTATCCGTGCTTGTTTGTTCATTTCCAAAATTTACAGTTTAACAGTAAGATATTGCAACGAAGAAGATGACCCAGAGAAAAATTAATTGGTGCATGAAAATTATAAAAATAAATTGGTGCACAAAAATTATAAAAATTAACTGATGCACGAAAGTTTTAAGAAGTAATTGGTGCACAAAAATATAACTTTGGTGCACGAAAATCATAAAAAGTAACTGATGCACAAAAATCATAAAAAGTAACTGGTGCACGAAAATCATAAAAAGTAATTGGTGCACGAAAATATAACATTGGTGCACGAAATATAATACTGATGCATGAAAATCAACACCGGTGCACGAACATTGTGTTAATTAACTGATACACAAAATTTGCAAAAAAAAAAATCCGGTGCACGAAATACAATAACTTATGCACGAAATTAAATGGTTCGTGCATCAGTAACTTAATTGTATGGTTCGTGCATCACACACTTGCGATTATGGTTCGTGCATCAGCTACTGATTTTAATTTTCGTGCATCGATTACTGATTTTCAATTTTCGGCATCAGTGACTGATTTTATTTTTCGTGCATCAGTTACTAATTTCAATTTTCGTGCATCAGTTACTGATTTACAATATTCGTGCATCACAAAAGATTTTCAATTTTCGTGCATCAATTACTGGTGCACGAAAGTTTTAAAAAAAACTGGTGCACGAAAATATAACCTTGGTGCACGAAAATATAACATTGATGCACGAAAATATAACATTGATGCATGAAAATACAACACTGGTGCACGAACTTTGTGTTAATTAACTGATGCACAAAATTTACAAAAAAACAACTGGTGCACGAAATACTATAACTGGTGCACGAAATAAAATGGTTCGTGCATCACTTACTTAATTGTATTGTCGTGCATCACATACTTTTTCTATGTTTAGTGCATCAGATACTGATTTTAATTTTCGTGCATCAATTACTGATTTTCAATTTTTGTGCACCAGTTACTTTTAATAATTTTCGTGCACCACTTATTTTTTATAATTTTCGTGCACCAATTACTTTTTATAATTTTCGTGCACCAATTAATTTTTCTCTGGGTCCTCTTCTCCGTTGCAAGTTTCAGGTTGTAAATTCTGGAAATGAGCAAAGAATCACGGACATCAATGAATCATAAAACCTTAAATGGCAGCAAACAGTATATATATATATATATATATATATATATATATATATATATATATATATATATATAGACACACACATACATACAACATCACACACACATACCAGATTTGAAAAAAAAAATCTGGAATGGTGAAAAATCGAATACATGAAGAGAAAAACCAAATGTAAAAAATCGTAACTGGTTAGAGAGATTTACGAGGAGATTTGAATCGCAGTCGTGAAAGGAATAGCTCGAACGAAGTGCTGAAAGGAAGAGACTTAAAATTTCTGAGATTGTCGCATTTTCTTATTAAGGGCACTTTTGTCATTTCAACAGTTCAACCTAAAGTGGACTTAAATGATTGCAAGTTTTTTTTTGGTAGGATAATAAAGTTTCAATATAAGATATCAGCCTGATCTTTGCCAAATAATATTTCACAGACTTTCTGAATTCCTCCTAGTAGAGTATTGTGAGGTCCTTTCGAACGAATCCGTAACAATCGATCATTGATTCACACTCGAACTACAAATTATAGCTCACAATAATTTGGCCCATTAGAGGCCCATGTAGAAACATTAAATAGCCCGACCCATTACCACGTCCTTGGATGGAACCGATCAATAGAAGAATTGCCGCTTCCAGTTTCATCGTCACCTGAAAGAGATATAATCGGGATTTCACACTAATTTGTAGATTGGTATGCTTCTTGTCTCTCATTCTTCTTTTTTTCTCCTGTAGATTTATTCTGAAAATCATTCTTTCATCCTCTCGTTACTTAGTTACTTGATGTCTGTGTATTTTGCCACAGCCAACTTTTCATATGCTCAAGCAATAGTTTCGAACCTTCGGTTATTGTATTTTTAGGATTCATGTGAAATGTTTGCCCCTGTTTTATTCAACTAAGGTGTCACGGGCTGTAGGTTGAGAAGAATGTGGAAGGCAATGTTCAAGTTCTGTCAAAAACAGTTTCAAGTCATCATGGATAATAAAATGCGGAAGCTTAAATCCAACTCAGGTCTCCAAAATGATTTGTGCTCGAGGGCCACCGCTGTATTGGAAAGGGTGCTTGGTTTATGGTGTGGCCGTTTTAGTAATTGGACTGGCTTTGAAAAATCTTATGGTGAATCCTTGAATGGGTGGCTTCGGCGTTGCCATCAGTATGAACCAGAGGAGACCCCTGATGGACCTGTTCCCTACTCCCCCGGCCAGCCTGGAACTACTCCCATTTTCATAATTTGTAATGATTGGCATCAAGCAATGGGAGCCAAAATGGGGAACTGATGGGTTTTGTTTGTGTATAATGGAAGGATTTTATAGGTAAAAATGCTTTTTATATTACGAATACATTGTATATGGATGTCCATTTAAGTCATAACTTATTGAAGTGACTTAAATCATTTAAGGATATTAAGTTCACTTGTAACTCTTTAGGATACACATTAAGTGACTTGTACTATTGATGTTTTGTGCTATATATATGTTCAACACTTTGTAACAAGGTAAGTAAAAAAGTATAGATAAAAGAGAATATATCTTTATATTGATCTTGTAATTTTCTTTTAAGTTGTGTTCAACACTAGCATTTCATAACACGTTATCAACACGACGTTCTACCATTTTTATAAGATACACACCACTTGACAACATAAAGTATATTCAAAGGTAAGTTGTCTATATATATATATTTTATTGTTTAATATTTGCATCGCTTTTATACAAAAAACTTGTTATCTTTTGATAAATGAACCTAAAGTACCAAAAATTTATTTGGAGGCTTGAAGCCGAATTCGAGTATTTTTTGGCACGAAATTTCTAATAAAACTCAAACTTGTAGATTTGAGAATAAGAGCATTCCATACTCAAAAGTGCTATTTGATTTGTGATTAGTGATATGGCTAGCACCACCAAGCTTGAATTCGCTGCCCTTGATGTTTCCGGAAGAAACTATTTGAATTGGGTCCTTGATGCTGAGATTCATTTGAGTGCGAAAAATCTGGGACAAACTATCAAGGAAAATAATGAGACAAGTGAACAAGAAAAAACGAAGGCAATCAATTTCATTCGCCATCACCTCCACGAAACACTGAAATCCGAATATATTGGTGTAAAGAACCCTGCTATCCTAATGGAAAAACTTGGATGAGAGATATAACCACCAAAAAATTGTGATACTCCCAAAGGCTCGCTATAACTGGATGCACCTGAGGTTGCAAGATTTCAAAACAGTAATGAGTATAACTCTACAATGTTTAAAATTGTGTCCCAATTGAGATTATGCGGTGACAATATTACTGATGAAGATATGTTAGAAAAGACATTCAATACTTTTCATGCCTCCAACATTCTCCAGCAGCAGCAATATCGTGAAAGAGGTTTTCAAAAATATTCTCAGTTAATTTCATGTCACCTAGTTGCGGAACAAAACAATGAACTCTTGATGAAAAATCACAACTCCCACGCAACTGGATCACAAGCATTTCCAGAAGTAAATGCAAATGTTTCATTTCCGGAAGTAAATGCAAACAAATATGGACGTGGTCGTGGTTGTATCCATGTACGTGGTCGCAGTCTTGGTAATGGTCGCGGGTATGGTCGTGGTCATGGTCGAAACCACATTGGTTCTAAAAATGCACCATACCACTTGAAGTGGAACAAAAATGGTGAGAAACAAGAAAATGACAATGTTGTTGGTCCTTCTAAGAATCATGATGAAATTTGTTATAGGTGTGGAGTGAAAGGGCATTGGTCTCGTACCTGACGCACACCAAAGCATCTTGTTGATCTATATCAAGCATATATCAAGGTACAGAAAAAGAGAAATAAACTAATTTTACTGTTTAACAACATTGTGGATTGTGAAAGTGATCCAAGGGAAACACGTCTCAACGTATTGATCTTGTACATAACAAGCCTCTGTAAAGACCCCAAGGTGAAACACCGGAACCAGGCTTTATGCCTCGGAACCCCACACAGTATAAACTCACACAGAATACAAATGGAAGGAAACACGAACACTCTCAACATAGATCTCTCAAGAATCAGGAGAGAAACACTCAAGAATCACGCACACAGCGAGCTAGGGTTTTGAGTAGAGAGAAGACGAAGACTGCTCAAATCACTGAATAAACTAGGGTTCGGGAATTTTACCCTATTTATACCCCGAATGGACGTCCTCGATTAAGCTAATATATTGACGGACAATATGACAGACAAGGAAGTTCCAGAAACAAGGCTGAGGCCCAAGAAATACATTAGGTGGGCTAAGGAAGTGAAATGGGCCAGCAAGTTTATTGGGTCATATTACAACATTCTCCACCTTGGTCCAATACCAGTTCACTATACACGCCATGTTGATAGTTTATCATCATTGCCTTGCATCCCCAAATGATCAGCAAGCACATATTAGGTTGATATCACATAGATAAGGGGAAACTAACATGGTAATTATAGCATGCACACAGTTAGATACAATCAATCTAGCAGCAGAAAGAACAAATCAGTCTCCGGTATCAAAATATAAAATTTTCAGGCATGCATAAAATTTTCTAACAGGTAAGCATTTAGTACCCATATCAGCAGGATTAGATTCAGTAGATATTTTCTCAAGATAGATGATTCATTTTTCAACTATGTCTAGTATAAAATGAAATCTAACATCTATATGTTTAGTCATATCATGAAAAACAGGGGGCTTATATGTAATGTTTTCAAAAATCTATATTACATATACAAAAGGGCAAAAATGTCATTTTGCAAGTTTAATTAATTTTTTTTAACGGCATTGCACTAGAGGCTGTAATTCCAAAATCGATGGGAGGTTTCTACACAATTAGGCTAAAGTCAAGGGGGTGTAGATAATATCCGTATTTACAATCTGATGAACCAAACTCAAAGCAGCAAAAAAAAAATAATACAAATAAAGATAAATAAATGAACATACCAACACAGATCACAAAAGAGGCATCAGCCCAAAAAAACGCTGGCCCGACACTGTTTATACCGTAATGTAATGTAATAATTTATAATCCCTTGCTGCTATAAAGATATGATCTTCGACGCTCGCACATTATTGTTTTATCGATTTCCTTATGTTTCGGTTTTATCATTATGCCATCGTCCAAATTTCTAGTTTTAGGTGAATTTAATGGGCTTTTCATATTGCAAGGAATTTAGAGTTAATATGTACAAATTTTCTTGCTAACTCTCGAGTTTTTGGTGGAATTTTTCTGCACTTGATTCCTTCATTTTCTTGGTGTGTTGGACTTAATACAATAATTATCTTTTTTGTTAAAAGTTTTAAACCTACAATAATTAGAACTATAATTATCAGAATACGTTGTTTTTCATTAACTGCATCGAAAGTCAACGAATAATTGAGAATAAATCAGTATTCTGATAAAGAAACGTAATCTGTTTCTCGAAAATAACCAATTTCTCTATCTACTAAGTATCACATGAAAAAGAAACAAATAAATAGATCAATATTCTAACTGTACCCTTCTCTTTTTATACAATTTCAGAACAAGCTAATGCCTTTTCTACCATGCATGCTTCATTTAAGAAATGAAAAGCTTAATTGGGTTGTCATGATCGTGTAAATATCTCTCGGCAATGGCAGCATGAGTAGCTGCGCCGATGGGAAGGGCGTCTTCGTCGATCATGAAATGCGGGGAGTGAGCCGAGTGCACCGAGCCTAAGGTTTTGTTATTGATGCCAATGAAGTAGAAGGTTGCAGGGATGACCTCAGAGTAGAATGCAAAGTCCTCGGATCCCATCACCGGTTGGATGATCTCGAAGTTTGTGGGGCCCACCAAATCAACGGCAACTTTCTCCAAGTGTCGATACGTACGATCATCGTTCACCATGGGCGGGTAAATTGTGTCAGCATTCTTGAAGAAGTCCACAGTTGCTGAGCATCTGAAAACTCGAACTTGGGATACAATGACCTGTTGGAGATTTCAAAATTGCACAGCAAAACTAGTTGGTTCATCATGGTACAGGACTTAGTTGGGGTGTATTTATTTAAAAGGTAAAATGAGTAGTTACCTGTTCTATCCTTTGGAGAAGATGATCAAAACTTGCTTTGGAAAAAGCCCTTAAGGTACCACCAAATTCAACCCTCTTTGGCATTGCATCAAGATCATCTCCGCTTTTGAAGTAAGTTACAGAGACAACCTGCGGAAAAAAAAACCCCAAGTCGCGTAAGATATATTTCTTGATCAAGTAATTGATCTCGTTGAGTTTAAGCTCTTTAGGCACACACCTGAGAGTCCAACGGACTCGATTCTCGTGATACAATGCCCTGTAAACTGTTCACCGCAGCTGAAGCAGCCAAGATCGGGTCAGCCGAGCTTTGGACATTCCAGGCTAAGCCTAGTTCAACAGTAACAACAGCCTTGAAGAAGCCACAACCCGCGAGTAGAGGACCAACTCTTGACCCAATTACTCCAGTCGGGAGTAAATGCGATATGTGTACTGCAAATATGGCCTCAACATCTTTAATAGCACCTGCTTCTATCATTCTTTTTGCCCCATTCCCTGCTTCCTCTGCTGGCTGAAAGAGCAGTATCACAGTCCCCTAATATAAGAAACATTAATATTAGTATTATATTAGGATACAAAGCGTTACATCTTGTTTGTAGTTCCATTTTCTATTTACCATTAATATGAGATTTTTCAGCCAGAAAACGAAAGATTTGTTCATGCATCGCTGCCATATAAATTTCAAGACATTTTCTTGATGCTAGCCATACAATTATGTACAGCCTGGCCCTGTAAAATAAAAATATTCCAATATTTATCATCAAAGACACATCTTACTAAAGGAGTAAAGGCAAGGAATCTTGGTTCTCAATTTTTTTTTTTTTTTTTTTAAAGTGCTTATGTTTGTGTGAGGTAACTCTTGATTTCTAATTAAATGATAATGAGGGGAACTTTGATATTTTAAAATATTATATATAAAATTTAATTTCCTCTATTTAAAAGGACGATCACCCACACAATCTTACCATGTGCGTTTACCAAATGGCCCCTTACGTTGGTGGCTAGTCATTATCATGAAGGAAAAATAAGCTGTTTCCGAAAATTAAATATCAGAAAAGAATAGGATACAAGTCAAACGTTGACCTATGAAACTTTATGGATCCAAAGTCCTTCAATTACTCAGACGGTATTATAAATAACATGTCTAAACTAAACCTAGAATCATATATCTCATTGAAGAGTAACGGATAACATCTAGCACTGGAGTTGAGCTTGTAGATCTGGTCAGATGGTTTGGATTTGAGGAATCACCGGCTTTCAGATCTAAACATGCAACGTTAATTTATCTTCATGCAATTTAAATATTGACATTTGCATGTTATTATGAATTTTTTCGGATCCAAAAAGTTTTATATTATATATTTATATTTTCGTTGCGTATTAGATCGTTCAGGTAACCAACACTATATTGTCTGTGCCCTACTCTTTTATTCATCTTTATCCACGACATTATTTTTGAAAAATCAAGATCGTGTATCAGAGGTGGCTCCTACAAACATGATAATTCAAAAAAATTAAATGCCATGGGGTCCTTGAAAGCATATCATTGGCAAACATTTCAAAACAACCTCAAAAAATGCAGTAACCTCTTGCCATTATCGAATTTAATCAACCACACACCAGTTACGAAAATATGGAGACTTCTAACAAATTTAGTACTTTCTTGGACAGTTCCCTATGATTGTGAGAGCCTCGAGCCTCGGGCAAATAATTCAATCAAAATTTGGCTCGAACCTGATCCTCAGGCTTCACTAACCCTCGTTTGAATCGAAATATTATTTAAATTATTTTTACATCTTTATAAATTATATGATATTTGATTCTATAAAACTTGAAAGATATTTTTTTAATATGCTATTCAAACTAGAGTTGGATTGCTCGAAAGATCGAGCTCTTGAATGCAAGTCAATCAAAAAATATTATAGTCGAGTTCGAGCTCAAAATAAAATTCCTAATACACATACATTTACTAGAATTAAACAACTTTTTTAAAAAAATATTCGCACCAGCCAAAGTAGGATCGAACGTTTCACATTTGACTAAAAACTATAACTTGTGATAAAATGTAAATTGAACTTTTTAAACTGTACAACGGCTCAAGCGGCGGAAAGGAGCAGTTATTGCTCCATAAACCATATATTAAAACAATTAAAAAAATGATCAATAATATACATGCATTGAAGTAATTGCGAACCTTTAAGTGTTTCTCGCGTGCCTTTAAGATCTTAGCCGCGCCAAGAAGCATAGCGACGTGAGCGTCATGCCCACAAGCATGCATTTTCCCTGCATTTTTGCTCTTGTGCTCCCATTCAACAGCTTCCTGTGAACACATTCAAGAAAATGGAACACAAAATTTTCCGATACACCTCAAATGGCTCAATTTAGTTATACGCAAACCTCACATTTAACATTATAGTACAACGAGTCTAAGAGTCTAAGAGCTTAGCTGTGTTTTTTACTAGGAAAAACTAATAATTTTTAAAAAATAAATGCTGAATATTTATATTTAATTCTCAAGATCATGAGTGCCACTAATCCGAATTATATTTATTAAAAAGCTTTAACCATAATTCCGTAGTAAAAACAGTTCGGTAAGATGTCACACCAACTTCCTAGATTCATTCGATGCTACTGTGGACCTATTAAATTGTTATGTCAACAACGGGTTTGTCTTGGGTGCACCCGGTGTTTGGTGCACTCAAGACACATACATGTGTATCTATACTGGGTGCAGCCAAGACAGACCCTGTCAACAACAATATTTAGTTCGGAAATTTCGATAGTTGTAGCATCAATGGTCAAAAATTATTTAGGATAGTGATAGGTTTCTATAAAATGGAGATGAAGTTTTAGCAAAAGAACAAATGTTATAAATTAAATATAATTAAAAATTGATGTAAACTAATGAAGTAAATATAAAGGGATAAAAAAGGAATTAGTAAAACTTGAATGAATTCTCAAAAAAGAAAAAAAACCTGAATGGGTAACGCATCCATATCTGCCCTGAGGCCCACGAAAGGCGGGTTTCCGGTCCCAATCATGGCTCTGATTCCGGTTTTAGCTACCGGGAAACGGTAGCTTATATCAAGTTCGTCCAGCTCCCGGCGAATGACCCGACCAGTTTCGTGCTCTTCAAAAGCCAGTTCCGGGTTCTCGTGAATCTCCCTCCTCACAGATTTGATCCATTTCAAGTTTTCAGGTTTCTTCGCAATTCTCAGGATTTCTTCGGAACAAGCAGCAGTCCAAATACTGCAGTCCGTATTGAAATCTGGGAACAAAGAATTTTGCTCTGATGAAGAGGATATATTGTTGGATTTGAGGGTGGGTTTGTTTAAATTCGTGAGTGTGGATTTGAAGTAGGAATACTCTTGATGATCGCGGATATTTGTGGAGGTTTTGGTGATCATGAAATTGAAAAGGACGAGAAAAATGGGGAAGAAGATGAAGGTAGAGTTCTTGTGAAGAATCTTCATTATTAAATTATCTGTAATATTTTTTAGCTTGATTGAGTTGTTTGAAGGTATTTTAATGGAGGGAGAGTCTGCAGAACTGAAGACAACTGAAAGGGTCAACAACGAAGGGGTCTTTTTTGCAGGGTAGAAATGAACACGTGGGTTTAAAAGAGAGGACTGTTGAATTCTTAAAATGTCACGTGTAGTAATATATTTATAAATTGAGTGTGTGACCACTGGCAGTTGCATCATCAAATTCCGAACGGCCACCGTTAGTTTATTTGGGTTTGATCCTATACAGGGGTGTAAAATGAACCGCCCGATCCAACCTACATGTCCAATCTGCATTCAATCGTACATATCTGTCCGTCTTAACATTCAAAAAAATGAGACGCGGTTGAAAAATAGAGCAATCTATATTTATATGAGAGGGTAGGGATTGTTGCATGTCTATCTGCTTACCCACATCATTCACCCAAATCTTTATATATTAAAGATATTCTAAATTATAAAATTAAATATTTTAGATTTTTATCTTGCAAATGGTTTAAACATACCAATGTTTCAGTTTGTTAATTTCTTGTATATTATTTAGAATAAAACTTGTACTTATTTTTTTAATATAACTTATTTTATTAATTAAAAAAGTTGTTAATTCATTAAGAAATAATATTTTCAAGTTATTTCATTATGCATCTTGTAATAACAAGAAATGTTTTTTATTTGGTAATTTCATCTTATAGTAAAAAGAAATGCTTTTTATTTTGTGAACTTATGAATTATCGTTTTCTTTTATACATGTAAATGTTTAAACCTATTGATGTCCTAATTGGGTGGGTGGAAGATTTTGATACTTAAATTTATTATGTTTTTTTGTTTCATATCGTGAGAGAATTTTCAGTTTTAGTTTTAATATATGATTTGGAATATATAGTTTTGGGATGACAATGATATGATTGATGATCTATCTTTTTAACTATCTTTGGTTTTCAATTATAAAAGATTAGATAAGATAATATTTTTGTTCACATTTTAGATATCTATTGTTTTATATTACTCTATAATTTTATTTAATTGTAGTTCTGTTTTATTATTATCGACATTTGTTGAGCCTTAAACACATGATTGTGTTTAATGCATTAATTTATCCTCGGTTTGTCTTTGAGTTTTGATGATCAACAAAACTTGTGTTTGTTATACTAATGTGTGTACTTAGTGTGCAGATTAAGTGATTAAAAGTGGATTGAATTGAAGAAAATCAAGTGTGCACAATCTGGCGTGGATCGCCCCAGGCGATGGCAGCCATGGGGGCTTCGCCACGACCATCGACTGAAGCGATGGTCAGGACCGCGCGCAGGGGAAGAACGCCCGAGGCGATGGGCTGATCGCCCGAGGCGATGCGTTGAACGCCTGAGGCGATGTGGACTTCGTTTGAGGCGATGAAGATTTTGGACATGCTGAGGCTACGACCTTGATTTATGCTTTTGATCGCCTGAGGCGATCCACCGATCGCCTGAGGCGATGCGTGTAATATGCTGACCGTTGGGCGCGGCGATGGAGATCGTTTGAGGCGATGGCTGAGCGATGCAGGAGTGATTTCAGCCTTTTGTGTAGCAACGGCTAGTAGGAGCCTAGGGGGCCTCCTACACTATAAATATTGATGCTTTGGAGCATTTTCAAGTCAAGAAACAAGCCTACAAACTTCTACAAGCTTTGCTAATTCAAATTTATTATAGCATTGCAAACTCCATACATTGTTGTTGTATTAGAGCTTGTAATTGTTTTCATTTGATAGAGTCTTGTTGTCTTCGTGTGAGTGCACCGTGAAGGTGTTTTTGGCTTGGTTTATTGTAAAGGTCCTCCAACACCAAAGCAAGTAGGAAAATTGTAAAGTCGCCAACAAGTGAAGTTGGTGCATGTGTTGTGGCTATCCTTGGAGCCCTTAAGGCCAAGAAGACTCGTGAAGAGTGTTGGTAGCTCGGGAAGAGCTTTGTGTACTCGTGAAGAGTATTGTGCTCGGGAAGAGCTTTGTAAACTCGGGAAGAGTTGGGTTGTGGCTAACTTGGAGCCCTCAAGGCCAAGATCATTTATTCTAGTGGAACCTCGGTTGGAGGTTATCTAACCGGGAAGAGGAGACGTAGGCGATTCATCGCCGAACTTCTATAACAAATCTTCTTGTTATTTACCGTTTTATTTCCTTACGCATTGATTTATTTATTTACTTCTTTATTTTATTTATTTATCGATTGACTTAAGCCTTCCGCAAGCGCAAACTCTTTTATTTTGCAAACTCATTTTAAAAAGCTAAAGTAGCCAAGGAATCTCATTCACCCCCTCTTCGATTCCAACAACATTAATAACTTAGTTTAAGAAATTTAAAATGTACTAATTGCCAATCATGTCAACATATTAATTCACCCAATCACTCTCTAGTCAAAGCAACCATACAATCCACTCACTCGACACATACAATCTTGCCCATTTCCATGTAAATTAGTCAAATCAGTTTAGAATGTAACAATGTAACTATAGGAAATAAATATAGGTTCCAATTTGAGTCACAAATGTAATTATAACCTTATATATGCAAGGATGAATACAAGAAAAACATTCAGTCAAATCCGTGTATTTGTCATGGTATCTAGAGCCTTACGTTCCGCCACCCAGTTTTTTTGTGGTGTATATGGGTAAGAAGGCTGAGAAATGATGCCCTTTTGTTCAAGGAATGCATGGAAGTCACTTACTAGATGTCACTCACACTCTTTTACTTGAAGTTGTTGTTCATCCTAAATTTTGAGTTGAAACTTTGTCTACGGCTGTTTACCTTATCAATAGATTACCAACTAGTGCATTACAATTTTCCACCCCGTATTACCATCTCCATAAGCATCACCGTAGCTACCTTAATTTACACACTTTTTGTTGTATTTGCTTTGTTCATTTACTTAGTCTCGAACAAACTAAGTTGCAAGCTCAATCCGTCAAATGTGCATTCATGTGGTATATTGTTTCTCGCAAATGTTATATGTGATATGACTCCCACTCTAACAAATTGCGCATTTCTTATCATGTTGTTTTCTTTTAAAATCAATATTTCTTTAGCACTCATATTGAATCCAAGTCTAACAAATTGCGCATTTCTTATCATGTTGTTTTCTTTTAAAATCAATATTTCTTTAGCACTCATATTGAATCCAAGTCTGAAACTACTGTAATTCCATTTTTTGATGATCTGTCGACTGCCGCTACAAGATTCACACCTGGTATTGTGCACAAAAGAATGCGCCCAATTTTGGCAACATGTGAGCCCGACCTTCACCTGACCCTGCACAAAAGTTGGATCACGAGACAACCACGGATTCTGGTGTTTCACTTCGACGTTGTTCCCGAATTCCCATCCTTCGGATCGGTATGACTTCTCTCTTTTCTCAGTTCATGCTACCTTGTCATCTCACCATGTTCCTACTTGTTATTCAGAAGCTATTAAACATGATTGTTCGAGAGATGCCATGCATATCGAGTTACAAGGACTTCGAGACAATTCAACTTGGGAGGTTGTTCCTTGTCCACCACATATTAAACTTATTGGGTGTAAATAGATGTACTCTATCAAACTTTGATCTGATGAGACATTGGACAGATTTAAAGTAAGGCTTGTTGCTCTTGGCAAAGAGCAACAAGCCAAGAATATGAGGTTGACTATGAAGACACATTTCACATATTGCAAAGATGACCTCAGTCCGTACTATTATCTCAATTGTTGCGTCATAAGGTTTGTCTCTTCATCAAATGGATGTTAAAAATGACTTTCTCCATGGAGATCTGAAAGAAGTTGTTCACATGAAACTATCTCCTGCATTTACCTCTGATTCTTCCTCGGTTGTATGCAAATTGAAACACTCACATTTACCTCATGCATGGTTTGAAATTTGTTGCACCACTCTGCTCCAATTCTCATTTCAGCAAAGTAAATATGGTTCCTCTTTATTTCTTTGTAAGACACCCGCAGGTGTTGTTCTTCTTCTTGTCTACGTGGATGATATTGTTATTACTGGGACAGACTCCTCCCTCATTGCACGATTACAATATCTTCAGGCCTCATTTCATATGAAAGATCTTTACCCAATTACAGATTTCTCGGAATTAGAAAGTCATACCAGTCCATCTGGTATATTTCTGAATCAACATAAATACTCGCATGATCTTTTTGCTCTAGCTCGAGTTTAGGATTGCTCACATGTCGACACTCATTTGGAAGTTAATGTGAAGTATCGTCACGATGAATGGGATCTTCTTACTAATCCCAGATTATATCGCCAATTGGTCAGAAGCTTAAAAGTTTGACTATAACACTACCTGACATCTCATTCGTAGTCCAACAATTAGCCAGTTCATGCATGCTCCCAAACATTTACATATTGTGGCAGTACGTCGGATAATTCGTAATCTTCATGGCTCCTCGTCTCGAGGGTTGTTCTTTCCCACTAGGATTCCTCTTCTTCTTACTGCTTTCAGTGGTGCTGACTGGGCTGGATGTCCGTTACTCGACGCTCAATAATTGGATGATTTTGTTTCTTGGTATATCATTAATTTCTTGGCAAAAAGTAGAACCATGTGTCCAAATCTTCTACCGAATCTGAATATCGTGCTATGTCTGTTGCTTGTTCCGAAATCATTGGTTGCGTGGACTATTAAACGAACTGGGCTTCCCTCAATCCCCCTCTTCATGGAGGCTATACGAGCACCATCCAAATTGCAACAGATCATGTTTTCCATGAAAGAACAACATGTCGAAGTTGAATGACTGTCATTCTATCAGAGAGAGTGTGGACAACAAGATCATCATACTTCCACGTGTTTCAAGTGATATTCAAATTGCTGACAAATTTACGAAGTCTATGACTCCACAGCGTCATCAATTTCTCGTTGCAAATTGATGTTTTTAATCATCCAGCATCAATTTGAGGGGGTATGTCAATCGGGTCAACATATTAATTCCTCAAGTCACTCCCTTAATCATCGCCAAGTCAAAGCAGTCACACAATCCACTCACTCGACACCTACAATCTTGCCCATTTCCATGTAAATTAGTCAGATTAGTTTAGAATGTAACAATGTAACTATAAGGCAGTAAATATAGTTTCCAATTTGAGTCACATATGTAATTGTAACCTTTTATATATATATATATATATATATATATATATATATATATATATATATATATATATATAAAAGATAGAGATGAACAGTCAAAACCTTGTATGTGACACTAAATATAATTTATTTATTTTATTTGATCAGCTAACCACCCGCATCCGCCTGGAGTGAAACACCTCTCGTCAGGTACTTGTCCGATCCTTCTAAAGAAATACCCAGGTCAGTAAAACAACAAGCTTTGAATTATGCTTTGATTGACGGAATATTGTATCGGCGTGGAAAGGACGGACTGCTCCTCAGGTGTGTGAGTGAGGAAGAAGTGGAAAAAAACGCTCTTTCAAGTCCATGATTTAGTAGTTGAAGAAGTAAAGTGGTTTGGTTGTTGTGCGCGTCGGAGGCCTAAGGGGTAGCCGAGTTGCTTACGCGGAGTGCTGCACGCTAACGGTAATAACCTTCCTGGAAGGAGATCTGCAAAAAAAAAAAAGACTCTGAACAGACTGTATTAGAGCAGCAGTCGGACTTGTTGCAAGAAAAGGTAGTTGAATGTGTTAGGCAAAGATAATATAGCACGTAGAAGCTTATTATAGATTCGGTAGTTCGACGACTTAATGCTTGCCAAAGATAGTTCTATAGCCCTTAGGATAAAGATATGACCATAGGATTTCATAGAGAGAGCCTTTGGGCTCCTCTGAAATACCAAATAAATTGTACATCCAGTACATTTAGTTCTGTTTCTCATCCCAGTCTTTTGCAATACTTTTGGTTTACTTCTTTTCTTAGGTCTCGACTTTTTCGCTACGATCTTCCCAGTAGTTCATATAGGAGCTGTAGTCGTTTCATTCCTATTCCTTGTTATGATGTTCAATATTCAAATAGCGGAGATTCGTTTTCTTTCTATATATCCTCTTTCTCAATAGAGATAAGAAAGATTTTTATTACTAATGACAAAAAGCCTTAAGATAAGATACCATTTTTAGTGGAAGAGGCTGGGACCTAGCCTTCTTGCTCTTATCTTCCTCCCTCATGTAGAAAGGAAATGCATAGGTAGCTAGTCTGAGTCATTGCGTCCTCTACGAGCTGGATGTATCGACTTTGTATCCAGTTAGGATAGATAATAACTAATTAACTAGGTAGCCGTCTTCTTTCTCTGTGTAGTTGGGATAACGAGCAGGAAAGAAAAAAACTTCCCTTTCTTTTTATCCCTTTGACGAATTTCGGCTATGGCCAATGCCCCACTAGCTTAATAGACATAAGAAAGCTACCTGAAAAAGGGCAAGGTGCACCTTGGATTGAACTCGACGAATTGTGTTTTGCCAGATTTATTTTTAGTTAGAAAGATTCTCTATTTGAAATTCAAAATAAATAAAATGAATACGTGCCTAACTTCCAAAGAATGAACCAATGAATATGGTAGAGGAGTCAAGAAGGAAGCAGCCCGCACCCGCACCCACCAGAACCGCACGGTTCCGTATATTTATTATGTAGTTGCAATTTAACAATTTAGCAACCCGCATATATTGGACCTACCCAAACCCATCCATGTACAACCATACCCGTATTAAATCAGATATATGAATCAAGATTAATCAACTTATTTTTTTATATATTAATCTATATATGAGACTCAAATTCGATCAATATAAAAACTTTCCCAGTTTCCCTTTTGATATACTGCGTAAGCTCAACATCATCACAGATGGCATCGCCACTGGTAGCATAAAATATCCAGCAAGTACTTGATTCCCAATTTTTAATTATTAAAATATGTATAATAATAAATGACCTAAATTTATTTGAATAATAAAATTTCATAAAATATATTCTTATGTTACTTCAATTTCTCTATTCTCTAAAGTATTTATAGTAAAACCTTCATAAATTAATACTCGATAAATTAATAATCTTTCTAAAATAATATTTTTCCCTGGTCCAACTTGGCCAGTTTAAAAAATTAGTAACTTTGATAAATTAATAAGATAATATTTTTTGGAATACCCTTATACAAATCTATAGTCCCAGTAATATCATAAATTAATAATTCTTTAAAACTATAGCCATGACCATGACAATTTAGTAAAATTAGAATCTATTTTTGTTTTTTCTCGATATTTAAATATTTATGGATTCAATCTAACTTTTCTCATTCTATGCAAAAGCTCTGAAGTCGTGTACTCGAACTCCAACAAAAATTGTGAAGAGTTATTGCATCTATGAGTGTTTCCCTTCACGTGATTTGGTATAGAATGTACGGAATTATCATCAACTTCATTCTCTACAGGAATTTCAATGACACTAACCACAATGTATTCTAACCTTTTAGATCTTTGAAAATTTATCATTTTCACATGGATAATTCAACAGGTGATTGACATTTATTTTTTGCATTAATCGAGATCATTAATTATATTCTCAAGCTCATGAATGTATTCTTTACAAGTTGTTCATTTAAGTTCCTTGAGGTTGTTTCACTCTTTAAATTGATAAATTATTAATTTATTGATTAAGTAATACCTCTCTAAATTAATAAAATCCATAGTCCCAACATTATTAATTTATAGAGGTTTTACTTTATTTTAAACTAAGATTATCAATTATTGCAATGAATTTTATATTTTAAAATGTGATAATTATATATACAAAAAATGTGTGTAAGTGAGCTCGTGACTTAGCCCATATGGTTAGAGCTCATCTCTTTCTTTGGGAGCGACTTGAGTTCGAGACCCGCCGAGAGTGAAAAACAATATTTGTTCCTCCTACACTAAAAAAAATGTGCGTAACTTACTCACTTATTATTATTTTTGAAGTTGTGTAAAGTTAATTAAAATTTAAATTAGGAACAAAAGAATTCAATTAGATAACTACCGTGACTATACCTTGACACTTGATTCATTATTATCTGCATTTATATTACTATAATTATAATTCACGCTGTGCAATTATTGCAGTATAAATGAATTAATTTGGATAAAAAAAGTTTCTAGATGAATTTCTTTTTAAAGGTGTTTTTGCCAAAAAAAAATTATACTAGACTGGTTTTTCTTTTTCTTTTAAAGAAGTACGAAAATGCCATTTTTTAGTTTAGCCTTAAATGTCGAACTGATATTTCATTGCTCCATCCAAATAAAAAATTTATTTTTAAAAACAATTACTCAAAAATAATGTTAAATAAATCAGAGGATTTTATATCCAACTTGGTCATATATTATATCTAACGTACAATAATAATTATCTATTGATCACTTTAATATTAATATTAAATTAAATTAAATATTGAATTTGTAAAATATTATTCAACCGTACAATTACACCTGGTTACCAGCATTTTTTAACCATTTTGAAAGTAAGATTCTCGAGCTTACAGGTCTTATTAGAATGAATAATAGCTCATATCCACTTTAAAAAGACAAGTTCGAGTCCGTCACACAAAAAAATATTTAACCCTTCCCCACTCAAAACTAAAATAAAATAAAGTAAGGCTCTCCGACAAACAAATGAATATGAATTTTCGTACACAAATATGGACTTCATTTTTAATAAATACAAATGCATCCAACGTTTAACATAACGCAGCCGACAATCAGCATTAACATTTTATATTATCTTAATTTAGTCGAAAACTAGTAGATTATTGGGATGTGACAGAGTCAATTATTGTACAGTTGGATTTGGTAAACTTAATATTTGAAAAAAAGGTTCGGTCATAAAATAAAGAAATTTGACATTTGAATTTAAAATCTTCAACTGGGAAGACTCCGATTTCCCTTATCTTCAATCGAATGGGAAGAGAAATTCAATTCCACACTCCATTTGGCCGTCAAATTTGTCAGGCTGAGAAAGTATAAGAACGAAGGAGGATGATTCAAACTTTTAGAGTTAAACCTGAAACACTTAATCCAACTTATTCTCCCTAAAAATACATATATTTTGGCATGATCTAAAAGAGATCGAGCTCTATCCAAAGGAGACCGAGGAAGAAAGTACGTATATTTTTAGAAAAGATATTATAAGTACTTGTCAGATGAACAATAGTAAATGTCAACACAATCGTAATTAGAACCAATGGTTGTATATAAAACAGATGGCTAAGAGTAATAAATATGGTATAAGATCTCTCATAATGTATGGACGATGACATGTAAACTTACTATACTATTTTTAGAAATGATAATTAATATTGTGTCTGAGATGTCTAATAATAAATAGCAGGAAACATGTGGTTAAAACTATTCGTTACACGAGATACCATATGAATGGTACTTCCATTACTTGAAATGATTACGAAGAAAAGTTTGATTTGAACCATGGCAGTGAATGAAAATGTAAACCAATTTGTTCTTGATTGACTTTTCTAAGCTATTCTCCAATCCCGACCCAACGGGTTTTATTGTTGCCGCTCTGAAGGGCACTGCCCTCAGGGCCATCATCCATCATCCATGTGGAATCTTTTTTTAAAAAAAAAAAAGATTACAAATGAACGGTGATGATGCCCCTAAGGGCACTACCCTTAAGGGCATCATCAAACAAACCGACCCAACGTATGAATACATATCTAATGATTAAAAAAAGTAATGGTTACACTTTGACATTATAAATAACATGACTGTATGAATAGTATGACGGTTAGACACTATAGAACGATATGTCGTCTGTAACGTCCGAAGTACCATAAAGTTTATTATATATGAAGCAAATTATTATTCTTGCATCAAATTACAATTTGAATCGTGCCGACTTTATCATCAAAGAGGTTTCACCGAAAAACCTTTCCGACTTAACGAGCTTAAAATGTCGATGCCCGAAGTTGTGATTGAGCTTAATCATGAGCTGGCTCATGGTTGAAGAAAATATGTTCTAATGCGAAAGTTGTTAATCTGACGCACCATTGTATTGATAAAACACGGTTTCGAAAACTTACAGGTTAAAGTAATTGAAATATAACACAAAAAATTAAACGTACACAAATGTATAGTCGGAGCCGATAATTATAATACCAAAGGATATTGTATGTTCTTTTAAAACATCATGTTTATAAGTCCAACATGACACATTCAAGATCTCTATAATGAATAAATTAAAAATTCTACCATTGAACTGTTTAGAGCGATCATATGGCACCAAAAGATCATGTAAATAGAGATATTTGTATCACAGCCATTCATACACATTAATATGTACATGTGAAGTTGGAATACAGCATTAGAAGAAACGCACAAGTTCACCATATTTCAGGACACAAGAACAGCAACCAAAATGTAATTCAAATGTACCACAAAGGGAGTATTCCTATTTACAGATATACATACATACATATGTATGTATGTATATATAGGAGGTTTCCAATGCAGTGCTTCTTCAATCAACCAGGTACAAAATAATCCATCTTGTCCACAGAGATTCGATACTGATGTTCCAACCTACAATAAGCGGGCCAATAATAAAATATTTGAACAAAACAACTCGTGTTAGAAATAGCACTTTAATTCGAGCCCAAAATAGTTTATTTCCCGAGTTTCAAACCCGCTAAAACGTATTCTAACTTGAGCTCGATGATCAAATATGGAATTTGATTTGGTTCACTGCACCTTCAGGCCCAACCAGCCGGTGGTCTAAAAGCACACGATACACGTATGAAGATCAATCCAAGAAACCTTAGGTGTTTAGATCATTAAATTTAGATGATCCGAGGCTCCTCAATGATCCACCAATCATGACAATCGAACATAGAAATACCCAAAAAACGAATCAAATGTTGAGACATCAATGTAGGAAAGAGATACATACTTCGTCAAATGGTACAAAGACGAAAGGAGTTAAACCCCTTCTGTGTGAAATTGCTGGAACGTCAGGATTATGTGTTTCATCTTCTTTCCACCTTTCAACTACTCCAAGAATACCCTCATCTGGACCGCTGGCCTCCGCATCGTTCACACCACTGGTAACGAGTGAGAGGAGATCCAATCTATTGTTAGCACCTACTGTTGTACCCCTTAACCTATATGAGATTGCGCAAAGGACGTGATACGTCAAAATAATTGTAGGAAGACAGAGATTCTTATTCACTAATAATAAAGCAGGAAAATGACCCCAGTTGAAGGATCCTTTTTAAATGTTCCAAATGCAGTGGTCAGTGAACTCCATAAATACCTCAAGCGGATTCTTAGCACAGTTGGTCGCATGCCAGGATACAAAAGAGCAGCTTCAACCTGCAAGTGGTTGTATTATTCAAAATAATATACCATACAAAAGTGAAACAGCTTCACATAGTGTATAGAAAATGGAACCTTGTCTTCAGTAAGTGTGTACTGCCCACTAAACACACAATCAACTTTTGTGACCCGAAAATTCATGCATTTCACTACATCTTTTACCTTTTGTGATGAATTCTATTGAAATTGGCAAGTAACGAAAAAGTATCAGAATCAGATTCTGTAATACAATTCCTAAACTGGACTACATCCAAAACCAGTTAACTATTCCGACCTTATAGAGAAACCTTCCAGAAGGATAGAATCTCAAGTACCGAAAATAGCACACCTGAAATGCAAAACGGTTGCATAATATCTTACATCCATGGAGATATAGTAGGGTAATCCATTAGACTTTGTTTAATTTCTTGGATAATAACACATGAAAGCAAATATTTTATTTTCCTGCAAAATCCTTTAATTGTTTTAGGAAGTGCTTCTGAATCATGAGTTGATACAAAACATTCAAGACTTTTGAAAAAATACCAAAATGCGCTTCCAAAGATCAGATTACATCATAAATATGACAAATCATCTCTAAAGATATCAAGAACAAATTTGCTTGAGTTTTTCAATAATAATGCAATAATACATTAGGGATTATTCATAGGCATCAACGAGTCCAAACAATAGCACGAAAGGAATAAGATCTAATGAAGACTATGCATCTATTAGCTAACACAATCTATTTTATCATTACACTACACATTACCAACCAGGAATCTCAAGGCACGTCTTTTATGAAACTCATGCCAAAATCTATCAGGGAATTTCACAAAGGAAAATAAATAAAGCATACAATTACTGATCTTCCACTCTGCAACACCAGCACGGATACAGGTATTCCGACTGACATAGAGACCTACAAATTCAAGCATTCGTGCACGATTAGAAAAACTGACATACATTTAAATATATAACTCTATTAGTACAATCCCAAAAATATCAAAAAAGCTTCATGACCAGGTAAGAAGTAACATTTTGTAATGTTTGAAATGCTAGCATCAAAACCACACAATCCAAATTTTTCGCTACTAAAAAACATTGTAAAAGTTGACTAGTTCTCGTCTTCAAGATACCCTCAATAAAAACAACAGTAATCAACAAATTTCAACATAATACCCGACTCTATAAGGTACATGGAAATACCATATGAATATACCAGGGCAGAGGAAAGTAAAATCAAACCAAGGAAAATCCAATTAACAATAGTTTTACTCAATCACATGCAATACTAGCTGGTTTAAGTAACCGGAGCCCGGAGGGATATGTTAAAAAAAATACGCTGGTAAAACAGGATACAAAAAATAGATCTTACCATCACTTCGAAGTCTTGGCCTTAAGAGCCACATTTTCTTCCATGAACCATCATACTTAGAATGAAGAATCTTATAATTTTCTGTTAGTCCATAGACCTAGTCATGTAAACAAAGAACTCAGAATGAAAACTGGCACACATCATTATAAAATATAAATAAAAGATTAACAGACACAACAGTGACACCTGCCAAGCGTTTAAGCACGCACTGCGCCAAAACACCGGGATACGTGTTGTATATCTCCATTTTCGACAAACACAAGCTGCCCTACCTAGGGTATATGGAGTCATTTTTGAAAAGATCTGCAATTAATACACCACACTTACGACCTCAGATATTCAAGCTAAAGTAATGCCCTAAATATATGATATGATTGACATATTACCACGAGAATCAATGAACACAATTTCTCATTGAAGAGAAGCATCCCAGTTTTGGAAAATAATTATAAAAACAAAGATGTCTTACATAGGTTATTATTCAAAAAGGCCCACTCAGATTTTTGGAATGAGATACTCCAGTTAGTCATCACAACTGCAATCCACGATCATACATAATGACCCAAAATACTATACATCACACCTAAAACAGACTTGTGTGCTATATTAAGTAAAATTAACAAAAGGGGGCTGAGGGTTAGAATGGCCTATATGGCAAGACTTTTCAGTATACAGCATGCTTTAGTTCTACTTACCGAATGGCCTATTGGAATTGATCGACATTTCATTTATTAAAAATATTATGGAAAAAAAGGAGAAAAGGCGCATTATTGTCCCTGTAAATCTCAGTTCACTGTCTTTCTGGAAAAATCATAAACCTAAATGTGTTTACGGATTTAAATGTCATCCAGCCATATCTTATTCTGCAGAGTTCAGTTTTAGTTTCAAAAACTCACCTTCATAATTCAAAACAGTGGCCTAATAATCACTTCTGACATGGTCGTCCACTCCTAAAACTCCTACCAACCAAGTCTCTCCTTTTTCTTTTCTTTTTATTTTTTTTTTCATTTTTGTTATCATGTAACCACATATAAAACCTGAATGCAGCAACAAAATATATGCTTACTAGGCAGAAGAGTCATACCTCCAAAAGCAGCTCATCGGGCAAGCACATGTGTATAGGTGCTGGATCAACATATGGTTTGCTACTGACGCTCCCAACAGGAGCAACAGGTCTGACATTAATCCCATAAAGATCTGGCAATAACTAAAACGCATGAAACAACACACATTTCTCTCATAAAGATCTGGCAATCACAAAACACTTGAAACAACATTCTAATGAAAGAAACTCCTGCATAAACATGTAGAGATGCCATTAAGTTAAATGTAAAATAATATTAGTTGTAATTACCAAGCCATGGCCTTTGCGTTACAAAGAATCTAGCAGCCCTCAATCGAGAAGCTGAATCAAGCTCCGCCACAAGATTTGCCGCGGTATCTAGTAAAAGAAAACATCTTCAAAAAATTTCCAATAAAAAACTGCATAAACGCCGAATATAATTCACCCTAAACAACAAGACAATTACCAAAGATCACAAGAGATCAATGAAATAAACACCCGACATAAAAGTAAAGCAGCTTGAAGAACTGTTGAAAATTACACATAAATTTACACTGAAAACAAGAAATTAACTTCAAATTCTCAGTTGAAAATCCATCAAATATAGACCACAAAATCGAAAATTCGACGTCTTGCAGATAAAACCTAGATTCCCAGATCATAAAAAGATTAAACAATTGTAATCTCTTCTTAGCAAGTATCAGGCAAGAATATTGAAATTGGTATACCTGAAGTCGTAAGTTTTCAGTGCGATTGTGTTCCTCCTCCGCGAATACAGCTGGAAATTCGATTTCCCTACTTTGAATGAACATTGAGAAAGATACGAAGAAGAGAAAATTAAATAATTTTTTCGTAATTATATTATAAAACACTTTCGACTCTTGACTGGCGGTAAATTGAACCGACTTTACCTCTTCCAACCAACAACCATTTATCCATATTTATTTTCACATTATTTCCAAGTATCTTTATAATGTGTACACATTTTTTATATACTAATAATGCTAATTTATTAATCATTATATGTATATACAAAAGAATAAAAACATATTCACGAGTTCGAGATAGACTTGGGCGGATTAAGAATTTAGGTTTAGAAGGCAAAAAAACTTTAAAAGATATTGAAAAATATTTTAGAATGAGCAAAATACAATTTTAATGGGCAATCGGTAATTTTACAGGGTAAAATTGTATTTTAGGGGTAATAATTTTTTTATGGGATGACACTTCCCTTCTTTTGGTGTGCTTACGCCCCGGGATGGACTTGATTGTTTCGAGATTGTGTCATTATCATCATTCTTAATCAAAAAATTATAAGATGAGAATCATTATACAAATTTTAGTTTACTAATTCACGATGAAGACAAAAAACCTTGGTTAATCGAAAAGGTGATGCATGTTTTTTCATCCCACAATAACCCTTAATTCCTTGCATTCAAGTGTGTGAGGAGCATAGAAAATCCAGATTGTGGATTTTTGGTCAAATTCGAAACATGTACGATAATAAATCAAGTATTTTGTCGAAAATGTCTAACCCAAAACAAACTGGGACATATGGCATAACTAGGATTTTCAATCTCGGATACAATTTCATGTGAAAAAAGTGAAATTAATGTGTTGCAATACATAATAAGTCTAGCATATTATAATGGATGATACTTAAACAAAAGGCAAATTTAACTATATAATTTAAAGTATATTTCATAGATAGTTAGCAAATTTTTTATTATACCCACAATGAGTAGTGTCATATGGGTGCATCTACTATTTATCTGCCACTTATGGACAGTATCAAATATCAACATCGGTGAATTTATATGGGAAGGAGGTGGTCAGTTGTCCCCCTCAAATATATATATATATATTACATTTTTTACCTAAAATTTTAAAACCTATATTTGTGCCCCTAAAAAACAAACCCATTATTTTGTTCCCCTAAATATTTGTGCTAGATTCGTCCTTGAAGTATCAAACACACCGACTGTAAGATGCTTTCCAGACGTTGTATGGCATCGATGTGACAACTGAGCAATATTAATTATTTCATTTTTATTGAACAATATTGGGGGAGAGAGGGGCTATGGTTAATGGGTCAACCCTGAATCTTGCATTTCTATTGGACAAACATATGAAAATGTGGGGGTCGCATTTCCACATGTAATGCAAAACATGCGAAATTTTGACCCCAAAGGTTGAACCCTAGCCCCTCCCTCCCCACAATATTTTCCATCATTCCATTTTATTTTATTTTTTGAAAGTCCATCACTTCCATTTTCATATTATGGAATAAAATTGAAAGGTGGTTATGTTGTCTGAATTACACCGAATTTGCAACCACAGACAAGTCTGCAGTGATCCCATATTCAAAAGGATAGCGCAGAATCAAAGCATGTGGGGGTGAAAAGGAGTGGAGAAACAAATTGATATTGAAACCCTAATCTTGTAACAGTGTCCACCAGTTTTATCTTTTAAATTTTTAGTTTTATTGTTATTTTTATTTAATGTATTTTTAGCATATCATATATGTACTTTTAGGCAATGTTGTCCAAGTAACGGGACATAACAATGTGCCTAATAAAGGCTTCTTTGACTTCAAATTGCAAAAGTGGCTCCTTATTTACTAGTGATTGAAATCAAAATAAAGATGGTGTCCTTTACCATGCAACCCATAGTTTCTTTATTTTTTGGCGGATGAGAATTGAAAAAAATCCCTCCACTTTTAATTTTTTTTTTGAGTGGAAGAGGGGCAAATATTTTTTCGCACGCTGTGGAACTCGAACTCAAGTCTCTCCAAAATGAATGTGAGCTCTTTATACCCATGAACTCAAAATCCATATTCACTTCTATGGCATAATAATCATGATAATAATCAAATTATTTAATCCTACATTTATTATTACTTGTTAGAAGGGTGAAAATGTATAATAAAAAAAGATGAAAAACGAAATTATACATAATTTTACATTTTAAACACAAATTTGTTTGGAGATTTTTGTTTAAATTTTTAAAGGGTATGCATAAATTGGATACAAAATTCAAATCAAACCTAGAGGGAATAATATAATCTAAAGTGTAACAATAACATTTAGTTGACTTGAGTTGTCATTTTAATCGATTTGCTCAAAGGTTCTTTTCTTGACATTAAAGCATTGATTATGCAATGGATATGTAAGACCTAACAAAAGGGACACAGTACCCTACTATCTTCTTTATTATGTCAATGGAGTGATTAATTAAACAAAGGGCATCTAAGTTCTCTGCACATGCTTTACAATTTGCACTTGTGGGGAAAAAGGGGAAATTTTATTATTAAAAAAAACTTTGGGAAAGAAAACCAAATTTTTGTGAGGACATGAGCATGTTTTATACTCATGTTTGAACTGACTATTGTTAAGAATTATATATTCTTGAAGACAGACAAGATATGGTAGAAATTGTGTGGCCCTAATAGTAGTACATGTGTTTTCTTCAGTGGAGCACCTCACACTATTTGTTTGTGTTCATTAGAACAGCCAAAAAATGCAGGCACATATATACTGTGAGTCTCAACTCTCAAGCATGTGCGAATGTTTAGGGGGCAAAACATAACAACATAAAAACGAAGAATTTTAATTTTAGAAAGAGGTCATGCAATTTTTGAAAGATAAAATATATTTTTTAAAAAAATTATTTTTTTAAAAGGTATAAAAAAAGGTTTAGGGGGCAGCTGTCCCCGACATGTACATTCACCCCTGGTCTCAAGTGGTGGGTTGCCTCAATTCCTATTTAACTGGATTAACTAAAAAGAATTGTACAGTCGTTTTTGCGTGGGGTTGGGTTGAGGCGTGACATAATATATTAGATCTTTTATATTTGAGTCTATAAACCAAATGTTAGTTTCGTAAAAACTTTTTTTAATGAAAAAGAATTAGCATACCCCTCAAAAATCTCATATACGGCCCTGTAAAAATGAGTATACAAATAATAACACTCCATAGTTGATGGGATTTAACAAAGCACCCGTAAATTATTAAGAAATAGATGAGAATATGACTATACCAGTGCTCAACCCCTCGCAGAGAAGTATACATGAAGCAGTGAAGGAGAAGCTCAAGTGTCACTTCCTATACACAAATCTCTTTATTTATTTATTTATTTATTTATATATTAAGTCCTCCTCTTTGTGAGAGTCCTTATCCACCCATATTTAACCTTTGCTCCTTCTAGCTTTGTACCCACTTGGCATATGTTACCTTTGCTAGACCTCTTCCATCTGAGAACTTGGAAGAGATGGCCAATCCGTCTTCGCCACCTAAGCGTTGTATGTGGTTTCACATGCTCTACCACACTCTTAATCTCTTTGGCCTTGTCTACAATATTATTGTTCAAGAGCACGTTAGAGACTTTTCCATTTTCCCACGAAGCAACACCATTTTCTTCAAACTTGATTGATATGAAGGAGTCTGTCATCACCAAAGTTATGGCATGTAAATCTCAGAATGTACTACTTGATATGGTAAATTTTAATGTTCTCATTCTACAATAGTAATCCTCTTCATGTATACAAAAAGAAAAAAAAATGTTTTGATATTGTCGGAGTGTTATTGTCATTGTAAATTGCTCTGACAACAAAATTTATATCAAGGCAGCGCCGTTATAGTATTCATAATACATACACAACTTACTTTTAGATTGGTTAAGGTGGATTATATGAATAATTTTTTTCTCATTTGGTCCAAATCACACATATATACAAGAGATTAAATGATTTTATATAAAAAGAGATACAGTATTTGGAATATATTATTTGACTCGTGGTTACCGAAGAATTGAACAGAGAAATATTAACAACAGGCCAACAAATAGGGTCCCTTTTGGATCTCTTTCTCGTACCATGTATTCTCTATAATATCTTCTGAAGGTTAGTTAGTAATTAATAAAGATTAGTCTAAAAAGTTGGTTATTAGTTTACATGATTACTATATAAATAATTTCTAATGCAAGCTATTTGTCACTTTTTAATAACTAAATACTATAAAATTTGACAGCACAGTAAATTTCATAGATGGATCATAATAGTCGTGTATGCTTTAGTAATTTAAAAAGATCAAGATGATAGATCACTGATCTAATTAAGAAACACTTATGATCTTTTCATCTTTATTCAACCCTTTTCTCACATTTTCCTTTTAATTAATCTTTTCCTTGATTCCTGGCACTAAAGAAGCAGGAAAAAATAAAAGAAAAGTTTACCTTCTTGACTGGTAGATGAACTGCAAAAAACCTCAGTTTTCTGATGTTTACTGTCCAAACGATTGAGCAAATTTGTGAGAACAAAAATTTTTGGTAAGGCTTTGGAGGGTTGTTTAGTTGCCACACTTGAAGATTTTTTTCTGTTATTTTGTTGAAGATGGGCTTGTTGTGAAGCTAAAATTAAGAGCCTTTCATTCAAGCACAAGGCACATACTCCCACAACCCGCATTTTGGGATGAAAATTGCAGCATTTGATCCTGTCAGCTCTATAGTACTCATTCATTTTTTTGACCTTTTGAGGGTTTTTTGTTGTGAAAAAAGGGATTTCGACAAGAAACTAGTTCGATAGAGATGAGAGTACCAAAAGAAAATTTGATGGCATTGTGTATATGTGTTGTGAATAGATATGGTAACTGTGAGGAAGAATAAAGGGCTCGAAAAGGGTGTATAGATGCCTAGGTTAGTGGAAAATAAGGTGCCTAAAAGAAAGTAACAAAGAGAAAAAATAGTATACGCATGTGAATGGAAGATAGTTTATATAGTCTTTCATATCATGTGCATGTCTTTTTATGTTGGGCTAAGATCGTGATCGAGGGTTATGTTGTAGGTGTCCTGAAGGATAAGGGCTCTCTAGTCATCGATTTGACACACTCAAGTATTGAGTGTGCCAAATCAATGATTTGAGTATGTCAAATCAATGGTCAAGCTGTATTCAAGGGTACTTTTGATAGCAGCATCACAGAAACTATAATTGGGATAGATGATCATCTTTTTTAAATAAGAAAAAAAAAACTAAAATCATAAATGTAAATTTTTTTTTTAAAAAAAACACAAATTTCACCTATTTATATTAATTCATAATACATCTTCAAGTTGTGATCTCATAGAGTACATGAGTGTGGCAAGAAAACTTAACTTTTAAGCATATAACATTTTGCAACTATATCCACGTTCTTAATCTTCCACTAAAGGGAGAGAGGAAATTGAAGGGTTTGTGAGTAATGAATGGGCCACCAATTTATATAGGTGTACACTATTTAGTTGGGGTTTAAATAGACACATTGAAGGACATCTTTGACAGGTTGGTTGGAACATGCCCATGCAATTGACTGCTCTCTTTTGGAGTTTACCAATTACTTTAATGCATTAGGAATGAGTCCTTTTCATGATAGGAGTAACAACTACGCACCGTTTGGTATATTTTTAAGGAGAAAATGAGCCATAATTTTTAACTATCAATCTCTCATTTATCTCATCGCATCCACTGTACGAAACAATGCTTGTATAAATAGGGGCGTACTAGAGTTGAGTTACTCATAAGTAACAGCTCGGTCAAATTTACTCAATCTCAGCCTTGATTGAGCTTGAATAGAGTTCAAGTGGCTCGAGCACCAACCTCGAATCAAGCTCGAGCTTTCCTATTTTAGCAATAAGGACTCGAGTTGAAAATTTTTTATTATTAAGAATATTAGTTTACCTTTACTTTTTATCACAAATCACATATTTTAACAATAATATCTGTAATCAGATTTGTGTCTTGTTTTGTGAATTTGTGCTTTTTAACTATCCGTATAGAATGTTTGTATTATGAATATCTTGGTCTAGTCTTCATTCTTTATATATTTTTATCGTTTTAATAATAAAAGTATGTCGCGTGCTGCCTTTTTTTAATATTAAAAAACAAAAATATTTTTAGAAATTAAAAGGGTCGATAACTTGGGCATTATTTTTAGAGCCATCAAAATGGGTTGAGTTGTTGGGTTAGACCAATATCTACAAACCCATTTAGAGATGTGCCTAAATGGTAATGCTGTTTTGGTTGACCGGTTGGGGCAGACTGGCCCGCAGTTCAATCAACAAATTAGTTTATAATAAAATTTGGATTAATTATTAAAATATGATTTTAAAATAATTTATTAAATAATTTTAATTTGTTAAAACCTGATAAATTATTATATTTAAACATGCAACCCACCTCGAGTTGGAGGTTTTTCCAACCTGTCTACGGGCTCATCCCATTTTGGTCACGTGTGGGGTACAACATGTTTCGGTCGGGCGGACTCATTTTGACCACTCTAATTATTTCATATCGGATCGAGTTGTAACTCAATATCTCTATTCGATAATTGAGCTTGAACTCAAATACCAATCTTTTGTTGAGTATAGCTAGAATAAAGCTCGAGTACCACAACATTATTATAAATTAGATATGTATCAATCTCGAAATTATGTATTCCGTGTGATCATATATGTCGCGTTCAATGAATAATCTATGACGACTTCATAAAACAATGACTCAATTGTCCTTTGTTTATTGTTGAACTTATGTTACCTTGAATCTCATCTCTAATTTTTTACAAAAAAAAATAGTAAAAATTTTTGGTGTGATTTTCTCATAGCTCAATAAAAAAAATATTCAATATAATTATTACTTTAAGAGCCTCCTTTCGAGAAAAAGCTATGTAGTAGAACTATCATCTTCAATTTCATCACATTTATCAGATCTCACAACTCTTTCAATATTTGTTCGTCAGTCACTATCTGTACAATTTAGTTTTCTCAGTGTTGTTCAAGAGATCTTCAGCATTTATTTCATTACGAAATTCTATTAGTGATTAGATTTCAATGATTTGAAAAAACTTAAGGGCAAAATAAAAAAAATTTGCATTTAAATTTTTTTGGGGGTACGGATGGCCCCAGGGTCCCCTCTGGGCTCTGGGTATGAATTGATTTGCCTAAGAGCGTAGAAGATGCTAAAGGAATGGAAAATGCGAACCCTTTTTATTTTGAGGAGTCCACCTGCCTAAGAAGGGAGATAATTTTGAAAAGTTTTATTTAAAATTTTTTATTATTATCTCGGGGAATAGAATCCGAGACCTCTTACATTTAGAGATAAATAATAATTATTAGATCAATGTTTTGTTGTCGAATCTATGCTGGTGGGATCTGTGTCATTCCCTTATCAATAATATGCAAAACTAAACAATTCTGTCTTTTTTAATTGTCCTTTTCATTAAAAACATTCCGTTACTCCAAAATTAAATTAGTGAAAATAACACTGATTGAAATCGAGTAGATAATCTCTTTGAAAAATATTTAAAAGCAAAAAAAGAAAGGAGTGACCATCACAAACGGGCAGCGGTCAGCAAGACTTGATCTTTTCCTAAGAAAAAATCATTAAAATTTGAAATTGGCTTCACGAAAACAGGGTGGCATCTAATATATCACGCCCCGGGCCCAGGCCCGCGTAAGCGCGACTGCACAATGGGCTCTTATAGCAACTACTTCGTATCCGTCATCGCTCTACGAGGTTAACCCAGGTTGCTATGATAGTCCATTGTAAGCCTTTATAAACCATTTTTCATCAACAACCAATGTGGGACAAGGGTATTACAATCACCCCTCCTTTAGAACGCGACATCCTCGTCACGACCTAACTCATCGATCCACCGACACTGGGAATCTAGAGATGGCTCCTATAGGTTCAAGAGGTGGCTCCCGTCATGTAGCACTTTGCTCCGTGGGTTCAAGAGGTGACTCCCACGCACGTGGCATTTTGCCTCGCAGGTGCAAGATGTAACCCCCATCGTGTAGCACTTTGCCCCTTTAGGATCATTAGGTGGCTCCCACACACGTAGCACTTTGCCCCGCATATCACTTAATCTCCCGGTGTTTTCTGTCGGTGACCGGCTCTGATACCATTATGTCACGCCTCGGGCCCAGGCCCGCGCAAGCGAGATTGCACAATGGGCTCCTATAGCAACTACTTCGTATCCGTCCTCGCTCTACGAAAATGGTTAACCCAAGTTGCTATAATAGTCCATTATAAGCCTTTATAAACCACTTTAATTTTTTATCCACATTGGTTGTGGGACAAGGGTATTACATAATACCATAGTTTTTATGAGCCCCTTTCACTCTTTATCAAGAGCAAATCCAAGAAAGTAGATAGTAACATATATAACTTTAAGGTTTTGAAAATTTGGACACGAAATTTAAGATTTTATCATTCTGGGATGATTACAAAAAATCCATGTGACTAACAAAGGGTAATGTTGAGATTTGGTGGACTAAATTTGAGCTAAATTCCAAATTATCTGAAAGACCATTTATTGGATCAAGCTTAAAAAATGGAAATGACAATTACACCCATATACACCGCCCTTGTGCTGAATTATTCGGCTATTTTTTGTTCCATCGGGCTTGAGCCCATTAAATTCGAAGTTCAGCACAATATCAAATAAACTTAGACCCAAGAATTTGAACGATTCTATACACTTTGAAATTCATTTGTTTTGTGGGTTAATAACGTTCAAATTCTACAAAATATTAAATTAATTTTTTAAGTCAACTAGGGGAATTTTTTTTTTTTTTTAACAAAAATCATAATTTATATTAAAACAAATCAAAGTACAATAAATACAACTACCACCAGAAAGCTTAAAAATATACAGTTTACCTTCCAATGATTTCAAAATAGACAGTTTACCCCCTATGTTTTGAAAATAAGCAGTTTACCCATGTGGTTTGTGAATATGTGCAAAATACTCCATCCATGTAAGGGGTATTGTGTTATGTTTTGCAAATCACGGGGTAAATTGTCTAATTTGAAAACCACGTGGTTTTAAACTGATTATTTTCAAACTACACAGATGTAAACTGTCTATTTAAAAAACCGCATGGAGTAAATTACCCCGATTTCATTGTGTGTGTGTGTGTGCGCGCGCGCACGCCCGTGCGTGTGTATATATATATATATAACAATTGTAATAAAAAGAGAAAATATATTGTGAACAGAAACAGTATACTTATAACATCAAACAATCAAACTACAAAAGCATTAGACTTACAGTAGTAGTGATAAACTGAAGACTTAATCAACAAGAATTTGGAAACAATTCTGGACGAGGCCACAGCAAGCTGTGTGCCCGTAAACTCAAAGTTGTCCGCCTTAGCTTCTGGCCTCCTGGACAAGTGAGTTCCAAGGTACAACACCCAATCACATCTGTTCGGACTGAAGTAAAAATCCGAGCAGACTCCTTCGAACACTAACAGTGTGAAGTACTCTCAAAGCAGAATGCTATATGTATGTATGCAGATTTTCGGAATGAATGAAAACATATGGCTGAAGCAGCTTATATAGCTGAGTAGCAGACCACTCCAAAGGTCTCAGACATTAAGTGTAAAGTTTAATGGGGTAGATGAAAAGTCTCAACACTTAACATCAGATTGATATGGGTCGGGTAGATGAAAAGTCATTTCAGAAATTCGAGTAGTAAAAAGATAGGGCTGCCTTCGCGGCAGCGACACGTGCGGAGCGGAGTGGCACGACTAGCCGAGCGGACGGACGGGCGGCGAGCGAGGGGCTCCCATTTTTTCTACTTAATTACACTCTATTGATTTGCATCTCATAATAAACAAACCATAAGTGTCTCATTTTCTCGATGTGGGATTTCTTTAGCCTAATTGACTATTCATAATTAACTTACCATAATTTTGTTCTCATTAAAAAAATTAATAATAATTATTGGGCTTTTATCAATTAAACCCAATTTTATTATTATTAATCCCAACAATATATATAGTTAAACGGTCAAAGTAGTGAGTGAATTTCATGAATATCAATACATATCAATGGCAACACACTAGAGATTATTAATATCTAAGCCAAGAGCCAGAAGTTCTTGTGCCATCTGGTGCTGATAAGGTACCCACTCACTCCTTTGCTCTGCTTTTGAACTCCAATCGTCAAGCACTCCATTTTGTTGATGCATTGTTCCACAAATTCCTCTGTCCCGCTTTTCAAACAAAGGCTGCCCAAATACATAACAAATTACCAAACAACACAAGCATACTTCAACTAAGAATTCGTGTTTTCAAACAATAATTTACTTGATAAGTGGATAATGAACTAACCAGTGGAGTAATGGTGAGAGCTTCTTCTGACCTAAGACCAGAACAGAAACTTCAAGCTTCTTCACTTGGCTTTTCAAAGTAGCCATCTTTGGTCCTTCCATTACTAGTACTTCTACCTCGACCTAATCACACCAAAAGCCATTAACAAATTATAATTTACTAAAACCCTCCTCCCTTTTCTGACAAGAAAAATAGAAAACAAATTATTTCTAATAATTAATTTCTTTCTCTTTTTGACTGAAAAGATATCAGCAAACTAAGAATAAAGAGTCAAATACATTTAAAGTATCAAAAAGCAGTGTCCAGAGTACTTAATATCTGCAGATCTCCCTTCTCAAAAACAAGAAAGTGCTGAAAACCATCCAAAAAAACAAATACTGGAAAATCTAAACATACCCAGAGTACATAAAATGCATCTCATTGTAAAGCTAATTAAAGTATAATAATTCTCACAGGAAACTTGTAACATAGGAAACAAACATAACATGTTGGAACTAGTATATCAATTACAGGATGGATTAGCTATCTATTACCAAATATGATATCAACTGTTCTGTTAATAAAGAAACTAAATGAACAATTAAAATCGTACAGCGAATTGTTCCCCCATCATAAGTTTGTAAACTGACCTCAGGCTTAGACGCTTTGCAGAGTGAACCAAGTGTGAGAGCAAGAGAATCAGGAGAAGAAGAAGAAGAAGAAGGACCAATGTGGAGAAGAGAGAGTATATCTCCCTTATTAGCAACATGAGTAAGAGCCCACATCATCGCATGCTTTGAATGTGAAGATTGATCCACTAAAACCATCACTCTTTTCTTCATAACAAACATTCCATGATTGTTCAGCCCTTCCATTTGCTTCAAGCTACCCCCACCCCATCTCTTGGAACTTGACTTCCAATATCCTTCTTTGCTGCTTAGCTGCCGTAGAAATGAATTTGAACTTGGCATTTTTTTATTTTTTCTTGGAGGGCTCTAAAGTTGAAAAAGTTGCCGGGTTTCTTGAACTATGTATCAATGCATGTTTAAGATAATCACATGGAGGAGGAGGTTGGGGTGGGGGAATGGGGATATGATGGAAAAAGTTCTGATTTAAATGCTACATATAGTCAGAGTATTATTGTATATTTTAATTGCTCCACGTGAATTTCTGGCTATTTGGTGGGTTTATTGTTGACAGAATTCAAAAATTTAAGGAGGATGACGAAATATATTGTTACAATTATTATAAATAATATGTTCGAATTTCGAAATAAAAAAAATATTGAATTCAACCATCCATATTTGGCTGGATAACGAGATGTAAAATATATTTAGCCGAGACTTGACAGTGGGTGTCGTTTATCATGGTTCCTCGATTCAAATACAAAAGAGTAGGCAATTTTGGAATTTGCTTCTCAAAAAGTCAAAAATTTTATTCAAATTTGAAAGAAATACTGGTACCCGTCTGTCGCATACGAATTTTATGGTTTTGTCGTTGACAAGTAAATTAATTAGGTTTAAAAAAGCATAAAACCGCACTATGTTATAGTAAATATACAAAAAACTCACATGTGTTAACAAAATAGGTAAAAATTCCCTGTGTTTTCTTAAACTCGGCATGAAACCACCAGTGTTATAGTAAATATGCACGAAACTCAAATGCATTAACAAAATCGGCAAAAAAACCTTATGTTTTCTTAAACTCATGATGAAACCCCCCCTTTGTTATAAAAAAGCAAAAAAACCCTCTTTGTTTAGATCTTGCACGAAACCTCCGTGTTAAACAAAATAGGCAAAAAAAACCCTCTATTTTCATAAATCCTACACATTTTGTGTAAGAATAGTTTTTATTATGATGGCAGTAATCGATCACTCGAGTCAAATTTTTAATGCTCAACTTTAAGTAACACAAGAAAGATTTAAAGGATTGTTGATATAAAGGCAATAACAATTAAGACAGTCAAATTGTAAACTCTTGATTCTTGAATATCAAGTGCAGTGTTTTGAAAATCAAATTGGACCGGCCGGTTCTATGACACCCCTATATTTTCATTATACATAACACACATATCTCTTTTATATACGCGTAAATACATAAGGCATGTCACCAAACATTTATCATGTAAGAGCATCACATCACTTATCGACATATACATGACTGTGACTATAGCATGACTATAGTAAAATATTTAATTCATTTGCAGCGAAAATTGTACTTTAACATGTAAATTTAAAAGTTTTTCAATAACAATATGTACATGTCATATATGCCACAAAAATTAGCCAATGTTGTATCTCTCACTACCCATACCAAAAACCTACACACATATATGCACAATGATGATCGGAGGGAGAAGAACTACAAATCAAATGGCCAACCTTGAATCCATACTTCAAAATATTCCAAAAAGACTTCTAGGCCTTCCTCTAGAGTCGATTTTACTATCGATTATCTGAAACAAAATACTTCACTGAGTATATACGAATAACCGATATTCAACATCACATGAGTATACAACTCATCATATATGTAGTAAAACTTGTAAAACAAGTAATTCACATGTACACATGTATCTATGATTATTTGTTCTTCTGTTATGGACCAACTAGAATCAGGAACAATCCATGATCACGAGATAGTCATGGCACTCTGTAGATCCCCTTTTGAGTTCTCAATTAACTCGGGATCGATACTATTTGATTCTGTAATTGTGGCCGTACTCAGAGTGCAATAACACATGGTTCAAGATCCTTAGCAGCCATAACATAGTTCTTTAATCTATTATGTATGCACATGAATGCAAAATTCATAAACACGTGTCAATATAATGAAAGTATCACATAAATTCATCATATACAACACGTACTTACACCCATTATAAAATCAGATCACATAACATAAATCATATACTTATGTACAGTTATATACCAAGTTATAGGATATATTCACAGACGATACACATATCTCGAAGAACATTTTTAGTTTGAACCCGACCCGGACCCGCCCCGCTATACATTTTTTATTTTTTAAAAAAAAATTTGATATTGATTATACATTTTACTTCTTTGATTGAACAATAAAGTGTCCTTATTTAATTTTATATCAAAATTCATGTTCATGTTAAAGAAGTTGGACATTTTACAATGCTTATTATAAATATTTACTAGAGAAAACATGAAATGTAATCACAAAACTCAACTTTTGTGTTTCAAAATTGATTTCTAACTAATTTTTTTTTTAAAAAAATAAAAAATAAAAAAAATCTGGAACCGAGGCGGGGCGGTTAAACCCACCGGGTTCTCGGGTCTAAGTGGGGCGGTCCGGGTTTTATGTGTAGCGGGGCGGGTTCTGGGATTGGCCAAACCCGACCCACCCCGCCCCGCTTCCAAACCCTGTTTAAACGGGTCCAAACCCGACCCGACGAGGCGAGTTCAATGCAGATCTGAGTCTGAACCCACCCCATTAACATCCATATAATCAAGTAAAGGAATATGTAATTTGGGGTTTTCGTGCATATGCAGTTAAAAATTAAGCCCCCCGTTAAATTCTCTGCGGCCGATTTCTCTTTTTACGTATTGCTTATTTACTATTTTGCCCTCCGATTCATTTTCACGGCTATGGGGTCAAGAAAGTGACAAATCCATAGATTCCATATCTATAGACTATGTGATATCGCAAACTTTGATGCATCATTAAATAATAGACGATTTACCGTTCCAAGTGCAGCTTCTCGTGAATACACAATATTATCATATTATATTATTACCATATAATAATATTATTATGTCCCAAACCTTAAATCTTGCATCGAGGCAAAGCAATTTTCCCAATCCTTAAATTAATATTTTTTTACTACATTTGTCTGACATTTTGGACAGTTGTGTCATGTCGTATACTTTTAAAGAAGTGTCACTTCTGACTCTTCACATTCAAGTCTTATCATACTTTGTCAAATTATCATACAGCATAAATTGGTTAGGACAAGTGATCCTACAGCATAACAATGAAGTGAGAAGAAAAGCTATAGAATTAGAAGTGAAATCTTCTCGCATCATAGTCGTACTTGATAATCGTCCAATTCTTCAGTTGGCATTTTCGTGAGGGTGTGGCGAAAAAGAAGATATGATTACAAGAAATAAATCCAGATTTAATGGGGAAAATAGAGAAATTTTTCATATAAAATCTAGTCAGTCGGGTCTGATCTGAAGATTGAAAAGTGGAAGATTAATAAATCAACACGATTACGACTATATATTGTGGCATATATTTAAAAAACTGAGGCTGTGAAAACAATAAAATACTTTGCTCAAATAGAATGATTAAAATAATTGTTTTTTTCTTCTTTTTATGACTATTTTCCAATGTGAGGTTCCAACGATAAAAACACATTATCAAAGGGTTACATGAATTGGAAGGAAAAAAAAACTGTACCTTCAGTTTCCAACATCCCAATCAGGGCTATCAGATAACTCTGATAACTTGCCTAGTTTAAAGCAAAAATGTTAGCAAAGTAGCTTCACATACAGTCGATCAACATGATCTTGTTCTCTATTGAAATTTGGAAGGTGTTCAAACCTGGTGCCTTAAATCATGTTTCCTCCGAAGGTTAGTCGAACCAGCAGACTACTTGACCACAATCATTGTCCTTTAACTTGACTAGCGTCAACACGATTAGTTTTCTTTACTTGAGACCTTTCATCTGAAATGTTTATAGCGAAGGGAAGCATCCATTTTGTAGGTATTGTATTGCTCCAGGAAGGAAATTTCTTCCGATGACATCGTTGATGAGCCAGAACTCAAATAATGGCAAGGTACACGGGCTCTAGTAAATCAAGATAATAATATTAGCATATTCATTATCAATATAAATGTTATGAATCAACTTAAATGATTGGGGACTCGCACTCTTGACATACATAATATACCTTCTTCGTTTATTATGGCCAATGCTTTCTGATCAACGGGAGGTTTCAAATCTTGAAATCTGGCTTATTGTGGAAAGGTAATCATGAAATGGTTCACCCTTCACTGATAGGTATGACCTCAATGGCACAACAGACTCGAATATATCGCAAATGTGTGGATCTGATTTGCTGCGTCGCAGAAGAAAATATGAAAAATAGCACTGTCAATGATTGAATGAAAACAAAGACAAGAAGCTGCATATCACCAAAGCTACCATATGTAGATTAATAGGCGGCTCTGCAGTTAACTTGCATTATCGTATAAAAAAGGAAGAGTAAAAGCAACATGGCAAATGCAACCTAACTTGGAGGGTGAGTTTAAAACATCATACCATGTTAAGAAACTGGAGATTTTGGGTGGTTTTTCATCTGATATGTCAACCACTTTTAGGTCCAGACTAGCCAATTTCCTGAGTGCAATCGAGCTTACTGAGGATGATAGCATTTCTGTGGTCAGATCCAAGCTGGTTGCAGATCCTGTGACTATTCCTAAAGATGCAATTTCCTTGGCATAAAAACACATCTCATGTTGAGCAAAAACAGATGACATCTCCAATTGGTCATCATGGAAACTATATGAACGTGTTTCTTCACATGGTTTCCTTGATGGATCCAAAGAATCCTGCCATAGAACAACAATTCATTATGCTCATCAGAATCATGTGTAGAAAGTGGTATCAATATGGAGTTGAGTACTCACAAAGAGTAAGAGTCTGGCAATCACTGAGTAAGAGATCAGTGTTTGATATAATATCAGTAAGTCCATGTGCAAGTTTCAAAATTTGGCAAGAACTTTTCTCTTCTGCAGTAACATAATTTCCCAAATCCTTGCATTGATCACGCAGCCTATTCCAGGATTCTTGCATAGAGTTAAACACACCATCAGTTTTAGGGTGGTTGTCAGACGATTTCAATCTATTTACAAAATCCACACAACTACACTCGTCCAACACTTGATACTCTCTTGGAGCACCTGCCTCACATTTTGATAGAGACTCCCCAACCTCCTCTCTGTAGACGAAAGCCAGACCAGTCTGAATGATTTCCAAACGTTTCCTGGTCAGTAGGAATCACACGCAATGATTCATTGAATTTGGCATCAACCGTAGGTTCCAAGACAGGTAATGAATCTTGGACAATTGAATTAGCGGCAGTTGCATTTGCAAAATTACCATAAGAAACTGTTGCTGAGTATAAATCTGCATCATTGATAAGCTCTGTCTCGCGGACAAATGATGATTCTGGCACACAGGACATGTCGAGTGATTTTCATATAGAATCCATACGTGAATAATCAACTCCTTCAGAGAGCTGAAAACAGTGTTCTTCCAACTTGTCTACAGCAGAACTATAGATTAGCTCAGTTGGAAGGTGGTCTATTTGAGTTGGTAAGCAATGTGAAGCTAACATTGCGACATCAACCTCCAGTAATCCATCTGAATCAAGGAGAGGACTGCCACCAAATAACTCATCTTCAGAATCCAAAAGAACTGTGTTCGTTTTTCTCTGAAGAATTTTCCGACCGAATGCAATAGGAGAACAAGAAGAATCGCTTCATCCTGATGCGATGAGTGCAAGCTTAACATTGCTTCCTTTTTCGCAACAAAGACATCTAGTTCATCATTCTGCCTATGAATATTTCCTGCTCTATTCTCATTTAGTTCCTCACCCCTACTTGTGGTTTCTTCCATCAAACTAAAGAATTAGAAACCTCCTGAAAGACGGACTCGGAAAGCTGTGAAGGGTATCCCAAGGGATTATTTTTGGTAGGATGTGGTGCCCAGCGTCAAGATCAAAAGACACTGGATTGTATGTTGTATGAAGTTTATTGCCTGGACAAAAAATACAATAGGTATAAATGAAATCAAAATGGCAAGGCAAGTTCAACAAGAATAATAACAAAATGAATTAAGCAACTCCATGATGTATACATATTTATGCAATATCCAAGTACTTGAATGCGAAGAAAACATGGAAACTGGGGGAGTGAGAACTTGATTTCATCAACTCACAAAACAACTCATGGAGCACTGTTGCAGATGAATTATGGAAATATAACAAAATTGATTTCTTGGAATTAAGCATATGGATAAATTTCTAAGTCCCCATTTCATTTTGCATGAACGCAAATCAGGCCTCCAGCAGTCAGTTTAATGTTCTCCTCGAATTCAGGACAATAAATGCTATTCATGGTGAATAGAAGCCAGAAAGCATCTATTATCGTATTAGACAGACGCATTTATCTAAAGAAAAAAAGTTTGATGTTTAATCTTTGATGGAAGAAACCTAAGAAGAACACAGGAATGGTTCACAAGTAGAATAAACCATAAAGACGCATCACAACTTTATCAACAGAGATATTGAAACATCAGTACTAGTCAATGATCATAACCTCTCTCAGTACTTTGTCCATGGCACCAAAACTGAAGAAGCATGATGGTTTTACGAATGTCTCCTTGACAATGATCAACAAATCTTTCCACCAAGAAAGGATGTTTTTTATATTTTCTGCAGCACAAATCTGCAAGGGTATGATAATGTAGTTTGAACGGAGATGGTATTCTGATTACAGAATTTTAGGAACGCATACCACACATAGAAAAGTTCAACTCTGACCTTTCCAAATTCTTAGGGAGAACAGGACTATTACCTGCATAAAAACAAAGAAGAAAAAGAAAGAAAGAATTAATTAATTATTAACTGTCAACTAGCAAGAAGAATAAGGGTGTAAGTATGACCGATGAAACTTCTTACTGTTGCTAGTTAATATCATGGGCCTCTTTGCTGTCTCTGCTAGTTGTTGTATAGTAGATATAAAACCACGACCTTCACATAGAGTAGCGTCCACATCCTCAAAAAGAATCAATGTCTTACTCCCATTTTGACAATTATCAGCAAGGTTCTCTCCTGATATTATTTTCTTTGGCAATACATCAGCATCCTGTGAATCTTCCTTATTCAAAATGGGTGTCATCTCCATAACTTCCATGTCAGGCAATGAATCTTGGTATTAACGGGAGAAAAGAATTTTGAAAGAGGCTTGTCCGAATTTATAGGGTCTTCTAATATTCTGAAAGAAAACCAGGCAATAAAGATATATGAGTCTGTTTTACAACTAAAGATATATTTCACCTTTAGCCTTCCAAAATTAGTTGCAAATTCAAAAAACAAAAAAACAAATAAAAATTGCATCAGAGATGCTTTCATTCATTTTTCAGAAAGTACTTGACATTCCAATATGCTTTAATTCCATGTTGTAAAAATAATAAGCGCACTCAATTTCACGTCAAATATTTTGAATGATTGAATGCAAGAAACAATACGCATCTTAACATACTTTAACAACCTCCTTATAATAAGCAGCTTTACCACATGAAATACAAGTTGTTAGAAGGTTATATAGAGTATTAATGGCAATTCATACATCGCTAACGAAGTCAAATCTCATGGACAGGTAAAATACATAGAGAAAACACTGATTCAGACGCCCGTACATCAACCCATCTCTATCTGCTAATATTATAAACCCAAGTTATATGAGATAGACGAGTGTATGGAGACTGGCTATGAGCAGAGCAGACTAGATATCAATGGTGGATGAGTTGTCCATACGTTAACACAACTCCCATTTACAGTTTGATTTTGCTCCACCTAAGTCAGAACGAGCGTTCAACATTGAATCATTTGAGCCTCAAAGATCAGTTAATGTGTATTCCAAATCTACCAAACAAACTAGCCTTCTATGTAAGATGCATTTTCCAAGAGACTTTGATTCAGAATTTTTTTAGTTGGTTTAGCTCGTGCCCTTATTTCATCCAACAGGTACTATCACCTGCACAGCACCTTTATTTTTCACTTTTTCTCGTCCCTTCCCATCCTCTTGCTCTTCTGGAAACCCAATAACTTTCTCCAACCTTTACCTCACTTGGTTCCCAGTTTCCACTATTTTTTTCTTAAACCAGTAAACCAAATCAGCTATCCATATATTTATTCAGCCATATTAACAATAAAAATTATTTCATGAATGTGTTTCTGCTAGCAAGACAAAAACCAGGCGTTTGTATTGGTAAACACTTTGGCTGTTTAATGTAGGAAGAGTTTGTGGCAAACCGTTGAAGCCAATGAGATTCCACAGCCTCCCCAAATTTTTGCTTTACAAGAGCTCCATTTCGCCAATCTGATGCATTAATCTAGACAGACCAGAAAAATACATTAGATGTCTTGTGTCCTCACAACTTTTACACAGCTAGGGTAAATTCATAAAAGAGAAGAGTTACTGAACTACTTTCTGGATACAGCAGAGGTAGCTACCACGAGTGTAGTCAGTAACTACTTCAATTTCTTCAGCGTTGACAAACATTTGACTAAATATCAATAGATATATATGGAATCTGATTTCCATTTTGGGTTTAAACTCAGAGAGGAATGAACAATGGGAATTCAACCATGCCATCGGTGAAAAGCTACCAACTATGCTATATGGATAACATTTCAGTCCTACATTCTGCACACGAACTGCAAGCTCACAAATCATTTTCATACATGGTATGGCGATAAAAAAATGAATATCAAAGTTACATAACATGAAACTTGAGTAAACTCGTTTCAATATAAGAAGTACCTCAATTATCTGAAATCCATTCTCTCTTGCACAAGCATAGATAGCAGCAGACTTCCCACTCTGCAGAAGCCAATTATTTTATACACCAACAATCACTTAAGCTTCTAAAAGTCGAACTATTAAAAACGGAAAGTATGGCTGCATTTTATATAGTATGTTCACATAAGGAACTAACACCAGAAAATACTACAATTAACGAAAGCGGAGAAACTTTAAGCTCATTGTCGATCAGGAATCAATTTAGCTAATGGCAATATATACTGAATCAATTTATTTCTGATCTGTTTTTCCTATGTCCGGCCAATTAATATCAGTTGAACGCTAAAGAAAAAAGGAGCACCAAAATCTTCCCAAGCTTAAGTTCAAAATTAAACCAAAAAAAATTGCAAAGGGAAAGCTGGAAAGTGAAGAAAGCTGCCGTGTACCCCAACAGGTCCAGTAACTAAGAGAACATTCTTCAATCTGTCGTCACCATCACTAGTATCTGAGTCGCAGTCACTTTGCAGACAGTAATAACCAACATCTTGAGTGATACATGTCTCATCACCAATGCAATCCTTACTTGCCGGACAACCCTTTTTCTGCCAAAGTTGAAGCCATTCACTTAAAAACTTCACCGATTCACCATTACCACATATCTGCCACGAAATTCAGTAACTGTATTAACGAAGAGACAAAAAGATAAAGAAGGTCAAAGGAAAAAAAAATTAAGAGCTTATATATCTAAGTTATAGGAAAGCATTGATCATGTTCCCATAAACTATAGTAACTCATCCAAAATGGACAGCAGAAAAGGTGGGTTTGTAATGCTCAACTTAATCAATAAGCACACGAACAACATCAACAAGGCATCTTAGTCAGTACTCGATTGCAGAAAGAAGGTAAAACAATGTTGCTTCAACAGGGGTGCTAAATAAGGCAGGTATTTATAACAATGAAACAGAAAACTTTGTGCTTCGCCTAGAGGAGTTTGCTTGAAGCACCGAAATAATTTTACATAAATGAATGAATTTTAGACTAACAGAGAGAGGAGGAAACTAATAATGTTGCCGTAAAGAAACCATCAGCTTATCACTAACACATCTCACAGAAATAATTCATAATCATTGCCTAAGAAATCAGTCCAACATCATGTGTAAGAAACTAAACCTGCTCGGTACTTTGAGGCTGGTATTTGTCAGTCCATAGGCAATTTTCAGGCTGATTGTGACCAGTATTGTAATGAGACATAATCCTGGATTGGCAGCATAAAGAAATCAAGAGGAAAAAGTCAGATATAAACAGCATTGACATTGTCATGGAAAAAGTAAATTTTTACCTTTCCCAGAGCTTGGAATCCAAGTTTCCACAGCTAGAATTTCCAGCATACAAATTATTACTCTCGTGTGTACGGTCCTGCCAATGAGAAAGTAATAATCTCTTGGGCAAAATATTCACAATGATTTTGCCATGACATACCAGACATGAATTTTTAAAAAGAGAATCAATAATTCCAGTGAATTATTATATGCATTAGACAATTCTACGAAGGAGCTCAACAAAAACTAATGTCCAGTGAGATAGGTGTCATGAAAGACATTCCAATTCTGAAATAGTGAGAACAACAAACACTGGAAGTGAATATTACCACTGTGTATCGTTTCTTTGTCGTCTTGTAGCATATCCACATCCTTCAGATATACATCACACAGTACTCTATTATCAGCCAATAATGAGGACGGAATGGGATGTAAACATTCAGGTTGATCAGGGGACCACATCGAAACCTCTTTCAGTTTAATAGAGCTCAGGTGAGAGTTTGGGTTCAATGAGGTACTTGTGAAATGAAAGCCACTCATAGTTATCAAAATTCAAAGACCAATCCTTCATAAACTGGAGAGCATTGACAGTCAAGAGTATCACTAACACTACTTTCTGGAAATCTCCAAAGTCCCCAATCAAGGGTCATGTGGTCCTCCTCCTGGGTATGCAGATCACAAAAAGATAATAATTTTTTACTAAAACGTTTGCATGGTAAAAAAGGACAAATGACATCCCAAACACTAGTTTACAATAAATAAAACAAATGGAATAAATACCTCAACATTTTCAAATACATGGATAGGGTTGAAAATCATGCCTTTCTCGTTTTTTCTTGAAAAGAGACCACTTACTATCTGTAACAGTCAATTCTTGGCTGTTTTTCCCTGATTTCCATGATGTGAAAAATGGATGTACATGTTTTCCAGCAAATATGCGAGAATTTTCCTAAAATATGTAGAAAATCCTCAAAAACCAACAAATCTCAGGACATCTATATGCAAGAGTTCTTGAATATATTTACAAGCCAGAAGGTGTTAAGCTAGACAAAAAACAATCTCAGTTTATGTTAACTACCTCTGCAGTTAATTTTGCCTCCAATCTTAGATTAGGTATTGTTGGCAATTGCTGTTCATCTAGGGTAAGATCGAATGGAATTTGAGTTGAACATAATTTACCGGGACCATTTTTTGTCTTCTTGCTTGATGTTGAGCTCGTCCTTTCCTTTTGTAGGGTAGTGCTATAATGCCTCTTTGACTTCTGAGGGGTACTCAAGCCAATCTATTGAGTCAGAGTTGATAAAAATTCAGGCAGGCAGAAAAGTAAAATAAAAAACTACAGACTTCTCCACTTGTCCAATGCGTAAGATATAGTATATCACAATAGTCATATAGTGGCAGATATCGAGGTTCAATTTTTAAAGAATAAATTAAGGCGATTTGCATGCAGGTGACATGAAAAAAAGTATTTGAATGCGTTATTATTTACCAATAGAGATGGCAACAATAAAGAACATAGATAAAGAAACTCCACAAAGCCCATCCCATCTTGTACATTTAAATATTAACCGTTATTTAGATTCTCTCCCCACCCCTCGACATAGGGGTGAATTTCGAAGTCATATAACAGTTTCAAGATTCCACAGATTCAAGGATGTTTAATAAAAAAATTGTGCTCTGTCTAACTTGTACCTTTTTTCAAACGTGAAATGCTTATTGACTCCTACAATACTCGAAAGTATTTTACAAACACCCTGAGAAAAGAATACGCAAAAATCTCCATCATGTTTAAATGTGTTGTTGAAATCCCGATGACTTCCAATGATGTAAATGTATGCACATGTTTGGCGTTATGATGCGTTGACGTTTTAATTCATCCACAATAACACCATCACACCATTTAACCTATTAAAATCAAAAGTTCATTTTTATAAATTATACATGTAAGTAAAGAAGATCATGTCCGTATTAACTGCTACCTTTTAAAATTTATTTCTTATAGATGCAAATTTGAAGAAGAAAACATACTGGCAATTGAGCTTGAAGGCGAACATAATTCGTCATCTTTCTCAGGTGAATCAACAAGGACCAGCCGGTTTAGCTGCTTCTTGCGCTTCCCCCGTTCACAGGCCCTCATAAAAAAAATTGACTCTAGAAATATAAAAAGCAATAGTGTCATATACCATTTGATCCATGTTTCTTCACCTATTCAATCTTCCATAACATTAAAATCAAGAAGAAAAAAAAGGAACATAACTCAAACTGTTTCTTGACAAGGATCAAACAGAAGGTAAGATGCCATAGAAAAGTGCTGACTTACTAACAGCAATTGAGGAATCATCAAAGTCCACTTGTTTGCTTGAAGGCTCCTGGCTAACCTGACTCAAAGCACAGGAAAGCGAGAGGAAAAAAGACTGCTTAGGTTACGTGTAATTTCTTGGCTATATTTTATTAATAACCATATATTCAGGTAAAACAAAACTTGCAAAACAGATTTCAAACACTTGCTTATGCCTGTTCTGTAGTTAGCTGTATTTACAATTATTGATAATTTCCTGAATTCTTTAATTACGGAATCAGCGATTTAATATAATGTGTTCAGACAAAACACAATGGCTGTTAGAAAAACATCAATTCTATGAGTGCCAGAGTCAGAATTACAGTACAGCAGTCTTGTGATCTTCAAGAAGCCTAAACAAACACTCTAGGCAACAATTGACTCCAGACTGTTTGAAGCGAACAAACTCGAAAATTTTAAAAATGGTAGATGTGGATGACAAAAAATTATTTTACCATGAAGCAGCGGTGCAAAAATATTTCGGAAACTATTTGATGTTGAAAGTATCGAGTGCCAATCAAATTGAGCAATAATTGAAGTACGAGATACACCACAAACCTTTTTAGAAGAATCTGACAGTGTCGTTTTAGTTTCAGAATTAGGCTTCCTCTTAGTTCGCCTGCGCTTTTCACTACGGCCACGCTCCTCCTCCTCCTCCTCCTTTTTATTCCCGTTTCCAACCTCGATCTGGATCAGGCCGCAATTTTCAGCTTCCTTGACTGAACTCTCTTTCTGAGGAAATAGCGTGGATTGAACCATTCGCCGCCTCATTCCCATCCCCTCCATAGCAGAATTAGGTTCGATTTGATTGATCTCTCGATGAATTATTCCGGGAAGATGGGGAATTGCGATTACAGAGAGGGCTGTTGAGCGAGAAGTAATTAACAACTGAATTACCAAGACGTCCCTGAAACAGGGAGTAAAAGAGAATACTGAAAATGGGAGGATCATATGACCGGTGGAAACGGTAGCGGGTAATGTATTGTTGGATTTCCCGCGTGGTACTGGCTTTTCCGCCACTTCTGTTATATATTTCCCGCGCTTGTCACAGTATGCTAGGCCCGGCCCAGATTGTAGTTTCTTGATTGGGTCTATTTCATAATAGCAAATTAGCAATATCAAAGGGCCGGGGGTTGCTAACCCCAGCGGCTCATACAAGGGGCCGGGGACTATTTAGTGGGCCAGCTCATATTTTAAAAAAACAATAATAGTAATAATAATAAAAACTATAAATAAAAACTATACATTTTAACTTTGATTATTTAAAAAAGTTTTATATTACCAATGATTAAGGGGGAGCTGTAGATCAGGTTCAAATAAGATCAAAGCTCATTGCTAAGTACATAATTGAAATACACTTGTTAAATCCTTTTAAATTTGGAGAATAACCTCAGCCGTATTCGACATTATCTTGATACTCCTTTGACCATATTGGTTACTAATATCTAAATTATTTTAATTTATTTATTTTCAAAATATAGCTACATCTTGGATGAGATGAGTTCAACCAAACATAGGGAGATTCAAGGATCCAAATTTGATTCAAATATGTGGGGTCTATATTTTTACATAGACACACATATCCAAATCAAATTTAAACCATTGGATGTTGTGTGAGGTTCACACTAGGTCTCATTCCCCATAGATGGGTATAAAAACTACTTGAACAAAGTATTGATACGCCAACAAAATAAGTAATGTTAGGGTACGCATTGTTTGAAGGATGTAATCATTCATCATTGAATGATTACTAAATATAGTGATAAATCTAGTGACTATAAATTGGTTTATATATGGTAAGAAAAGAATATGTGGTTTGGGAAAATTAACTTTTTTAAGACCCTGTATTTTAAAAAATAAGGTGTTATATAAGTGTGGTAAATTTGTGCACATTGAAACCATCAACACTGTTTTGCTGGTGAAAATACCAATTTCTTTAATGAAAGTTCTCAAAAAGATGTTGCAAATTCTACAATTTTATCAATTTGAGATGTAGACAACAATTAAGCCCCATAGACCAATAAAAATGTTCTTCAAAATTTGTCAAGCGATTCAGAATTCATTCTCTGAGGAACAAAAATGACTAATTTTGTTATCTCTAAATAAGCTTTTTCTTCTGAAAGTAGCGCCTTAGATACCACAATTGGAAAATGGCAGCCACAATGCACACAGCAAGGGCCACAATGCTATACCACACAACTCGAGCATTTGTTTTCTCACTCATTTCCCTCATATCTACTTCCCTGCAAAAATGAAAATAAAATTTGAATCTAACTTCACACAAATACCATCTCATTTTTCCAGGTGAAATCCTGGACGAAAATAACCCAATCCATTGAAAAGTGATTGACTAAAGAGTTATAAAAATACCTTGATTATGAGAAAACGAAAATTTAAGATGATTTCAAAACAAAAAACTTGAAAGAAAAATACAGAAACTTGGCTGCATAAAAGGAAAGGTAAAATCAGATATGGTCTTGGAAATCACCTAGAAATCAGATAATTTAAATTCTCATGAATTGCTTGCACAATTCCTTCAAGCTTCGTCAACTCAAGTTCAAGACCCTACAAGCAAATAAAATTTACAGTCCATGATTACATAACAAGTTAAATTAAAAAAAAAATAGCAGTTGTGACAATTGAAACAATGAGAAATAGTTCGAACATCATCAGTGTAACACGACCACGAAAACATGATGAGTAATGTGTGAACTTGCCTCGATTTTTTCTTTCTTTGCCACCAAATCCCAATCTTTTGTGGCAATTCCAGTTTTCCAGTCTATACCAACAGTCACAATTCTGCCTCCATGGTGATCACCATCCACAGTGAAGCAGGCCATGTAGCTACCAGTTTCAGACGTTGTAAATGCAAACTGTCCATACGAGACATTTTGCTGGTGATAAAGCTCGGTTCCATATGGCGAATTAACCTAATAAAGATAATTTAAGTGTCTAAATGAGCTTTCATTTTTTAAGTCTCCAAAGCAGAGGAAGAGAGACAATCAAACGAGCAGACAAAAAAGCTGAAGAAACCACAACTCTTCTGTATGATTTTATTATGATGTGTGCTTATCAATAGGGGTATTTCGCCACCTAAATATAAGGAAACCAGCAGCTTTCTGACATGTTGTTAGACTCCTATTGAATTTAACAAGAATTGGCAAATTCAAGAATGCCAATTAACTCAAGAAATTGAGAGAGAATGATAAACGAACAAAACAAACAACTTGGGACAATTTACTTCTCCTTCATTTATTATTTACAACTATCCTTTTTACAAGACTCGATAGGATCACGAATTGGCCCAAGGCTCGTAACCCATATTCTCATACACGATCAAGGACTGCCGAATCAAGGAACTTTAGAGACTTGGTTCCGTTTTAAGCATCATTAACATACAATTTCTAGAAAGAAGAATGAGGTGAGATTTCAATTCAACAGGCGTATTTGATTGCAAATGTGTATGCATGATCATTTGCTGGCTCCTGTGATAAAGTGCCTGAGTACAAACAACTTTAGATAAGAATTTGAGATAGTAATACAATTTAGGTTGCACTTGGTTGATTCCATAGGATTACAAAGTGATAAATTATACCATGATTATTAAAGTGATATGATATGATGACAAATAGTAATTGAATTACAATGCAATGTTTGGTACAAGTGGTTTGGCTTATGTAGTTTGATGTGATCGAATGAAATTATTATTACACTTCTCAAAAATTATTATTTTTCATTTTGTAATCGTTATAGATAAGCCACGAAATTTCAAATTTCTTCTGGGTTAGAAGACATCGCGATGAGTTTAAAATTGTCAACAAAACAATTGATTATGATGTATTAATAACCTATCAAGGGATAATCACCCCAAGCCAAACACAATCATGAAATTTTGAACATTTTCAAGCTAGTTAACTCATGCGATCGAGTGCCTAAATACATGCAACATTCGATGAAAAACAGAGACATAACGCATTGTACTGAGATGCGTATATTATTTGCTCAAACAAATGGTCAAATGCAGACAAAAGAAGTCAATATATATTCTAACCACCTCAGATTTGTACTGATCTAAATCAACCAAGACAAGAGTCAAAAGTGTATCAATCAACTAAATCGAAAATTGAACGACGAATACCTTAACCGTTATAGAGGGTGCGACGGTACTATTCAAATCATCTTGATCGCCGAAGAAAGAATGGTAGTCACCCAAAACAACGACGCTGTTGTGTAATTCCTCCGACACGCACTTTGTCCCTGAACTCGGCAAGTTCAGCCATAACCCACGAGCCGCCGGGATCATCACCACCAGGAATATCGCCGCCTCCACCAACTTCATTTTGATGATTCAAATTTTACACGTCAAAATGCCTTTGCTTGTCTGAATTTGACGGTTTTGAAGCAGATTGATTGGAGGAATGTAACCTATGCCCGTTTGGAGAGTGAAATACACGCGTTTATAGCTGGGTGTCGAAGGCGGAAGATTTGACTGAAGTGGGGGGAGGCGCGTAGAGATGTGAAGTGAGGATCGAGGAGTGGTTGACTTGGCAGCCACCAAGTTTTTACAGTTGCAACTGAACCAATCAAAATTTGCCATTTCATCGACTGGAGTCCCCCAATTGGCCAATTCGGACAAGGGGAATCATTACAGTTGGCAACTTCTCACGCGCTTCTATTTATCATGTTTCTTTGGGCTCTGCCCCGAATTGTAATAAAGCCCAAATGATACAGAAATTGGGCCCCAACTTCCCATCATCCCCTTATCTAAGAGACTTATAACAAACCATCAATTACCAGAAAACTTATTGGCCCTATTTGCCCAAATCAATGTAGTCCATGCACCAATAGCTGGATTGGGTGAGTTTGATGCTCTTAGGGACACATCAAACCATTGATCGAGAATATTCTCAATTAATGGTGGATGGACGCAAAAAACTACCCTGAGATAGCATACAAAATCTTTGGGTTGGCCTCTCCATGGCCTACTAATAATATCACAATCTCATTTCAAGCAAATCGATGCTAGCTAGGATACATATGTAAGGAAGGTCCTTCCCATGAGTTCACACTAAACATTTTATTTTTCACATATATTCTTTACCTAATATAAACCCAACGTTTGATATTGGACTGTGGCCGTGCTTTCTTCCTTCAAGAGTGGGCCTCCAAAAATAAAATCTAATCCATTAAATCGGGCCTTGTGGGTTGTTGGACCTAACCCAAATTAAGAAGACGAAAATATTAGATGTCTAACATTACTCATTACACTACCCCAAATACCCCAAATTTAAACGACGATGAATTAATTTAGGTATATGTATTCCACACAAACCTACGAATCTCATATATTCAAATTGTTGTTTCTAATATTAGAGTAATATCCATATGCTAGCATCTCATTCTTCGTTCTCGGATTAACATTATGGAGTAGACTCAATTTAGCACAACCTTTTTACTGTTAAGTTCAGCTCCATGTTTAGCCTCATAATCAACAGAAATAAGCATGTAAAAAATGACTTTTGCACAGTTGTGTAAGCACTAATTTGTTTCGTTTCTTGACATAAAAATGGGACAAGTTGTCGCCAGTGAAGAGGCCAGAAAGTTGATGCCAACTCTACATTAATTTGAGCATAGGTTGGAGATGGGAGTGAGATGTCGCGAACCTCTTCAATATTTAAAGGAGTGCGGTATCATTGATGTACGAAACACTAAGGGGTTAAACGCACTATTCGTATAATTCAAAAGTCATGAATTGCATAAATTCGATTGTTAATAGTTTTATGTTAAAAGTTAATAAGCTAATTTTTTTAAAACTTTATAAACTCGTGCTAAATCTTTCTATATTCTTAAATTTTGTAGATAAAATCCCCATGTGAAATTTAATTGGATAGAATCCTGTGTTCTTTGAAATTTATAGCTGAAACTCGTCAGTTTTTTTTGCTTTTTGATATACTCGTTAATAATATTCATGATACACTAATATTTATGATACACTTACATTTTTAAATAAGTTACTTGAAAATAAATATTTAAATTTATGAATATATTTTTTAAAAGAAAAGGATATGTTGTTTGATTGATAGAATATATGTACAAGAGCAGATGTAAAGTGGGCAAGGGCCCTTGCCCCAATTATTATTATTTTTTTACTTTGAATTTTTTTAAAATTGTAAATTTATCCTAAAAACTTGTAGTTTGTCTCTTAAAAAGTATATTTTGCCCTTCTAAAATTTTATTTGGCTTAAAGTTTTTATTTTAAATTTTTGGCCCTTATTTATCAAAAATCATGCGTCCGCCGCCTATATATGTGCCTGATAAATTAAATTCAAAGTACATTTAATATAATGCATTGTATTAAACTCATAAGAGTATCTATAATCCTATTATATTATGTACATGTTATATTTAATCTAATTTTGAATATTCTGAAATCATCCAAATTGGGTGAGATTACGTCGTAAGAAACGTAAATTAAATGAATATTCCCAGTACTAGAAAAAAGAAATACCCGTCGGAGAGGGATATTTCAATTTACAACAATTCAAATTAAAAATGATGCTAGTCAAAGGATTAATGCAAAATAATTTTATAACAATAACTAACACTAAATCATCATAAACACCGAAACCTTAATTTTTAACTCGTTTGATAATGGTAATGACTAATGAAACTTAGTAAAAATTATAAAGACTTTGAAAATATGTAGAAAATCATCAATTGTCACTGTTTTGAAGTCATTATTCCCACTTTCTTTACGTTGTATTTGGTTGACATTTGATATGTGAATGAATTTGAAACTTAGATATCAGATGCATTTCAAATCCATTACAATTGTCATTATATTTATATAAGTTTGGATATGTGGATTTGAAGCATACCTAATATAAATTCATCAAACAATTAAATGGATTTGAAACTAATAATTTGAAGTCCAAGACTTCAAAGCCCTCGATCCAAATGCACAAACTCCAATACTTGAACAAGAAAAATAAAGCATATATTTGACAAGCATGGATTGAACTAATGAGAAATCTAATGTACACATGCAAATCACGAATCATTTATCTTTTGAGCTCCAAATAGAAGCCGAGAGTAATCTTCTTGACATCCATCCTAGTACAAGTTTATTTATACTCAATTACTCCACCCTATACCCATCATTATATAATCCTATTAACAATTTAGCTTGACAATGATTTGCAAAACTAATATTCATTGGACAAAATCCTTTGGTGGCAAGCCATTGCCCCCAACAACACCCCTCCTCCTCGCCACAGGTACGATATATATGGGTCAACGAACCAGATATTCGTGGACCCAAGAAGACCCGCTCCACCAATGCTCGTGCCAGACTCTGCATCGGAAATCCGGCTTCGAGAGAGTCGTACATGGCTGAGTAATGGTGTAGCGTGTCCATGAACCGGCACACGAACCCTTCGTCTCCTCTTGGTCCCATTTCTTCCTCCACTAGCGTAATTAGTAGTGGGCATAGGTTTTCGGGCCCAGACAAAAACGAAGCTATGGAATTGGGGGCCCGATAGCTAAAATTTCGCAAGTGTAACATGCAATTTATTATAAGGGCTTCTCCTCCAACTAATTTTAAATTGGATGGTTTAAATGTTTCGTCCGACTCCAACCTACACTGGTGGAAAGAGAATGGTTGCCCAATTGATGCTGCAAAAGCCGTTAATCGTCGGCCGGTTTCTTGGACGGTGCTGAACGATCGATGCCCTCCACCGCCCCTCGACAAGGCTGTAATTCTAAGGTGTGGAGTTGGGGCCCCATCTTTTCTTGAAAGAAGCCCATTGAATCCCCTCCATTATGTCATAGTCCACAATGTGGACTCGCCTATCATGTCTCACAGACTCCAAAATAGCCTGATTGGCTGTAAAATGTCCAAATTTGACATAAGGTGACACGTCTTGTAACAATTGAAACACAGCTAGAATATCAGTTGGGTGATGCTCCGCCTTGAAGCGGTGGTTGTTGCCGCATTTTCCGTGCAAACCACCGGTAGCCACCCCGTCTAGCAAACCTAGTAAGGCGTCGGTGAAATAGGCGGCTAGTCGCTCGAAGTTGGTGCCATCTTTTGGCGACACTAACTCTTTGAGTCGAACCAAAATCACCCGGGCCAATTCTAGACACTTAGTCGTCCCTGTCAGTGCCTCAGCCGCGGCCATGAGAAGGTGGATGAGCCTCATTCCCTTGACATCCTCCGTGCTATTCGATTCATCATCAGTCATGGTGGCATAGCACTCGGGGAAATACAAATAGTGGCACTCTTCGGTTATAATGGGCTTAACATGTCAAATTGTGCAGCACATCACTTTCATCCATCATGATAGAATCGACGAGGTTGTGAAAATCTTCCTGGCCGCCGGAAAGCGCCTCCCAATCAACAACGGGAGACCACGCATTCCAATTGCACTCATCATCAGTCGAGGCTGAGGCGGTGATGGTCGTAGTACTATAACCAAAATTTGAAAAACCAAGATCCATAACCATAGCCATGGCTAAGAAATTAAACTTACTCAGCAAATACTAAAATTCAATGCTTCTCGTATGGAGAAAATGTTACTTAGAGAGCTTGATCGAAGGCAACATTGGTATGTATGTATAAGTGGGGAATGAATGAAGAAAGAGATGATGCTAGAGACAGTGTATGAGGGAAATGATAGAAAAACGATGGATTAATAAACGAATGAGTGAAGGGTCATTGTCAGTTAAAAGTGGCATCTACTACTTCAAATCTTAACCTATATTTTGTTGATATAAGTCATTTCTTGTTATTTAAAAGGCCTTGTCAACACGCAATAAACATCATAGTAAATACTTTTATTACACAGTATATATATATATATATACTTAGAGTTCAAGGCGGCCGGAGATGGGAATGTTCTATATGACCTTGTGGGAAGTAGTACACATAAGAGTTGACGGAAGGGTTTTGCACTGCCGAGCCGGCAATTGCAAACCAAAAGACGGGATCTATCTCGGAGGAGGTGGAGAGTGTTAGTGGTCTATCCGCCTTGCATCACCATCTGTACCTGCAAATCCATGACCAATACAAAGACACAATATGCAAATATAACAATAATCTCCAAAAGGATATAGAGTTCGGCTTCAGATATGTTGTTTTCCCAATCTACGCCACTTAGAGAAACAACGGTAAAGACCGGAAGGTGTTGACAACACCCCACCACCAGACTTCTGCCACAAACACAAAGCAACATGGCAAGAAAAACACGGACAGAACCAATGCTCATTGCAGCTAAGTTTAAACTCACTCAACCCACAAATTTTAGCAAATGGATCATGAAAGGTAAAAACATTTTCAACCTACTATTATACGATCTCGTAATGAAGATAAATATCATATAAAATCAACAGTACCACGGGACCATAAAATTTCTGGATGCATCCGTTTGAGTCAAAATCTTCGCAAACGAGATCACACCATTTTGAGGATCAGTTCTTATTCTGCGGAGGGTGATATTATAGTTGAGGATCAGTTCTTATTCTGCGGAGGGTGATATTATAGTTCAAAATGGTGTGATCTCGTTTGCGAAGATTTTGACTCAAACGGATGCATCCAGAAATTTTATGGTCCCGTGGTACTGTGCGGAAACTTTTTTTTCGCCTCTCATCTTGGGCGCTGACACTCCCGTTCAAGATTTGATCATGAACGATACTCATAACAATGCATGGAATTTTCGACACACCTACCGCAGCATACAACGCCGAAACTTTTTTACCACTGGTTGGAGCGAGTTCGTCAGTGCCAAACGCCTTGTTACCGAAGATGACACTATTTTCATGCGGAAAAAATCCACAGCCGAGCTCTTCATTGGAGTAAGGAGAGATGACACCAAAAAGGTGTGGACTTCTCCCGAAAACATTGCCAATGATATGAGAAATAGTGATGGAGGTCATAGAGAATGCGACCAAACAAATAGTGTTCAAGGTTGTTTACTATCCCAGGTATGGATTTCCTGATTTCGTTGTGAGGGCAGAGAGAGTGGAAGTTGCACACGGGTTTAGTTGGAGAGCTGGCATGCAAGTGAAACTGGCAGAAGCGATGTTGGAATCATCGAGGAGATGATACAATGAACCATAAGGGATGCTGCATCACCAGGTACCGGCTCATTGCATGGTTTACCATGGCGGATGCTACGATGCAAAATATGCATGCATGTTGATTTAATATGATATTCTTCTGTGGATATTTATCTTCATTACGTGATCGTAGAATAGTAGGTTGAAAATGTTTTTACCTTTCATGATTCATTTGCTAAAATTTGTGAGTTGAGTGAGTTTAAACTTAGCTGCAATGAGCATTCGTCTTGTCCGTGTTTTTTGCTTGCCGCGTTGCTTTGTGCTTGTGGCAGAACTCTGGTGGTGGGGTGTTGTCAACACCTCCAGTCTTTACCGTGCTTTCTCTAAGTGACGTAGATTGGGAAAACAGCAGATCTGAGCCGAACTCTATATCCTTTTGGAGATTATTGTTATATTTGCATATTGTGTATTTGTATTGGTCATGGATTTGCAGGTACACATGACGATGCAATGCGGATAGACCACTAACACCCTCCACCTCTTCCGAGATAGATCTCGTCGTTTGGTTTGCAATAGCCGGCTCGGCAGTACAAATCCATTCCGTCAACTCTTATGTGTACTACTTCCCACAAGGCCATATAGAACATCCCCCATCTTCGGCTGTCTTGAACTCTAGTATCCCCCTCACATTGAACGGGAGGGTCAGCGTCCAAGACGAGTGGCGGAAAAAAGTTTCCGCACAGTACCACGGGACCGTAAAATTTCTGGATGCATCCGTTTGAGTCAAAATCTTCGCAAACGAGTTCACACCATTTTGAACTCTAATATCACCCTCTGCAGAATAAGAACTGATCCTCAAATAGCGTGAACTCATTTGCGAAGAATTTGACTCAAACAGATGCATCCAGAAATTTTTTACGGTCCCGTGGTAGTGTGCGAAAACTTTTTTCCGCCACTCGTCTTGGACGCTGACCTTCCCGTTGAATGTGAGGGTGATACTAGAGTTCAAGGCGGCCGGAGATGGGGAATGTTCTATATGGCCTTGTGGGTAGTAGTTACATAAGAGTCGACGGAAGGGATTTGCACTGCCGAGCCGGCAATTGCAAACCAAACGACGGGATCTATCTCGGAGGAGGTGGAGTGTGTTAGTGGTCTATCCGCCTTGCATCGCCATGTGTACCTGCAAATCCATTACCAATACAAATACACAATAATCTCCAAAAGGATATAGAGTTTGGATCAGATCTGTTGTTTTCCCAATCTACGCCACTTAGAGAAACCACGGTAAAGACCGGAATGTGTTGACAACACCCCACCACTAGAGTTATGGGACAATACTCATTGCAGCTAAGTTTAAACTCACTCAACTCACAAATTTTAGCAAATGAATCATGAAAGGTAAAAACATTTTCAACCTACAATTCTACGATCACGTAATGAAGATAAATATCCACATAAGAATATCATATAAAATTAACATGCATGAATACTTTGCATCGTAGCATACCTGAAGCATCCGCCATGGAAAACCATGCAATGAACCGGTACCTGGTGATGCCGCAGCCCTTATAGTTCTCTTGTACCATCTCCTCGACGAATCCAACATCGCTTCTGCCAGTTTCACTTGCATGCCAGCTCTCCAACTAAACCCGTGTGCAACTTCCACTCTCTCTGCGCTCATAACGAAATCAGGAAATCCATGCCTGGGATAGTAAACAACCTCGAACACTATTTGTTTGGTCGCATTCTCTATGGCCTCCATCACTATCTCTGCCATCATTGGCAGTGTTTTCGGCAGAAGTTCACATGTTTCTGGTGTCATCCTTCCTTACTCCAATGAAGAACTCAGCTGTGGATTTTTTCCGCATGATAACAGTGGCATCTCCGGTAACAAGGCGCTGACGAACTTGGTCCAACCAGTGGTTAACAAGTTTCGGCGTTGTGTGGTGCGGTAGGTATGTTGAAAGTTCCATGCATCGTTATGAGTATCGTTCATGATCAAATCTTGAACGAGAGGGTCAGCGTCCAAGATGAGTGGCGGAAAAAAAGTTTTCACACAGTACCATGGGACCATAAAATTTCTGGATGCATCCGTTTGATCAAATTACAAAGAAGTTCATATATAATATTTAATTATCTTTTATATCCTTATATTGATAAAGAAGTAACATTTAACGTCGTCTTTTCACAAGTCCCCGTTTTTTGCGATCATTGGAGTAAAATACTATGATAAAATCTTGAATATTAATTTGTAACCTATACGGAGGAGACGATTCAAGATAATATGAATCCGACGAATGTTCGTGGTACTTCCAGAAATTGGAAGAACTAAATCAAGGTTATCTGGCTGAAGCTAAACACTTCAACCAGAAATGGAAAGTTCTACAAGAAATTGGTGCTAGCCCTGCTAGCATATACCAGTATCAAGAACAAGAGAAAGTAGCAAGGAACCTTTACAGGATGAACCTCAAGCTACAATTCGAGTTAACCGAGGCACAGGAGAGAGATAATCCTGAGCATGACCACAATATCCCTAATCCCAACCATCCAACAAGATTCGGAATAGACAATTAGGATGGGAGAACCAACCTTTCGAGAAATCGAGTCATATTCTTCTAAGATATCCCAATATCTTAGAGAAATCCAGAGAACAATGCAGCGCTATGGATACCTTCAATATCATGTCCCTGCACACATCCATCAGATTCAAAGTCAGATGGAGATCATGATCAAGCATGATGGGAAGCTGAAAAACTTGAAGATTAAACGAATTCATTTGCCAAACTACCATTTTCAACCACCACCAAACCCAACTTCCTCAATAGTCTCATACATCGTGTTATCACATTGTAACGTGTTCAAACATAGATTCAACTTATCGTCGCAAAGTATTGGCAAAACCATTTTTAAACCTGTATAATTATAACATCCTCTATCTTTAGTAGTAATTTAATTAATCTTGTTTCATAGGTCATGTTTTTTACGATAATCTACCCAACAAAACCAGAATTGAAATATTGTTATCAAAATCTTGATTGTTCCAAAATATTCAAAACCGAAAACTACAATTAAACGCCATCACCAAATTCTTCAACTAAACCAAGTATCAAATATAATAGTCTGATTCTTCTAGTGGTAAAAAAACTGAAAAATGTATTAAAGGAATCCTTGGGGTAAGTTACCTGTACAACTTCGAATTGTCATCATTGAATTTCTGGTTGATGTCAAAATATTGATTGTTCCAAAATAGTCAAAACTGAAAACTACAATTAAAAGCCATCACCAAATTCTTCAACTAACCAAGTATCAAATATATAGTTTGATTCTTCTAGTGGTAAAAAACTAAAAAATATATTAAAGCAATCCTTGGGGTTACCTGTACAACTTCGAACTGCTATCATTGAATTTCTGGTTGATATAGAACACACTTCTTTTTAAACTTGAGGGTCTATAGAATATCAGATATTCTGATTAGGAGTAGAATTTGGTTGGTTGCCATCCTCATTGCTAGGCTCGGGTATCTTGATTTCCTGTCCAAACAACCTAAAGTAACCATCAGCAATTGGAGGAGAAGGAAGCTGTTGGGACAATGGCTGAACTTACCAAGGGCTCAATCTGTTCATGTTCTCCGGAAGTTGAGGTTCATCCCATGTGAACTAAATGAGAAAATTAAAGAACTTCAAAGCATAAAGGTGGTAGAAAGCTATTGAAATATCATGTTTTGTAGAAGTATTCATCAAAAACACTAGGATGACTTGATGCAGAACATGGGAAAAAAAAGTTGTTTACTAGCAAGAAGAAACAAGCGAAGACATCAACAATGCAAGTTTTAAGTTTGTAACTCTTGGCATTTCCTATACATTACATATCTATCAATTTCCCATTAATCTGATAATTCGAAAACAACAAGTTCGACATTACAATTACAATACCAAATACAAGAGAACGAAACTATTCTCGATGACTAAAGTATGACAAAACAAAACAAAACAAAACAAAACAATTTTCAGGGCAACACTATAAATTTTGTATCACTGCATCCATCTGCAGAGCAATGAAACGAATCCAATTTATTACAAGTATTCCTTAATTGCATAACAATGGTAACGGGAGCACATAGGCTACAAACATTTCTTTCAACTCGTTGAATATGTTTCCACGACCGTGAACAGTAAACTTAATCAACTCAAGCCAATACCAGAATTTAAAGACAAATATATTCAGCAGCCAAATTCAACATGCATGATATGAAACTGTCATAGACATCAAAACAATGTTCACTGCAGCTAAGATTAAAACTCACGAATGTTAGCAAAAGAATCCTGAAAGGCAAAAACATTTTCAACCTACTATTCTAAAATCTCGTAATATATGAAGATAAATGAATGTCAAATAAAATCAACATGGATGCATAATTGCATCGTAGCGTACCTGAAGCATGTGCCAGGGTGAATCTGGTGACGAGGCATCCATTATGGTTCCCTGATGCCATGTCACCCTCGATGAATCCTACGTCTCTACTGCCATTTTCACACGCATTCCCGCGCTCTAGCGAATCCTTCACCTTCTCCTCGCTCACCAACAAAATCCTGTGATCCAGCCCTAGGAAAATACACCACCTCGAACGGGATTTCTTTGGCCACATTCTTTATTGCCCCTACGGAGAGAAGCCAATCACTTGTGCTCTCATTACTCCAATAAAGAGCTCATCTGTGGATTCTTTCTTCATAAAAACAACGGAATCTCCCAATGCAATGCATTTGATTTGGACGAAATTTTTCCAACCAAGGGTAAACCAGTTTCGTGGCGGCGAGGCGCAGCAACTATATAGAAACTCCCATGCATTGTTCCGAATGTCTTTCATTATCAAAGATTGATCGGGAGAGTCAGCGTCGATTGGCGGAAAAAACGATTGACTGTATGAATGAGGGTTTCTATACAGCTGCCGCGGCTCGCCGCCACGAAACTGGTCTACCCTTGGTTGGAAAAATTTCGTTAAAACCAAATGCATTGCAGTGGAAGATTCCATTGTTTTTATGAAGAAAAAATCAGAGATGAGCTCGTCATTGGAGTAAGGAGAGCACAAGTCGAGTGGGCTTCTCTCCCTAGAGGCCATAGAGAAGCGATGGAGGTGTATTTTCCTAGGGCTGGATCACAGCCAATATTTCGGTTGTAAAAACAGCTTAACAAGCAGACCCTTGAAATTCACATGTTAGAATTACATTAAGCTTACCATAGACCAAGTTAAATATTGTCAACATTTCTTCCGGAGATTTTATACCCACAAGCTAAACAATTATATGATGAAAAAGACCGTAATCAGAACACCACTTATAATCAAATTTTAAGATGGCATGTCGAGAGAAACAAGAATCTCAGAAAATAGTGTATGTAGGAGATTTAAAGACTTCAATATTTCTTCCCCTTGCCGTTTGGGCTCTTCTATTCCAACTTCACAAATGAAAGAAGATTACATAGACATCAATAAAGGCAACAACAAATCCATGAATTACAAAGATTAAAACCGTTTGATCTATAAAGCACACTTTGAGATGATGAAGCTCATGCTAATACAATAGGAGTGATCATTATTGTCCCAAAAGTAACAATGTTAATGGTCTTTCTAACAATCCATTTTTCAGCAGCAAAGTGTGCGACACAAAGGGATCCAAATTCATTTGTCTCACAAATCATTTAAGCAAGTTACGTAGAGATTATGCTTTACTAATAGTTCTTGGAAATAAAATTACTTCGGATCAACACCGAACATGATTAATCAACTAACCTCACCCCAAGTCCAATTCACGAGAAACCAACAAATAATAATAATAATGAAAGAGATGACCTTATCTATCAGGAATAATTTATGAAAGATCCAAACTCAAGAGTACGAGTTACAAAGCACATATGTATGTTTTCTGAATAGGTTTCATGGTACAAAGAGAGAAAGATCTCAAGTAACCAATAATTGAAAGTGACTTTCACAGCTTCATTTAGATTTATATTATTAATGAATCCTAAAATAAAATCATAAGTGATTAAGAACACACATTCAAAACTATTGTTCTCTAACTTCCAGCCGGTGTGAATCTGTTACTCAAGAAGGTAGTTATCTCGTCCATATTAAACAGATGCATGATTGATCATGTGACTCACCTGGGCGTTTATTCCTTGAATCAACTTTGGAGAAATAGATACAAGAACAGAATAGATTGTGTAGGAACTTCCCCGACAATAGCCTTAAATAAATGCTAGCAATGCCGCTGTGTTGCTCTTTCCCATTGAGCATTTTATCTCTGAGCTTATTAGTCATATCAAGAACCTGCTGCTTTTGAATTTTCTTCACAAAGGAACAAGACTGTAAATAAACATCAAAGCAAAGTCAATCAGATTGCAGTTTCCAAACATTAGCTATCATGAACTAAAACTTTTACACAGTGATAATCCTAAGCATCAAAGGAATAGCTCAGCTGCATATATCCAAAAATAGTGTCCTCGTTTGAGTGGTTTATCAAGATGAATTTTGATACTGTAATTACATGAGGCTAAATGCCGCTGTAACAGTGACAACGGGCCTCATGTTATCAGTTATAAATCATGATGGAGAAGAACATTAGCCAAAACAAAATCGCAAGTATGAAATTTGAATGCAAACGAAATCAATATATCACCAATATGAACCATTTCATAATATTCCTTAAATTATCCCCTATCTTTAAGATAATTTATTCACCAAATAGAATTGATTACACATAAGGAAGAGGAACTAGACAACGTCAAATACATGGAATCTATTCCTTTAAGGATACAGGAAAAAGGGGTATATCCTCAACGGACAAAGTACAAGTGCAAATATTGGTGAAGCAGCAATTCTGAAGTATAATTGACCAATAGGACCAACAAAAAAAAGAGTGATAAAAATATAATATCAAAGTTGGAAAGTTAATCTGTTTGAAACAGTAGACAAAGAGAACGCCAACATGAGGCCACCAAACTGAGAAACACATCCCTTTGAAGTAAGAGGGGAGAGGAGATTGGAAAAGCTTAGCAACTTCCTTCATAATGACTCACAGAAGGATCTAGATAATGCATTCATGCTAATCCCATTTATACCTGCCGCAGCAATGCGATCCTCTTGATTTGTTGCAGCCATAACCACAGCGTAAAAGGGAAATAAGGATGCCTCCAGACTATAGCTAATCTTGAAACCTTCGCTAGCCTTTACACTTCCAGCCTTTTGATGAACTGTAAATTCTTTTTTTTTTTAAACCGATGGTTACAGGATTTCAGACACAACATGGAGAAGGAAAACTTCTCAGCCTTGTAATATAATGTGCAGACATGTTGGAATATAACTGCATCCTTCAAATTTGACTGCCTTAATTTTATGTTATTAGTTAATATCACCATTTTATTCAAAAGTTTAAGATTTCTCTACATGTTCTCCTTTATATCGTAGCTATGCCTTTTAATTCATATCTCGACAAATCTATCGACAAGGGAAATCACAAAAAGCAAAAGATTTATTTGTGTATTGTGGTACCAGTTCCACGCATTTTCTTCCCCGTGCAAATAAATTCATATTATCCTAAAACCAGGATACAATCCAAAGTAACGGCATAGAAATTGCAGGCTACAAAAATATGGAAAAAATTTAAATAGAGACTCACCTTTTCTTCTTCCTCACAATGAAGAAACGTTCCAAATCTGAAATCCTGAAATGCAGAAACGTTCCAATGGAAAAATCCGAAGTACCGTAAACGACAAAATTTCTTCTTCCTCACAATGAAGAAACGTTCGGAACCTGAAATCCAAAGACTAGTCAGTTTTTTTTTCACCGTTATAATTAATTGTGAGCCTCATACCCAAGAACGCCGAAAACAAAGTAATTGAAGGGATCTAAAACGTAAGCAAGAAATTTAAAAGTAAAGATCCATTTACGGAGTGAAGAAGGAAATCGAAACAAAAACAAAAAAAATAAAATGCAAGACTGAGTAATATAAACATAGAAGCGACACCAACCGCTGCAAAACCTTTCGCGTGACCGCACAAAATCCCTTCGTCCGACTCTTCGTTACACGAGGAAGGACGTAAATGCTATGTGCTCGTACAACCACGCATCCATGGTAAAGGAGAGATCCGATTGCAAGCGGGCCCCACGAGTTAAAAAGCCCAGCAAGAAGGAGCCCTAGTTCTGTACAAACCCATAAGGAGCCCTAGTTCTGTACAAAGCCATCGACTTTTATTATACTACTAGTTCCTCTTGGCACCGCGCCAATCACAAGATTATTGGCCAATATCGGTGAACATTAATAGCAGTACAGCGAAAATAAAATCGAACAAGCATATAGAAAAATTCAAGCAAAAAAAAAAAAGAGATGTTATGTAGCAAAGATATGCTCACACAGATGCAGCATATTCCAAAAGTTGTCTGCCAAACGCCCAAACAAGATCAATGGGAAATGAAGGATAGCTGTTTTTGTGTAGAAAATCATATAAGCTTGGACCAAACTTCTCAAACATCTGTTAAAACCATTTAAATTAATTTGCAAGTTTTAACCAGAATCAAATTTAAGCAAACCATAAATCACAATAAAATACTTACAATACAAATTTCATTATGGTAGTCAAACCAATTTAGTATTTACACACAATTGCAAAGAATGAAACAACTTACACTAAAATCACTTCAATTTTCTAGAGCTGCAAAAATTGATAATGAAACCAGAATCTTACTGCGTGTCACAGGTATCATACTTCGTGAGTTTTTGCAAAACAATCAACCTCAATCACGGCAGCTTCTCGGTACTTTTGAATTGAACCGACAACTTTTCGGCAACAATCTCTTTCCTTTCATTGTCCATACATGCAAGAACTTGACCAAAAGTTTATGCACCAAATTCAATAGACAAAATGGTAAAAAAATTAAACCTGCAAACCAAACAGAGCACACTGCTACATAAGAATACAAAAATATGAGATCGACGAGTGGAGTTGATGGAATTGACCCAAGAAACACTAACCTTCTCCCAGTTTGCTCAGGCATGTGTGCAAATGAGAAAAATAAACTCAGATCACTCATTTCTTTTCTTTCTCGAAGCTACTCATTTCTATTATAATGAAAGAAAAAAACTACTTCCCCGCCAAAATGCCCAACTCAGATCAGCACATTTTTTTATTATTAACTCATTATTGTAGAGGAAAAGGTCCACCACTTTCAAAGTATGGACATCATGTAAGCAGCAATCTAAATCCTTGGTCCCTCACTTAATATGCACTCGACAATCAGGAGCATCACGTCTCTATAAAACATAACAATCAAATTATTATTAAAATAAATCATGTATATCATTCACTTTGATAACCAAAACCATAATTAGTAATCACGAAATTGATAATAAGATGATTCTCCCTTCTTCACTAACATTCACTTTGATAATCAAAACAATAATTAGTAATCACAAAATTAATAATAAGATGATTCTCCCTTCTTCCCTAACCAATCATAGAGAACCTAAACATCGAATATGATTATTTATCGGGTGAATCTGTTCCCTAATTAATTAATTAATTATGGATGCTACTAAAATGTAAAACTATGAATAACTTCGTAAAAACACATATATAAATAGACACATACCAAGTATAATTAGGACACAAGTGGACAGACAACATCGAAACTTGTCCTTATTTATGTATTTTGTGCTTTCCCAATTTTTAATTGGTGACCTCAGAGCTTCCATTTCATAACCCCAATTGGTAATCAGACCAGTTTCACATTTGATTTTATCAATACTCCAATAACAAAATATATACATAGCCTATTTTACCCAGCTTATGCAAATAAGAAGAGTTTTTTTTTTAGAATTTAGCGTTGGCAACAAGTTCAACAGAAATAAGAAGGGAATCTATCTAAATGATATACCTCCAAGCAAGTGAATTTCGTCAGCAACGTCGTGACCCTGATGTTTTTTTTGTTGTTGTGATGGATGTGGCCCTTTTGGACAAACAATGTTCATCCTTTGATTGAGCAAGTTCTGCAAACATTTAGACATAACATAGATAAAATAGCTATCCAACTATAGGTGTTAATTATATTCTAGAACCTAATGTCAAAACTGGGAAAATGGTACAAAGAAAAAAACCTGAAATAGTAAGCTCGTCATCGACGGAATCATTGTCTTGTAAATCCAACCAAGTCACTCAGACGAGAAGGTATATAACTAAATATTTCAAATTTATTTCAGTTGGCCCAAATTTAATAATTTTAAACACGAATAAAATAATATTCAAATATATTAGATACATAAAATCTTCAACCTGGATAATTAGCAACATATTGAAAAGTTAATATTGCCGGACGATGAACACACCTTGCACTTACAACCTCAATAATTATGAATTTGAGTCGCAAAAGGGAATTTGCAAAATCAGATTTAATCCTACCCGATCAGCATGTTTCTCTTTAGGAGACAATTCAAATGTACTGCTACAGGGATAGAACCAAGAGCCTCGCTTCATTATGAACTACTTCCATGATAGTAATATCAAATTTATTTGCAACAGATATCAAAGAAAATATCCAACAAAAACACCTTAGTGAAAAAAGAACAATTTGGAGTCGAGGGGTCAAGAGAGCAAGTTTTGATATCCACCTAAAACATATCATTCCATTGGATGAGACATCCAACCAACTTCCCACCTTGATACAAGTAGAATGATCACCTACGATTCACGAAAAACCAAATTAAAGTTTTAGAAATAATATGAACGCTGTCCTCGGTAGATTTTTAATTAAAGTAAATTTGGGTTCACCCAGAATGAGAATCTTTAGCATCTAATCAACTATTCATGATATGAAGTGGATCAGGTGCTCACCTTTCCGAGCACAACCATGTCAAAAATTTTAACACATGCTCCAAAAGCAGCTAGAATGTACAACAAAATTCTTGCTGAAATATGTATCTGCAAAATTTTAGACGTACCTTGAAAATTTAACAAGCTCAAAGAGAGTGTGAAAGAAGAGAATAAGCAACATCAGAGAATGAATACACCTTCTATAGAAAGTTTTAAATGCTTCAATATAACACCGACAAAGCATATCGTTAATCACAGCAGATACACAACAATGTTAGCAGGTCAATTATATAAGACATTACTCGAGATTAGTTCAAGAATACGACGACATATTCTGTCAATTCTTCTGGCTCATCCTATTAAATTTTCTTTAACTCTATGTAACTGCAATTACACATGTACAAAATTACATGGACCTGAAAGAAGCACGTCAAGCACGACGAGAAGTCATGAGAACGCCGAGGATCAACGGGATCTCCTGCAGCATCCACTGCCAAATACATCAAAAGAAAATATAAAAAGGATAGAAAGGAAATGACTGTCGAATAACACACCACCATACCGCCAAATGAGGTACCTCTAACCGCCTCCGCCTCGTCACACCATAAACCAGGTACCAGGGTGTCGGCGTACCGAAGGAGAGCATATGGCGCGAGGGAGACCTAGATCAAGAGAAATGAGAAAAACCCTAGAATTCGGACAACACGTAAAATGGGGGAGAGCCTAATGTTCCCAAAAATAATAAATTAAAGAACAAGGCATAAAAAAAAACAAGGTCATAAGCCCTTTAGCCCGTTCCGTAGAGTTAATTCGGCAGAAAAAGAAAAGCCCACAGGCCCATTACTGTTCAAAGCACTACACTCTTATTATACTGTAATAATATATATATATATATATATATATATATATATATATATATATATATATATATTACTTTGAAAATGTGTTTTCCTATCATAGTTAATTTTCTTGTATTCATTTAATATTAGTCCCCCAAACATTGTATCTTTCATTATATTGTTTTTAAACTTATTTAGTCCACCCATAGGCCATAGACGTTAATGCCTACACTAGCATGTCACAATTTTTTTGATTATTTTATATTATGTTTGTCGAGTGATTTATTTTCTCATTCCTAATAACAAACCATTTAAAGTACCATATTTCATCCAGTATTTCACAATTATATACAACAATAAGGTTGTTTTATTGATTTGATCATGCTAACATTTTGATTGGATGGTCTGAAAGAAATCAATGGATATTATTATTATCTAAAGTATGAAGGATTTTAAATTGTGTTGTACAATTGCCAATGATTTATGGGAATATGACGGTAAATCAAATATCGAAGATCATTTTTTGATATACATGATAATACATGTTGCAGCTTATCCTAGATCTTGATGCTCGTCTACAAGCATCGATCTTTGAGTTTCCTTTTGTAGGTTAGCAGATTACAACCAGGACGATCTACTTTGTTTACACGCTTTAAACCCTCGGATCGTTGGTGATATTCCAAGAAATACGTTTACAAAGTACGAGAGATTATTATGTGTTTTCACGTGTTTTTTTATGAGAGGACGGTTATAAAATTTATAATGTCTCAGATACATTTTATTTTGTGCCTTATTCAGTCACATCATCTTCCTTAACAATGTCCAAACAACCATCTACTATACAGAAAACCACCGGCCAACTTGTTGCCTTTGCAAACACACGTTTCTCAATTTTAAATATGAATGCATATTAGGTACATTTACTTACCGTGTTAGACTATAAGGAGGAAAAGGCCTTCGTTGGACATAAATGAATGACGTCGAACTAAGGCTTTTGGATTGAAAAAGAGTGCTCACGTCAGATAAAAATACAATTTTCACCAATTGAAATACAAGAGAGTGCTCACGTTCAAATCACATCCATGGCCCCCATTGATGGAATCATCTTGCAAAAATTAATTATTATATTGTAAAAAGAATTGAAGGGAAATTGTATGTATAACGGGAATCTTTTTTAGTTTAACTTGATAGTGAAATGTCACAAGTCAAAATGATAAAGATTTAAACTTAAATTAAATCTATATATATTACTTTCTAGAAAATATATTTTTGTTGTCTCAAAATTTAAAAAAAAAATATTTTTGATAAATTTCTTACTCAAAAATTTCTCGTGAGTTCTATATTTAATTTCTGTTAGCTTGAATAAGATTCCTTTAAACCATAAAAACCTCACATAAAATTCACATATATTTTATAATATAGAGGTAATTAGCCCACAAGATATATTTCACTTTGATATCACTGAAAAGAGCGATTACCTCCACATCAATAAAGAGGAGAGGCTACCTCCTTTTCTTCTTCAAACACACGATAGCAACAAATATTATAAAGTTCATTCATAGGATGACCTGGAATCACGAAACAACCGTGAGAAGGGGGCCGGAAGATTTTTTCGACATATCCCCTCCGACGATCAAGTCAGGCGAGAGAATAAGAAAAAAACCAGTGCTTTAAAGTAAGCAATAGGTTATGAATCTCTTAAAATGATGACCATACATGTAGATTTCTTTACATGTTTATCTGAATCTGCCAAGATACTGAGAATATCTGATAAGAATTGATAAGATCTATTAGATCTTTTCAATCTGTGATAAGATCGAATCCGAAAATTTCGTCTGAGATCTCGCCCTAGCTGATGAGCTCGGCTGTTAACAGGTCATCACATCATGCCAGGTCGGTCATACATTATCATATTACGGCTTATAGAAGCATCAGGTCGTCCACATGTTGGATTAATAATAATTGGATTATTGGGTTAATAATAAGAGCCCAATAATTATGTTATATTTTGTTAATGAGAACAAAATTATGGTAAGTTATTATGAAAGACAATTAGGCTAAAGAAATCCCACATTGAGATTATGATACACTTATGGTTTGTTTATAATGAGATATAAATCAATAGAGTGTAGTTAAGTAGTAAAGATGGGTGCCCCTCGCGCGCCGTCCGTCCGTCCGCTCGGCTCGGCACGGCACGTCACGTCACGTCTCGTCTCGACTCGACTCGACTCGACTCGCCTCGCCTCGCCGCGTCGCGCGTGTCGCTGCCGCGAAGGCAGTCCTATCTTTTTACTACACGGATTTCTGAAATGACTTTTCATATGCCCGACTTTTCATATTCTGCTGAGTATTAAGTTTGAGACTTTTTACCTACCTGCAGAATTGATGTCAGATTTAAGTGTGAGACTTAAATCCGAAATGAATATGATGTTAAGTGTTGAGACTTTTCATCTAACCCACTATGCATTGTCATTTAAGTTGTGGCCTTTGGTAGGACTGCTGTTGCAGCTATATAAGCTGCTCCAGTCTCATTCTTTATCTCATCCCGCAATTTGCATTTGCATATCATATCATCTTCTTGAGAGTACTACACACTTCTTAGTGTTCGAGTGAGTCTGTCTGGGTTTCTGCTTCAACCCATACAGAGGTGTTTGGGACGTTGTACCTTGGAACTCTCTTGTCCAGGAGGCCAGAAGTTGTAGGCGGGCAATTTAGAGTTTACGGGCACACGGTTTACTGTGGCCTCGTCCAACAACAAAGTTTCTGCCCAGTTTATTTAAACTGTTTGTTGTAAGTTTTTTACTGTTTCGAGTATTTTATTATAACAGAGTATTTGTGATCTTCTTATGCTTTGTCTATTTGTTTTTCTAAGAAACAGAACCAACAATCGTAAACTCTAAATTCTTTGTTTGTTTTGTTCTATTTTATCAAAACTCAGCTTTCACATTTACTTAAGATATTGTTCATGAATTTTTCAAAGGTTTAAACTTACTGTTTAAAAAAAAACTGCTTTGATATTATTTGTGCTCTCCTATTTGTGTTCTGTTTTAGCTAATGGCTGACCAGTTTACCCAACCACCTGCTGTTAATAATGAGATTCCGGTGATCAAAGCTAGCGGTACTGAGGCCGCAATGCCAATTCTGAGAAGTCCAATGCCGTTTTCTCAATTTGAGAAATCGGAAAAGTTTAAGGGTTCAAACTTTAAACGTTGGCAACAGAAGATGATGTTCTTCCTTACCACCTTGAACTTGACCAGGTTTCTGAAGGAGGAGAAACCGGTGGAGGACAAAGAGGATCCTCAATCTGCTGTGATAGTTGAGTCCTGGATGAGTGCCGACTACCTTTGTCGTAACTACATACTGAATTCTCTTGACGATGCACTTTTTAATGTGTATTCCCCCAAGGAGACTGCTAAGAATCTTTGGGAATCGTTAGAGATAAAGTACAAAGTTGACGACGCAGGCGCAAAGAAATTTGTAGCCGGGCGATTCCATGACTATCGAATGGTAGATGGCAAGAGCGTTGTTGAGCAATGCGAAGAGCTGCAGCTGATATATCATGAACTTGCTGCCGAAGGTATGGGGCTAAATGATGCTCTCCAAGTGGCAATGATGATTGAAAAATTACCGCCATCTTGGAAGGACTTCAAGAGCTACCAAAAGCACAAGCGAAAGATGATGAGTCTAGAGGATCTTATCAGGAGGCTGCGCATCGAGCAAGACAACCGAAAAGTTGACAAGAAATCATTTGGAATGATTTCCAAGGCCAACGTGGTTGAAGTTGGGGACAACTCCCATGGGAATAAGCGCAAACGTACTTTTGAACCCAAGAGAGATACCCAGACAAGAAGGTTCACCGGTGACTGTTATGTGTGTGGTAAGCCTAACCATAAGGCCAATGACTGCACTCAACGTCAAAACAACTGAACTCAACGTCAAAACAACTGCACTCAACGTCAAAACAATGACGGTAAGAGGAAGATAGTCCCTTACAAAGGCAAAGGCAAGAGGCCTGCACATGCCCACATTGCTGAGGACAATCTGAGCTCTGACATGGATGACATGCATCTGAGTGCTGTGGTATCGGAGGTGAATCTTGTTGGAGGGAACTCCAAGGAGTGGTGGGTGGACACTGGGGCTACTCGCCACATTTGCGCCAACAAATGGATGTTTAAGACCTATCAACCGGTGAATGATGAGCACTGCTACATGGGAAATTCAGCAGTCTCAAAAGTTGAAGGCAAAGGGACGGTTGTGCTAAAAATGACTTCCAGAAAAGAGTTGACTCTTACCGAGGTGCTCCACGTGCCAGAGATCCGAAAGAATCTCATCTCCGGAGCAGTGCTGAACAAGAAAGGCTTCCGGCTTGTGTTTGAGTCCGACAAAGTCATTATGTCCAAGGGTGGTATGTTTGTGGGCAAAGGCTACTTGGCCAATAACCTCTTCAAGATGAGTGTAATGACTTTAGCTCCTAAGGCTAAGTCTAGTGTAGATGTTGAGGTTGATGTTAATGCAGCAAATGAGGCTAGCACAAGCAAAAATAATGTAATGACTGTTGCCAATGTGGCTAATAAAACTTTAAAGTTTGATTATTCTTGCGAGTCTTTACATTTGTGGCATGGTAGATTAGGACATGTGAATTATAAGTCCTTACAAAGGCTAATGTCTCTTAATCTATTGCCTAAATTTAACATCAATCATAAACACAAGTGTGAGACTTGTGTAGAGGCCAAATTAACCAAGTCATCATTCCACTCCATTGAGCGAAGCATCGAACCATTAAACTTGATTCATACGGATGTATGCGATCTAAAGTATGTACAATCTAGAGGCGGTAAAAATTATTTCATAACATTTATCGATGATTGTACAAGATATTGTTATGTCTACTTAATGAGAAGTAAAGACGAAGCAATTGATATGTTTATTCACTACAAGAATGAAGTTGAGAATCAACTTGATAAAAAGATTAAAATTCTTCGAAGTGACCGGGGGCGGTGAGTATGAGTCACCATTTGCACAAATATGTGCTGAGAGTGGCATTATTCATCAAACAACTGCGCCTTATTCTCCCGAGCAAAATGGTATTGCTGAAAGGAAGAATAGAACGCTTAAGAAAATGATGAATGCAATGCTTATAAGTTCCGACTTACCTCGAAATTTGTGGGGAGAAGCTCTGCTTTCTGCCAACTATGTGCTAAACAGAGTACCACATAAGAAGTTGGATAAAACGCCTTATGAATTGTGGAAAGGTCGCTCACCTAGCTACAAGTTTTTAAGGGTTTGGGGCTGTCTAGCAAAGGTACCAATTCCTCCTCCTAAACGGACTAGGATAGGACCTAAGACAGTAGATTGTGTATTTATCGGATATGCGCAAGATAGTAGTGCCTATCGTTTTCTGGTGCATAAATCAGATAATGCAGAAATGCATGTAAATACTATCATTGAGGCTAGGGATGCTTCGTTCTTTGAGGAAATATTTCCCCACAAAACTCCGACAATGCCTGAAACCAATGTTGAGAGAAATGTGTGGGATAAAGAATCTCAAGAGAATGTAGAATCGCCTAGACGAAGCAAAAGAGCGAGAAAAGAGAAATCTTTTGGCTCGGATTTTCTAACATATCTGTTGGAAAAAGATCCGACTACTTTCAAGGAAGCAATGTCTTCACAAGACTCTGATCTTTGGAAAGAAGCGGTGAACAGTGAGATAGAATCTATCTTACATAATCATACTTGGGAACTAGTGGATCTTCCTGCAGGTTGTAAACCACTAGGCCACAAGTGGATCTTCAAGAGGAAGATGAAAGCTGATGGTACTGTAGATAAGTACAAGGCTAGACTTGTAGTCAAAGGCTACAGACAAACTGAATGTGTTGATTATTTCGACACATACGCTCCTGTATCCCGGAAAACATCTATAAGGTTGATAATTGCATTTGCTGCATTACATAACCTAGAGATCCATCAAATGGATGTTAAAACGGCTTTTCTAAATGGAGAGTTAGAAGAGGAGGTTTACATGGAACAACCTGAAGGGTTTGCAGTTCCAGGTAAAGAAACGAAGGTGTGTAAACTTGTGAAATCCTTGTATGGATTAAAACAAGCACCTAAACAATGGCACGAAAAATTTGATAGCGTCATGCTTTCAAATGGGTTTAAAACAAACCAATGCGATAAGTGTGTCTACGTGAAAGGAGACAATACAAACTATGTAATAGTATGTCTATACGTGGATGACATGATAATTGTTGGTAATAACGATAACATCAAAATTACCAAGAAAATGTTGTCACGAAATTTTGAGATGAAAGACCTAGGTCTTGCAGATGTGATTCTTGGAATGAAGATCACCAAACATGCAGATGGATATTTTCTCTCCCAGGGTCATTATGTCGAGAAGATACTTGACAAGTTTGACAAGGGAAATAATACCATCACTAGAACACCTATGGAAGTGGTGTCAAATCTTTGCAAGAATCGCGGAGAAGGTGTGCAACAACTTGAGTACTCTAGAGTCATAGGCAGTCTAATGTACCTCATGGATTGCACTAGACCTGATATAGCTAATTCTGTCAATACATTGAGCAGATATACGAGTAATCCCAGTTATGAGCACTGGAAGGCAGTAATTCGAGTTCTTAGATATCTAAGATATACTTCTAACTACGGACTATATTATACGAGATACCCAGCAGTAATTGAAGGGTATTCAGATGCGAATTGGATATCGGACTCCAAAAATATGTGGATATATATTTATAATTGGTGGTGCTGCTATTTCATGGAAATCATGCAAACAGACATACATTGCTAGATCAACTATGGAATCTGAGTTCATAGCTTTAGATCTTGCGGCAGAAGAAGCTGATTGGCTTCGGAGTTTCTTGGAGGATATTCCAATGTGGTCAAAACCAATGACACCCATTAGTTTGCACTGTGATAGTCAGTCAGCTATGGGAAGAGCACATAACAATGTGTATAATGGGAAATCACGACACATTCGTCGGAGACATAAATCCGTGAGAAATTTACTAAAAACCGGTGTCATTTCTTTAGATTATGTGAAGTCTAAAGAAAACATTGCTGACCCATTTACGAAAGATCTGACAAGAGACCGAGTAGAGGTTTCATCGAGGGGAATGGGGTTGAAGCCCATGAAATTGATTTCCAACCATGATGGCAACCCAACCTGAATTGTAAAATCCAATTTGCAGGTTCAATGGGAAAACCGAATTGTGGGGGGGATCGAACAAAGCACTCGGGAAATTGAGTTCCTTACCTATTCCTGTGATGAAAGAGTGATAGACCTGTACTTTGGGAAGGCTGGGCTCATGCTCTTAATGATTCTTCTATCTCGAGATGATAAAGTGGGGTATTACAGGATACTCTTTAGGAGAAATCACCTATGTCGAATGTGAAGGGGCCGCTTCTATGAGATGACCTGAGGGCTAATCTCTAGAGCATTCGATGAAACATCCAAGGCAGTCCAGGGCCAAAATGGACAACAACGAAAGAACCAATAATAGTGTGGAGATGAAGCTGTGTGAGTATTGTTGTCTTGTTATACATAAAACGTCGAACAGTTCAAGGCATCGCGTCCACTGGTTGACAAGTATATCCGATGATATTTTACTAAGGAAGGTTCAAGGTTAATCACCACCTATCCTGATGCAGTGGATTCTCAAAGTACTCTCAAATCTTCATCTAGGTGCATTGTGTAATTTTTTCGCCATATTGCATTCATGTGGGGGATTGTTGGATTAATAATAATTGGATTATTGGGTTAATAATAAGAGCCCAATAATTATGTTATATTTTGTTAATGAGAATAAAATTATGGTAAGTTATTATGAAAGGCAATTAGGCTAAAGAAATCCCACATTGAGATTATGATACACTTATGGTTTGTTTATAATGAGATATAAATCAATAGAGTGTAGTTAAGTAGTAAAGATGGGTGCCCCTCGCGCGCCGTCCGTCCGTCCGCTCGGCTCGGCACGGCACGGCACGTCACGTCTCGTCTCGACTCGACTCGACTCGACTCGCCTCGCCTCGCCTCGCCGCGCCGCGTCGCGTCGCGCGTGTCGCTGCCGCGAAGGCAGTCCTATCTTTTTACTACACGGATTTCTGAAATGACTTTTCATATGCCTGACTTTTCATATTCTGCTGAGTATTAAGTTTGAGACTTTTACCTACCTGCAGAATTGATGTCAGATTTAAGTGTGAGACTTAAATCCGAAATGAATATGATGTTAAGTGTTGAGACTTTTCATCTAACCCACTATGCATTGTCATTTAAGTTGTGGCCTTTGGTAGGCCTGCTGTTGCAGCTATATAAGCTGCTCCAGTCTCATTCTTTATCTCATCCCGAATTTGCATTTGCATATCATAACATCTTCTTGAGAGTACTACACACTTCTTAGTGTTCGAGTGAGTCTGTCTGGGTTTCTGCTTCAACCCATACAGAGGTGTTTGGGACGTTGTACTTTGGAACTCTCTTGTCCAGGAGGCCAGAAGTTGTAGGCGGGCAATTTAGAGTTTACGGGCACACGCTTTACTGTGGCCTCGTCCAACAACAAAGTTTCTGCCCAGTTTATTTAAACTGTTTGTTGTAAGTTTTTTACTGTTTCGAGTATTTTATTATAACAGAGTATTTGTGATCTTCTTATGCTTTGTCTATTTGTTTTTCTAAGAAACAGAACCAACACCACACACATCATGTCGGTCATGTGCGGGAGGTCGACCATGTAAGGAGGTCGGTCATATGTCACGAGGTCAGCCATGTTGGGAGGTCGAACATATGCTCGGAGGTCGGCCACACACGTCAGGTCAGCCATGTTGGTTGGTTGGCCATATACCACAAGATCAACCATGCTGGGAGGTCGGCCATATGCTGGGAGGTCAGTCATATGCAATAGGTCTGCCATGTTGAGAGGTCTGTCATATGCCACCAGGTCGCTCATGTTAGGAGGTTGGCCATATCCTGAAAGGTCGACTATATGCCAAGAGGTCGGCATATGCTAGGAGATCGGCGACCTAGATGAGGCGGTCTCCTTACAGGAGACCTCCTGCTAAGCAGTCTGGTTTTTGAGCTCCTAAAGTTTGAATAAGCTTCTACTCCTAAGTGGTATCACACTTATTTTATAACCATTGCTTTAACTATTAAAAAGCCAAAAAATTATATATTGTTAGTTGAGATATTTAGATACGTAGATATATAATTGTAAATCACAGGAACATGTAAGTTAAAGCTTGGAGTTTAAACTCATAATTTATTATTTAGAAGTGGAGTTAAAAAATGTTGGCGCCGTCAAAGTAGTTGAAACAGCACGAATTTTATTACATATAAATTAAACGGCCGGCATGTTTTCTCGGAATGATGCAATCATCTACCACGCTGGTGGGCACACACACAACAATATTTAAAAAGTAAAAATAAGAATAATGTGATTTCTTTTTTTATTTAATTTTTACACAAAAAGATACATGTTGTACATCAAGTTTATAACTTAAAATTCAGAAATTCAATGTTTTATTTTGACAGATCATAATTTTTTTTATTTTTTTATTTATACGAAACATATAAAGTTGTGTTAAGAATATATGGGGTTTCAACTCAGTGGAATAACACATTCTTCACAAGTGTAGCTTCTAAACTCTCAATATTGGACAATTCTCAACACGTCCCCTCGTGTGTGACATTATATAAGTCAAACACATAGACTGATAACGCGGGTGACAGCGAGTGTGTGGGAATAGCAGTCAATCGCATGTGCGGAGTAGCCATGAGAAACCTGCTCTGACACCATGTTAAGAATACATGGGGTTCTAATTCAAAATCAATTGACAATGAACAAAATCGCTCACGTTTCTTATAAAGAGTTAGGATAACTCTCAGTATGCGATAATTCTCGACAAATAGAGTGAAGCCTAAGTATATCTCAACTCTATTAAAACTAGTTAAATAGAAATGATGTGGCATGACTATAACTCAATAATTTCGTAATGATATGGCAGAAAACATAACTCACGTTTTTCATCACCAAACATTGCCGGTTTTTGTTCAAACAAGTAATTAAAAGGGATTTTATGCTCTTTATTATTAATACTAATATCTTAATTTACTAAGCTATTACTGTTGGCCGGTGGTTTGACCACTATTCAAATGATGGCTTTACTATTCATATGGTGGCTCTTTTCTTTCTCATTTGGTGGCTTGGAATTCAACAAAGGTAGGAGTAGAAGTTGCCATGAAATTGTCCACCGGAGGTATTTTGCACCTATATAAACCCATCAACTCTTCCTCAGAAAATCATCCCTCAATCTGAAATTACTTCTCAATATTAAGCTATTAAAGCTTCTGCATCTGTTTCTGTGAGTTGTGAGGTGATCCTCAAGAGTTTGTAATTCTCGTCAGAAATTTCCAATAAATTGTGTTTGCTTCCCGTGGATGTAGGCAATTGCCGAACCACGTAAATATTCGTGTTCTTGTATATGTGTATGATTTTTGCACTTTATTTTGGGTATTCTGGCACAACAATTGGTATCAGAGCCATGTGTTCGTGAAAATGCCCGAAAATTGAAAGTGTCCGAAATTGTTTTTTGATCATACTACTAGATTTGTCTCGTCGACGGGAGTCCGGAACAATTCGGTTCGCAATTTCGACTTCCGAGTCAACGGGAAATTAAATTTAAAGTTTTGGAAATATTCTGAAAAAATTTTCACAGTCTGTACGTACATGCATGTTGGATTGGAGAAGAAAGGATCCGACCCAACTTCAAAATCGGATCCGGGTCGACCCAAAATCCGGCCCGACGAACCAGCCCGCCCGATTCAGGCCCGACGAACCAGCCCGCCCGAACCAGGCCCGGCCCTCCGGTTCAGCTGAACCAAATTGAACCAGCTGGTTCGACCGAACCGGCTCTGAACCGGTCCAGACCGGTCCAAAATTAAAATAGCCCGTTTTTGCTCGTTTTACGTCCGATTTTGTTGATCCAAGACTGGTTTCCTACTATTTCGACCCTTCCGGACGCAACGGTAGCATCGGTTTTTGCTAAAAAGCTACCCAAAAGGTCGAAGTAATGGATGAAGAAGCATCCACTAGCGGTTCAGTGCGACGAACCATGTTATCCAATGCGAAGTTCGAGGTGGAGAAATTTGACGACACCAACAACTTTGGCATGTGGCAATGTGAAGTATTAGATCTCTTATTCCGTGAGGGATCTAATATAGCTTTGGAGTCTAAGCCCAAGGACATGTCACCTGAGGATTGGAACTATGTCAACCGGCAAGCTTGCGGGACAATCAGGCTCTGCTTATCCAAGGAGCAGAAGTATTTTGTCATGAAAGAGACGTCCGCAACGAGTCTCTGGAAGAAGCTGGAGGACAAATACATGACGAAAAGCATAGAGAACCGGCTCTATCTGAAAAAGAAGCTTTTTCGTTTTCAGTATAAGAAAGGTACGCCAATGATTGAGCAACTTGATAATTTCAACAAAATTATTGCCGATCTGCAAAATCTGGAGGTTGAAGTTCAAGATGAAGATATGTCGTTATTGTTGTTAAATTCCCTGCCCGAATCTTATGATCATCTGACCACGACTTTGTTATACGGCAAAGACGATGTCAAATTCATGGATGTTTCAAATGCGTTGGTAAACAATGAATATCGAAGGAAAGACCAGTATGATCATAGAGATACCACGTCTGAAGCACTGATGGTATCCAGAGGGAGAAATAACAACATAAAATCTGTAAAGGGACGAGGCAGATCCAGATCGAAGTCCAGAGGAGAATCAACAAGGAGACGTCCAGCAAAGGATGAATGTGCCTATTGTCATCAGAAAGGGCACTGGAAGAAGGATTGTCCTAACATGGATAAGTCAAATGCGAATGTGGCACAACAAAATTCTAACAATGAAGATGATTCGGCGTTCTCGGTTTCATCATCTTCATTCAATTCATCTGATAGATGGATTCTGGATTCTGGATTCTGGATTCTGGTTGTTCTTATCATATGTGCCCACATCGCCAGTGGTTCTTAGACTTTGAAGAAATCAATGGTGGTGTTGTCCTTATGGGCAACGATAATGCCTGTCAAACAAAAGGCATCGGTATAGTCCGCTTGAAGATGCACGACGGTACGATCAAACAACTTACAGAAGTGAGATATGTTCCTGATCTGAAGAAGAATCTGATCTCACTTGGAGTCCTCGAGTCCAATGGATACAAGATAACTATGGAGGGCAGAATTCTGAAAGTTGTACGAGGTGCACTCTTAGCGATGAAAGGTACTCGAGAAAGAAATCTATATTTTCTGGATGGTCACACATTTTCTGGGAGAGCTGCAGTCTCCACTAGCACTGTTGAATATTCAACTGATACCTCACGGCTCTGGCATATGCGCTTAGGACATGCCGGTGAGAAGGCTTTGCAGAATTTAGTGAATCAAGGTGTTCTGAAAGGTGCTAAAAGTGGGAAACTTGACTTCTGTGAACATTGTGTCTTGGGCAAGCAGACACGTGTCAAGTTTGGTACTGCTATCCATCGTACCAAAGGAATACTGGACTATGTGCACACCGACGTTTGGGGACCTTCTCAGAACGCTTCATTGGGAGGTAAACGTTGGTTCGTTACTTTTATAGACGATTTCTCGAGATATGTCTGGGTGTATACTATGAATCATAAGGATGAAGTTCTGGACATCTTCCTCAACTGGAAGAAGATGATCGAAATCCAGACCGGAAGAAAGATAAAGAGGCTCAGATCTGATAATGGTGGAGAATACAAGTCAGACCCATTTCAGAAAACCTGCCAGAAAGAAGGGATAGTCAGACATTTCACCGTACCAGGCACGCCACAGCAAAATGGTGTAGCAGAACAGATGAATCGTACTCTGATTGATAAAGTCCGCTGCATGTTATCCCAATCTGAACTGAGCAAGACATTCTGGGCTGAAGCCTTGTCATATGCCTCTTATATCATCAACAGGCTACCAACTTCTGCACTAGAAGGAAAAACTCCGAAGGAGGTATGGTCTGGACGACCCGTTTCTGATTATGATTCTCTGCATATATTTGGGTGTCCCGCATACTTTCACGTCAGAAAATCAAAGTTGGAGCCTAGAGCCGAGAAAGCTGTTTTCATGGGCTTTAGTGAAGGAGTTAAAGCATTCCGTCTATGGAACCCCGAGTCAAAGAAGATTGTCTTGAGCCGAGACGTTACCTTTGACGAATCCGTAATGCTGAAACAGAAAGAGTCAGAGATAGAGAACCAAGATCCGAGTTCTCAGTTGCAGGTGGAGTTCGAGATTCCAACAACTCCAGACCAATCTGTTCAGATTGATTATCTTCCTGAAGAAGACTCTGACGATCAGATTGATGACTCTGTTCAAACGGAGGTACCGGATTCAGCATCAGTACCTGATTCTATTGCTACCAGTAAACCAAAGAGAATTATCCGGAAACCTGCTCGATTTACTGATATGGTAGCGTTCGCTCTTCCAATTGATCAAGATGGTATTCCGTACAACTATAAAGAAGCTATTTATAGTACAGAAAAGACCATGTGGAAGACGGCGATGGATGAAGAAATGAAATCGCTTTATCAGAATAAAACATGGAAACTGGTTCCACTTCCTAAAGGAAAGAAAGTTATTGGCTGTAAGTGGGTCTTTGCAAAGAAGGAAGATGCATCAGGCAAAGACAATATCAGATACCAAGCTAGACTAGTAGCAAAAGGCTACGCACAGAAGGAAGGAATAGACTATGATGAGATTTTCTCACCTGTTGTAAAGCATTCGTCTATTCGACTCTTACTAGCTTTGGTTGCACAGTTTGACCTCGAGCTAGCCCAGCTTGACGTCAAAACGGCATTCCTTCATGGAATTTTGGACGAGGAGATCTATATGGCTCAACCTGATGGATTCAAAGTTCCCGGTCATGAAAATTGGGCTTGTAAGCTCGACAAGTCACTCTATGGTCTCAAACAGTCACCGAGACAGTGGTACAAACGGTTTTGACGGCTTTATGAAGACACAGAGATACACACGCAGTCAGTTTGATCATTGTGTCTACCTGAAAAAACTCCAAGATGATACATTTATCTATCTGCTCTTATATGTTGATGATATGCTGATCGCATCTAAAAGCAAGATAGAAATTGATAAACTAAAGGCTCAGCTCAGCTCAGAATTTGAGATGAAAGATCTTGGAGAGGCCAAGAAGATTCTTGGAATGGAGATCAAGAGAGAAAGAACAAAGGGCACAGTCTGTCTGACACAGACTCAGTATCTGAAGAATGTACTCCAGAGATTTGGTATAGATGGAAATACCAAACCTGTAAGTACTCCGTTAGCTCCGCATTTCAAATTGAGTGCATCAATGTCTCCTACTACAGATGCTGAGATGAGACAAACGGATAGCATTCCTTATGCAAATGCTGTCGGAGCTCTGATGTATGCAATGGTGTGCACAAGACCTGATATTTCTCATGCAGTTAGCATGGTGAGCCGATACATGCACAACCCTGGTAAAGAACATTGGAATGCAATAAAGTGGATTCTACGGTATATTCAGGGTACCGTGGATGTTGGTCTAAAATTTCAGAAAGACGAGATCAGTCGTCTAGTTGGATATGTCGATTCTGATTATGCTGGTGATCTTGATAAGCGTCGATCAACTACTGGTTATGTATTTACAATGACAGGAGGACCAGTGAGTTGGAGATCCACGCTACAGTCTACAGTTGCTTTGTCTACTACAGAGGCAGAGTACATGGCGATCACAGAAGTATTCAAGGAAGGCATCTGGTTGCATAATTTGGTGAAAGACTTGGGCATCAGGCAGAAAAATACAGAGATTTTCTGCGACAGTCAAAGTGCCATATGTCTGGCGAAGAACCAAGTCCATCACAGTCGCACCAAACACATCGATGTTCGCTACCACTTTGTTCGGGAAATAGTAGAAGATGGAGATATTCTACTCAGAAAAATCGGGACTGCAGACAATCCTGCAGACATGTTAACAAAGGTGGTGACAGGGATCAAGTTTCAACACTGCTTGAACCTGATCAACATCTCTCGAGTATCCAACGCCTAGGGCGTACTGAAGGAGGCAACACAAATTGACTGGAAAATCGCCAAGGTGGAGATTGTTGGCCGGTGGTTTGACCACTATTCAAATGATGGCTTTACTATTCATATGGTGGCTCTTTTCTTTCTCATTTGGTGGCTTGGAATTCAACAAAGGTAGGAGTAGAAGTTGCCATGAAATTGTCCACCGGAGGTATTTTGCACCTATATAAACCCATCAACTCTTCCTCAGAAAATCATCCCTCAATCTGAAATTACTTCTCAGTATTAAGCTTTAAAGCTTCTGCATCTGTTTCTGTGAGTTGTGAGGTGATCCTCAAGAGTTTGTAATTCTCGTCAGAAATTTCCAATAAATTGTGTTTGCTTCCCGTGGATGTAGGCAATTGCCGAACCACGTAAATATTCGTGTTCTTGTATATGTGTATGATTTTTGCACTTTATTTTGGGTATTCTGGCACAACAATTACAAAACTGGTCCGACTTGTACTCTCGATTAAATCCGTGGTACAAGATGCTAAGTAGCGAGAAGAGTGGATCGCCGCCTAATTAAGGGTTGAGTAATTGATTCCGACTGATAGTGCCATGTGAGGTAACAACCTTTGACTAAATTCATGTTAAATATAAATATTCTCGTTCGATGATTGATCTGCCCCTAATAACAACATCAACAACACTATTTATATTTAAGATAGCGTACCACAAAGTTGTTAAGTCGTGATCTAACGTGCTACAATAAAAGGTTTTTTATTTAACTGAAATATAAAAAAAAGAAAGTGGTTAAGCAAATAATGTATTGGCAAAATTATAGTTGTAATAAAAAGGTTACTGAATTTCATTTGCACTCTTTTTCTTGAAAAAAAGAAAAGCTCACGTAATACAAATATACATGTTTATTATGTGTTCGGGAGTGTCTGAATAAAGCTGCTCCCAATAATTCTTTCGTGCGCTCGAAGATGGGTAGTTCTGCACTATCTATGATATAACAAGTCTTACCAATCATCATCATGTGATGCAGCCCCTCATATCCATTCGTCGCTTAGTGCTTCTGCTATTATTGTATAATAAAATAAAGTTGTGCATCTTCTATAAACTATAGATTTTAACAAAGTGTTAATCGTTTGATTCCAAAGATGTGTGAGATATTATGAAAACAAAATATCATGTATATTTTTAAATAGCTTGCTTGAGATTACTGCATTGGCTACGATCTTAACCCATTCACATGGGAAATTAAAGATGGCTAATAATGGTTTCTTCTTATTTATTTAATTACCACCATGATAATTTAAATGTTTTAGTTCGTAGGTGATTCGGGTAGATATAATAATTGTATACATTTTTTTAAAAAAAGGTATAAGTAATTAAGTCAGGCTGGGTCTAAATAAGTGACAGGATTTCAGGCTGGGTCTAAATAAGACTCCATTTGGACTGATGGATTTCAAACTTCTTGACGTGTTTGGATTGGCTGTATTAAGTTATTCAAATCAACTTTCTAAAAACTAAAAATCATTTTTGCAATAAATAGAAATAAAAATTAGAAAAAATTATCATTACTCGCCAAAGACTAGTTATCATTACAATTGCTATAACTAATATATTATTATGATAATTGTAACTAAAATTTGATTATTTATCGTCATCAGAAAGATAGTTGTTCGAAGGAAAATAATTGATTGTGATGTTATAATCGAAAATTAAAACCATTGTTGAAGAATAATTTGGCAATCACGAAAATATTCCAAAAAGAAGCGTTGCCACTTCTCAAATTATATTATACAAAGGGTGCTGATATTTATTTTTTTTCATTTAATTTTGAATTGGGTTGCTTAATCTTACAAGCCTGTTAGAAACTCTTCCAAAATAGTGAAGAAAACTATAATATTGACGAATATATATATATATATAGATAATAACAAGAATTTTAATTTTAAGAGTTCAATTCCATTCCCTATAGGCTACAATGACTATGAATTTAACAATTGATTTGATGTTACTTTTAAGAGCATTTGACGAGAATATTCACATATAATGGTAATGGTAGTGCCAATGAGAAGTAGCGAACAATAAACCGAATTTTTAACTTAAAATTATTTTACATATAAATAGATTGATGCCAAGCTATGAGGCTTAGGCTTGTAGCAGTGACAGCAGTATAGAACTATTATTGTCTCCAAAGGTTAGCTCATATCAATAAGGCCAAAACTAGAGCGTCACCGAATTAAAAAATGAAGATTTAGAGAGGGAAATAATGGTGATAAGCACCTTCTCTAAAGTTTCATTCCAAATGACAATCCAGAAAAATACAAAAACATTGTTTTAGATCATACCCCATCTCTAGTAGTATATATATATATATATATATATATATATATATATATATAGATATATATGACATGACAAGAGGATAATTCAACGAAGCAGTAACAACAGAAAAACCAAGTTGTTCAAGAAAGTGCTAGTTTCATTAGCTAAAGAAGGTCTCAGTCAGCAACTCATTCACAATCCGATAAGAGAATGTACAGTTCCAAGAAAATAAAATCAAGATTAGTTATAATATTCTTGGCGTGAAACGCTGGATGCTGTTATCAGAACTGAGATCTATAGCGTTGCAGACTGATGTTAAACAGGATGAAGCAGCCAACAAAAATAGACCCTTCATTCACGCGAACAAACCAGCTATTTTTACAAAACACAACCACTACTAGTCAGACGAGGCGACACACCCTCCATTTACAACATCCCTCTTTAATGAAATCGCAATATTTCAATTCGCAATGTCCCAAAACTTCTACTTAAGCTCCTTGTTACTATGGATGCAGTACTACCATTTTCTACTGTTCAAGACATATTTGAAGTCATGCAATTATTACTGTAAATATGAGCCTATATACAGCCTAGCCACAATATCAATGGGACCATTGTCCCCACCCACAGCATGCAGAGCAACAGGGATTTTTGATAGGAGATTCACCGTGAGAGGAAAAACAGCAGGCTCGTGACTGATTTTGTGACTAATAAAGTCCTTTTTTCGGGAGTCTTCATGCTCTACCCCGCAATTTCCCGGAAAATCCACATCTAGATTCAAATCAGTTGGATTTATGAGCAAAGCAACTTCCTCGAGCACCTTGCACTTACCTGGGCTAGTTTTTCTGTTTGAGCGTTTATGCATGGAATGACTAAGCACCAAGTTTGAGGTTGATTCCAGCCATTCTACTGTAAGACCTTTGGTTTCATCATAATATATGTGACGCTCAATCTGTATCAAAACAGTTAGTCAGCAAAAAATACATGCTCCTGCCGTGTAAAATTGATAATCCTGGAGGGGGAAAGCCAAGAACAAACACTCACCGATGGTTTTGTAATATAAATAGACATAAACCTTGGTCCAAGACCCAAAACTCTAGCCTCCGAGTATAATATCTGCAGAAAGGGAAAATTCCAATCATTATGCTTAAAATGGAGAAGGAAAAAGTACGGAGCTAAAAAAATAGCACTTGTAGTGCAGAAAAAGGAGTGACTAGTTTTGGCCCGAGGCTGGATAATTAAATTATCTAGGCAATACATTCCAATCCAGTTTACAGAATAAGCCTACACAAAAGGATATTATGTCTGATTAATGAGCAGAGCAAAAAATTCAGCTGAACATGACGTTATAAAACATCAAAAGAGATTGTACAACAGAGTAGATAAGTTTAAATTCCAATTTTGAAAATTTGACACTTAAACTGTAGTACGTGGCTAACATCTTGACCAAGAAAAGAAAGAAAACTGCAGAAGTACGGCTCACAAATTTCAAAATTAACAAGACAAGATTAAAAAGTGAATGTAAACAGACCTCTTTATTTTTTACAAGAGACCACATGTAGAGTCTATTGGTTGCATCTTTTACATGTCTAGCGGCCAGATTCCTCTCGTTGCAATGAGCAGCCACATCAGCAAGAGCATCAGCACACGGAAGTTTAAATTTTGCCGCTGAAATGAATAGAGCATCTTGAGCTTTAACTGATTTAATTAAATCTTCTTTGATGCACAAACCAGTAAAGCATTGGCTTAACACTTCATTTCCAGTTAAGTCTTCAGACGTTCTTTTACCCTTCAAATAAATACTCTCAGCCTCTAGAATTGCAGCCAACATACGATGTACCAAAATATCAGGATATCGACGCAACAGAGAAGTGAAATGAGTGTAGCGTGGAACAGCGAGAGCATAGTGACCCCAATCGCTATCACTGTCCTTTGAATCTCCAGTGCAAAAGTACTCAGCTAACTGCATTGGTCTCGCGGCATAAGACATCAATATATCGAACAAGACAGGGTCATTCTTAAGTTCCAGCCTAATATGCTCCAATGAATGATGTAGGTCCGCAGAGGATGAAATATTCAATGATAAACCATGTTTGTCACAAAAGGATTCAAAATCTCGAATTTTCCGTGAGTTAGGTTCCGGATGCCTTCTAAGTAAAGCACAAGATTGATAAGCTCTAGCTATCACATTTGCAGCTGTCGAATTGGCCAACAGCATAAACTCTTCCACAAGAAAAATTTGAGTCCTTTCTCTCTGAGAGAACAGTGTCATACGGTATGCCTTCTTCATCGAATAAAAAGGCTATTTTTGGGCTTTCCAGCGATAGGGCCCCACCCTTAAATCTATTCTCCTTCAACATTTTTGAAAGATCGTTAAGAATTTTCACAGATTTAATCACATCACACCATTCAAACTGGCCATACAATTCAGGCCAATGATTTCCCCTGTGACTAGAATCCTGAACATCAAAGTCCCCATCAATGATTGCCTGAGCATGCTCGTGAGAGAGCTTGCAACAAGACCATATAATTGTACGGTCTATCCAGTGGTCTAGAATTTTACCAGTAGAGCTAATGCGCCAAAAAATAGAAAACGCAAACCTATCCACTCCAGGTTTAAGCGATGCTAAATTATCTGAAAGCACTGGGGGAAGCATTGGTATTTTATGTTGCAACAAGTAAACACTTGTTGATCGAATTTGAGCATCAATATCTAGAGCTGTATCGGGTAAAACAAAACATGAAACATCAGCTATGTGGACCCCCATCCTAAATTCGCCATTTGACAAACTTTCAACGGATAGTGCATCATCAAGATCACTAGCAGTAGCTGGATCTATGGTGAAAATACACAAGTTTCTCAAGTCTCTTCTACTTCGTAATTCTTTGTGGGGTATCTCCCAAGGAAGATGCGGAAGACAGGTCAGCACTTCAGGGGAAAACTCAGAAGCAATGACTGCATTTTCAAATAAAATTGCGGCAATCTGTGCTTCCACATCACTACCTCTTCCAAAACTTTGTACCACACAGGCTTCTGGAATATAATGGTCTTCAGCCCAATCAACAACTTTGGCGGCAACTAGGTCATTCTCCACTGTCAAATCACCCACTTCCAAACGTTTCTTGATGCTTATTGGCAAATTTACAACAGGGACGGTCATGCTGGTAAATTTGGGATCAGTTGGTGTCAGCAGAATGTATCCCTGATTCAGATTAGACTGATGCTTGATCTTTTTAGAGTCCTTTCTTTTCATGTCTCTACAGTAAAGCCACTGTTTTACACTAAAAAAACTAACAATATTGTCCCGCCGAGAAGATCTTGCACTGATGGAAACAACTCTACCAGTGGGCCGTTTTTACGGAAATAAACTCACCAAGTAGCACAACTTCTCACAAATATTCACAAGGTTCTAGTCATCACCATAGCATGGTTTTGAAGATTTATGATGGATGCCTGACAGCCATCATCCAACACTCCATTCACATATCTATTATCGGCCATTGCTGCAGATGACAAGGCAGTCTCATAAGAAGTACCATCTTTGGAAAAACCCAAGTATTCACCAGAACAGACATGCTCAAAATCCAGTCCTGATTTGCTTCTGTCTTTTGAACAACCTTGACAGAACATAAGGGCTTCACTTTGACCTGCACAACTTGCCCGACAAGTATTATCATTGAGAGTTCCATTTGAACCTTTCATTTTAGGCCACACGGAAGGAGGATCGATGACAACAGCTACAGTGTCTCCTTCAAACTACAAGAATCAGAATTCACCAAATTGAAAGGATTTAACCAATGTTAAACACATGTTCAAAATAACAAGTACCCATGCACATGTACGTTATATCACAATTCAATTATCAGACAAACTTTGGAATTCATGTTAGTTGATCACAACAATACATGGCAAAACTCATTCATGTGCACAAATGCGGTGAGCGACTACACTCTGCAAGCACAAGATAAACATACTTTAGTTTATTTATTCATTTCTGCATTTTATTATTGATTTCTGCGTTATGCTTGTTAATTTACCCATGTGCTCTATAAACATGGAACAAGGATAGAAATAGGGAAGTAATTTTTATCTTTAAGATTATTAGGTTTATCTTAGAGCAGTATCATTACAAAGGGACTCCTGTATTTATAAGATGTTCTTTAATAATAAAAGAAATAATCTGAAACTTTAAAAAGAATGTGTTTCGAGATTGAGAGTTTTTCTTATAACGAGCCTTAAACAAATTATCAAAATAGGTCGAAAAGGCCACAAATCTCACAAGCCATGTAGCATTACGGATCTCAATGATTATCCAATTAATCGTCCCATAATGCGAACCATAATGAAGGGTCGTATACATATATTCTCGTCACCCATAATCTCATAGTGCACAAAACGAGCAATTCTTTAATGACAAAGGAGATAATCCAGGAAACTTAGCAACTACGATGTCCAGGAAAATGAAATTCAAAATGTGGAATGTAGAAATGACGTTGCTTGGTGTCCCTAACCCAAAAATAATGGAAAATAAATGCAAGTATGTAGTGAGCATCCGGAAAAATCATTAACAAACAAAGGAACACTTACAGCCCTATTCTGAGACACCACTCCACTGATGAGAACATCAGTTTGTACTCCATCAACCTTGCAGTAGGCCTGAAAGAAAATATGTTTAGGACTTGTAATTATTAATCAAATAAACAGGGATACAATAAATGAAAGCAAAACAAGCTCTAATAGCTTACCTCAAGTCTGTTATGAGCATTGACATGAAATAATTCAATAACTCACCTTTCTGCATATTGAAAAAGATAATATTATGACAGAAAATGAGAATATCACAACCAAATTTGACAAAGAATATCCAAATGAACTGGGTTTAAGCTTGCCTCCAAGGCTTTACTAACGTCTTCTGCAGACAAATGTCGAGGAAAATACATTTTCCGAGCACTAGAATCGACACGACAGGGTACAAAAACAAGCCCATCGGTCTCCTCACTTTCTAAACCCTCAGGGACTGATTTGGCTATTATGGATTCATCTGGATAATGTGAAATCAAGGGCTGATTTGTCATATTCCCGTCTGCAGTTTCCTCATTCAAATGCAACAATGTGGGAATTGAACTGCCACGAAAATTATCTTCAGTGAGCAGCTGTTGATTCCCGGATGAAGCCTGCTGGCTTGATGAGACATCTCCCGGTAAAGTTGACTCATCTATGAAGATTTCACTTACAGAACTAGAAGCTGCACCAAAATCGACAAGTATTAGAAACTTCAGAGCTTCAGAGCTAACTAAAATAGCATAAAACCATGTATAATTGTGTTTACCTGACTTATTAACATAAAAGAAAGATAAGGAAACATGATAAACAGATGCAATTGCACATTATGTCAGCTAAAATATTTTTAAGACACTGACAATTAAAGAAAGCTCATACTTACAAATGCTAGTTTCAAATTGAAAAAGCACTTCTGTGCCAATCCCAGTTAGCAAAAACTTGAAAGCACCCTAAAAATTAAGCAGGATAAATTTTCAGGATAACATACGAACCCATAACCAAATCAAAGGAGAGGACGAATTTACCAGAAAGCGTGTAATTTGTCTTGGACCTTCTAGATCGACGCTTCTTTTTCTTATTACTATCTTCGAACACGCTTTCAAAATCTTCTGCGTCAGTAGCAACCCTGCTTGATTCAACAATGACACCACCCATAATTTTCGGGCAAATCTAAACCAAATACCCAGATGAAATCAGATCAAAAGTAAAAAAAATATTAAAATTAAATTAATAAAAATATATGAAAAATCCTAAGGTAGTGGGTCTTCTCACTCTTCCGTTTTCTCAAAAAAATCCACGGAAGAAGAACCCACTACTTAAAGAAACAAAGAGAACTGCAGAGTCGGAGCACGAAAGGAATAAAAAAAATGTAATTATGAGGAGGTATATACGTCGAGGGAGAACGTCACTTCTAATCTTTCAAAATATGCACTTAACTCCTAAGCAATATTCGGGGACAATTTTCCCGAATAGTCTGACAGCAAATTCCCTCACATGCATCTCACATGTCAAAGTCAAGAGTATGTAAGTTTTTTCATATATTTTCTGCATAAATTTTACTCGACCGTGGGTATACTAGTAAAATTAATTTTCATGTATTTTTTGATTGTATATTAGTAAAATTCCTACAAAAAATACATGAAAAGACGTGCATACCCTCGACCGTGGCATTTGCGACTTGCTATATATAATATTTGAGATGTGATATTATATAGATAATATATGCAAAGATGTGCATACCATCGACGTGATATTTGCGACGCACTAAATATAATATTTGAGATGTGATATTATTGATTAGAATTAGCATTTTACGAGAAGTTATAAAATTTATATTTAAGACACGAAAACAACTAATGTGAGTTTTTTTTTCCACTCATGCACTATGATCACACTTAGCAAAACATTTTGACGTCCTAACAAATTTTAAAAAGATGTATAATTTTCTTTGTCAGATATGACTTCGCAAACTTGAATAAATTCTTGAATCTATCTTTAGGGATTTTATGATTTAAAGGGATTTGAAAATTTTGTTATGAATTTTGGTTTGAAAAACCGGTTGTCTCAAATGTAAAAAAATTTTATTAGGATTTCCGACATTTAGTTAAAAATTAACCTCATATGCTTTAATACGGTTGTCCCGAATCTTCACATTCACATTCTAACAAATGATAAAAAACTGTAGGAGACGTAAACGTTATTTTTTAAACTAAAATAACAATTATTAAAACTTGAGGGGAGTCTACATTTAATTTATCCATTTGGTTGTAACAAAATAAAACTTTTTTGTATAGAATTTATGAAGTCTAAAATAAAAGTTGTGATATATTGTATTTGACCTTATTTTATTTAGCAATTTCATGTTTTTTATATGATTATTATTTTTTATAAGTACGAAGGGATTAACAGGTATCAAACTTGAGACTTATCCCACATTTTTGTGATTGTAATAACTAGCTTCATGAGAGAAAATTAATTCCTCTATGCAACTCTTCTTCTTCTTTTTTACGATAAATGTAAATGCTGTACGCATTAATTGTTTTTTTGTTCTCCTTATTGTATATTTATTTATACGAATTATCATAAACTTCCTTAATTTAAATATAATTTCAAAAATAATATAGGAAGAATGTTTCCTGAGATAAAATTGTGTAGTCACAGGAATCATAGACCTAGATATATCTTGATGCATGCTAGGCGATTATTTTGATATTTAGATAATAAACTGATTATATATTTTTTAAAAATAAAAAATTCATACATGAAATTGCATATAATTATTGCATATATTCCGTACTTTCATAATATTCATATTACCTTACATAATATTCTTAAGTTTCCTACAGAAATATGCTCCTCACCCACCCACGTTAACTCAAGGGCATTTAGGTCCACCCTTGGAGTTCTTCAAGTCCCTATAACAAGGGCACTCGTCAAAGTTCCCATAGGTCCCGGATGGCACGCAATTACACTTCTCACAACAAATACCACAATACTTGAGACAACGGTCCTGTAAGTGTGCCTTGGAGCACCTAACCACGCATTTTGAGTCGCAAAAGGATGGTCCACCCTGTGCGAGTGTCGTTTCGAGTAGGGAGACAAGAACAAGGGCGAATAAAAGAGTAGCCATCTTCATTTTCTCCATTTGTTTCGCTTTTTCACTTGAAACCTAAAGTGTTTTTAGTGCTATATTTTGTGAAGAGATATTTCCAAGAACAAGATAAGGTCCGATATTTATTGGCAAATGTGCATGCTCATGTATGCAAAGTTAATTTAATGCGGCCAATATAAAATTAATTCATATATATTCTTTTCTTAAGGACCATTTATTTAGAGATTCTTTTAAACATATATTTTCTTAAAGTTGACCATGCGGATGTGGAAAATAATCTTTCAGAATTTATCATTATAATAATTGAGGAAAAGACTCTTGATATTCTCCTATATATATTTGTATTTAATACGTACATTCGACTTATTTTCTATAATGAAATACACGCATTTTATACCAATATATTGTCATTAAAACAAATCTTATACTAGCACTAAATCAATCGAAGATATTGTATATTAATTATACATGAAGATTTGAAAAATTAAAACGATGCTGTATATATGAAGAAATCGATGATTAATTAGTTATTATTCAATATAGGGGCATGTTTATTCATATATCATCTGTCCCGTGAGGATAGGAGACCGACATGGGCAAAGCCATGTTGGGGGCAAAGACCACTCTTGGAAAAAAAAATTGATACCATAAAAAAATTACAATTTTGCAACATTTTATTAAAATTATATTTGGACCACCTATTTTTTTTCCTGAAAAAAATTTTATTTTAATATTTTTTGACCACCCTAAACAAAAATCTTGCATACGCCACTGGAGACCGACATCTTAAGTCAGATGGCATGGCTTCAAATTATTATCATCATGTTGAGCAAAATTATTTTATATAAAAATTATGTGTCTCTAAAATTATATTTTATACTAAAACTTAATATATACTGAAATTATTTAATATATATTCATGAATCGCACATCGAAAATTACTAATTATTATTATAAAAGTCCATCGATACTCTTCTCTTTCCATTTCTTTTTCATTTCTTTTTATCTTTCCCGTTAACTTCTCATTTTTTGTTATTCGGAAGCGAAAAGTTGAATTAAAAAATAAAAAATAGGGTAAATAGCGGACACCCTCAACATTCATCTATTTTAACACTTCACTTCTAACCTTTCAAAAAATGCACTTAACCCCTAAACAATCTTCAAGGACAATTTTCCCGAGTAATCTGACTGCAAATTCACTCACATGCATCTCACATGTCATAGTCAAGAGTATGTATATTTTTTCATATATTTTATGCAAGAATTTTACGAGTAGTCGTAAAATTCATTTTCGTGTATTTTTTTATGAGTATATTAGTAAAATTCATACAGAAAATACATGAAAAGACGTGCATACCCTCGACCGTGGTATTTGCGACGTGCTAAATATAATATTTGAGATGTTATATTACACAGAAAATACATGAAAAAATATGCATACCCTCGACCGTGGTATTTACGGCGTACTAAATATAATATTTGAGATGTGATATTATTGATTAGAATTAGCATTTTACGAGAAGTTATAAAATTCATATTTAAGACACGAAAACAACTAATGTGAGTTTTTTTTCCACTCATGCACTATGATCACACTTAGCAAAACATTTTGACGTCCTAACAAATTTTAAAAAGATGTATAATTTTCTTTGTCAGATATGACTTTGCAAACTTGAATAAATTCTTGAATCTTTATTTTATGATTTAAAGGTGATGTCATATGACATATTGACCTCCTCGGGTAAAATCCCCTCAAGAGCCGAACAAGTCATATACCGAACAAAATACACCGAACAGATAGCACCGAGCATGGTTTTACCGAGCATAAAGACACCGAACAAAACAGCTGCTAAACCCTCCTCGGTTTTCTGGTCAAAGATTAGCGGAAGACCAGGGAATAACCAACAAATCAGCCGGCGTGAATAAACGTGCAGTAATGGTGCACGGATTTCTCGGACACGTTGGGCTCCAGTTAAGCCACGATCAGAGGACATCGTGTTCCAGATCCCCCGCGAGCCAATCACTGGGAGTAGTCCTATAAATACCCGCGGATGTCATCATAATAAGGGTTGGATTTTTCTGGGCAAAAAGACTCCGAAGAGAGCAAATTTATGTCTGTTCGGTCTTTTTTGTTATTTTTCTAAAATATTCGTACAAGTCATTGAGCGATTGTTATTTGTGGCAAGAGAGTCTTGTAAATCATCCACGTTTATAGTGAAGTTTTATACTGGACTAGGTCCCGTTGTTTTTCTCTCAATTTGAGGGTTTTCCACGTAAAAAATCTTGGTGTGTTTATCGTTATTTTTCATTAACACTTTATTCTAACTTATACTCAAAAATCTCGAAGCACATCAAAAGGGATTTGAAAATTTTGTTACGAATTCTGGTTTGGAAAAACGTTTGTCTCATGTGTAAAATAATTTTATTAGGATTTCCGACATTGAGTTACAAATTAACCCCCTAGGGGGGTTTATATTTAATTTATCCATTTGGTTGTAACAAAATAAAACTTTTTTGTATAGAATTTATGAAGTCTAAAATAAAAGTTGTGATATGTTGTATTTGACCTTATTTTATTTAGCAATTTCATGATTTTGATATGATTATTATTATTATTGTTTTATAAGTATGAAGGGATTAATGAGTATCAAACTTGAGATTTGTCCCACATTTTTGTGATTGTAATAACTAGCTTCATGAGAGAAAATTAATTCTTCTATGCAACTCTCTTCTTCTTTTTTCCGATAAATGTAAATGCTGTACGCATTAATTGTTTTGTTTGTTCTCCTTATTGTATATTTATTTATACGAATTATCATTAAACTTCCTCTTATTTTAAATATAGGTTCAAAAATAATATAGGAAGAATGTTTGCTGAGATAAAATTGTGTAGTCACATGCATCATAGACTTTGGATATATCTTGATGAATGATACGATTAGGTGATTATTTTGATTTTAGATAATAAACTAATTATATGTTTTTAAAAATAAAAAATTCATACATGAAATTGCATATAATTGTTGCATATATTCCGTACTTTCATAATATTCATATTAACCTTACATAATATTCTTAAGTTTCCTACACAAATATGCTCCTCACCCACCCACGTTAACTCAAGGGCATTTAGGTCCACCCTTGGAGTTCTTCAAGTCCCTATAACAAGGGCACTCGTCAAAGTTCCCATAGGTCCCGGATGGCACGCAATTACACTTCTCACAACAAATACCACAATACTTGAGACAACGGTCCTGTAAGTGTGCCTTGGAGCACCTAACCACGCATTTTGAGTCGCAAAATGATGATCCACCCTGTGCGAGTGTCGTTTCGAGCAGAGAGACAAGAACAAGGGCGAATAAAAGAGTAGCCATCTTCATTTTCTCCATTTGTTACGCTTTTTCACTTGAAACCTAAAGTGTTTTTAGTGCTATATTTTGTGAAAAGATATTTCCAAGAACAAGATAAGGTCCGGTATTTATTGGCAAATGTGCATGCTCATGTATGCAAAGTTAATTTAATGCGGCCAATATAAAATTAATTCATATATATTCTTTTCCTAAGGACCATTTATTCTTTTAAACATATATTTTCTTAAAGTTGACCATGCGGATGTGGAAAATAATCTTTCAGAATTTATCATTATAATAATTGAGGAAAAGACTCTTGATATTCTCCTATATATATTTGTGTTTAATACGTACATTCGACTTATTTTCTATAATGAAATACACGCATTTTATACCAATATATTGTCATTAAAACAAATCTTATACTAGCACTAAATCAATCGAAGATATTGTATATTAATTATACCTGAAGATTTGAAAAATTAAAACGATGCTGAATATATGAAGAACTCGATGATTAATTAGTTATTATTCAATATAGGGGCATGTTTATTCATATATCATCTGTCCCGTGAGGATAGGAGACCGACATGGGCAAAGCCATGTTGGGGGCAAAGACCACTCTTGGAAAAAAAAATTGATACCATAAAAAAATTACAATTTACTCTCCAAAAATTACAATTTTGCAACATTTTATTCAAATTATATTTGGACCACCTAATTTTTTTCCTGAAAAAAATTTTATTTTAATATTTTTTGCCCACCCTAAACAAAAATCTTGCATACGCCACTGGAGACCGGCATCTTATGTCAGATGGCGTGGCTTCAAATTATTATCATCATGTTGAGCAAAATTATTTTATATAAAAATTATGTGTCTCTAAAATTATATTTTATACTAAAACTTAATATATACTGAAATTATTTAATATATATTCATGAATCGCACATCGAAATCTACTAATTATTATTATAAAAGTCCATCGATACTCTTCTCTTTCCATTTCTCTTTCATTTTTTTTTATCTTTCCCGTTAACTTCTCATTTTTTGTTATTCGGAAGCGAAAAGTTGAATTAAAAAATAAAAAATAGGGTAAATAGCGGACACCCTCAACATTCATCTATTTTAACACTTCACTTCTAACCTTTCAAAAAATGCACTTAACCCCTAAACAATCTTCAAAGACAATTTTCCCGAGTAATCTGACTGCAAATTCACTCACATGCATCTCACATGTCATAGTCAAGAGTATGTATATTTTTTCATATATTTTATGCAAGAATTTTACGAGTAGTCATAAAATTCATTTTCACGTATTTTTTTATGAGTATATTAGTAAAATTCATACAGAAAATACATGAAAAGACGTGCATACCCTCGACCGTGGTATTTGCGACGTGCTAAATATAATATTTGAGATGTTATATTACACAGAAAATACATGAAAAAATATGCATACCCTCGATCGTGGTATTTACGACGTACTAAATATAATATTTGAGATGTGATATTATTGATTAGAATTAGCATTTTACGAGAAGTTATAAAATTCATATTTAAGACACGAAAACAACTAATGTGAGTTTTTTTTTCCACTCATGCACTATGATCACACTTAGCAAAACATTTTGACGTCCTAACAAATTTTAAAAAGATGTATAATTTTCTTTGTCAGATATGACTTTGCAAACTTGAATAAATTCTTGAATCTTTATTTTATGATTTAAAGGTGATGTCATATGACATATTGACCTCCTCGGGTAAAATCCCCTCAAGAGCCGAACAAGTCATATACCGAACAAAATACACCGAACAGATAGCAGCGAGCAGGGTTTTACCGAGCATAAAGACACCGAACAAACAGCTGCTAAACCCTCCTCGGTTTTCTGGTCAAAGATTAGCGGAAGACCCGGGAATAACCAACATATCAACCGGCGTGAATAAACGTGCAGTAATGGTGCACGGATTTCTCGGACACGTTGGGCTCCAGTTAAGCCACGATCAGAGGACATCGTGTTCCAGATCCTCCGCGAGCCAATCACTGGGAGCAGTCCTATAAATACCCGCGGATGTCATCATAATAAGGGTTGGATTTTTCTGGGCAAAAAGACTCCGAAGAGAGCAAATTTATGTCTGTTCGGTCTTTTTTGTTATTTTTCTAAAATATTCGTACAAGTCATTGAGCTATTGTTATTTGTGTCAAGAGAGTCTTGTAAATCATCCACGTTTATAGTGAAGCTTTATACTGTACTAGGTCCCGTTGTTTTTCTCTCAATTTGAGGGTTTTCCACGTAAAAAATCTTGGTGTGTTTATCGTTATTTTTCATTAACACTTTATTCTACCTTATACTCAAAAATCTCGAAGCACATCAAAATGGATTTGAAAATTTTGTTACGAATTCTGGTTTGGAAAAACGGTTGTCTCATGTGTAAAATAATTTTATTAGGATTTCCGACATTGAGTTACAAATTAACCCCCTAGGGGGGTTTATATTTAATTTATCCATTTGGTTGTAACCAAATAAAACTTTTTTGTATAGAATTTATGAAGTCTAAAATAAAAGTTGTGATATGTTGTATTTGACCTTATTTTATTTAGCAATTTCATGATTTTGATATGATTATTATTATTATTATTGTTTTATAAGTATGAAGGGATTAATGAGTATCAAACTTGAGATTTGTCCCACATTTTTGTGATTGTAATAACTAGCTTCATGAGAGAAAATTAATTCCTCTATGCAACTCTCTTCTTCTTTTTTCCGATAAATGTAAATGCTGTACGCATTAATTGTTTTGTTTGTTCTCCTTATTGTATATTTATTTATACGAATTATGATTAAACTTCCTTTTATTTTAAATATAGTTTCAAAAATAATATAGGAAAAATGTTTGCTGAGATAAAATTGTGTAGTCACATGCATCATAAACTTTGGATATATCTTGATGAATGATACGATTAGGCGATTATTTTGATTTTAGATAATAAACTAATTATATGTTTTTAAAAATAAAAAATTCATACATGAAATTACATATAATTATTGCATATATTCCGTACTTTCATAACATTCATATTAACCTTACATAATATTCTTAAGTTTCCTACACAAATGCTCCTCACCCACCCACGTTAACTCAAGGGCATTTAGGTCCACCCTTGGAGTTCTTCAAGTCCCTATAACAAGGGCACTCGTCAAAGTTCCCATAGGTCCCGGATGGCACGCAATTACACTTCTCACAACAAATACCACAATACTTGAGACAACGGTCCTGTAAGTGTGCCTTGGAGCACCTAACCACGCATTTTGAGTCGCAAAATGGATGGTCCACCCTGTGCGAGTGTGGTTTCGAGCAGGGAGACAAGAACAAGGGCGAATAAAAGAGTAGACATCTTCATTTTCTCCATTTGTTACGCTTTTTCACTTGAAACCTAAAGTGTTTTTAGTGCTATATTTTGTGAAGAGATATTTCCAAGAACAAGATAAGGTCCGGTATTTATTGGCAAATGTGCATGCTCATGTATGCAAAGTTAATTTAATGCGGCCAATATAAAATTAATTCATATATATTCTTTTCTTAAGGACCATTTATTTAGAGATTCTTTTAAACAGATATTTTCTTAAAGTTGACCATGCGGATGTGGAAAATAATCTTTCAGAATTTATCATTATAATAATTGAGGAAAAGACTCTTGATATTCTCCTATATATGTTTGTGTTTAATACGTACATTCGACTTATTTTCTATAATGAAATACACGCATTTTATACCAATATATTGTCATTAAAACAAATCTTATACACGCATTTTATTTTCTAAATCAATTTTGCAACATTTTATCCCCTAAAATTATATTTAGACCTCCTAATTTTTTTCCCTCCTCTTTTTATTTTAATATTTTTGCCCACCCTAAACAAAATCTTGCATACGCAGTGGAGACTGGCATCTTAAGTCAGATGGCATGGCTTCAAATTATTATCATCATGTTGAGCAAAAGTTCGGTTTAACCAAACTAATCAGTCGAATCGAACTGATTCCGAAATTCGGTTGGGTCAATAAGGAAGTTCTCCCAAAAATATCTATTAAATCAGTTTGGTTTCGGTTTTAATTTTAAAAATATTAGTTAACCGAATATTTAATTCGGCGAGGTTAGTTCGATTTTAAAAAAAGTTTGATTTGCTCGATTTTGTAATATATATATATATATATATATATATATATATATATATATATATTATCCCGATGTGATTTGGACCCGAACTCGATAGACTCGACTCATTTTATTTTATTGGGACCATTGTACTCTGGCTCATTTTTCCTAATTAGAATGGTCATTTCCCTTTAATTAAAAAACCTATTTTATATTAGGCTCGTCTTTTTTAACTAAAAGTGGCCCATTAATAAAAATATAAAAAAATAATAGGTTTTGAGATGATGAATTTTGGATAATCGCCTCTTTCCGGACAGCAACTTCAGCTATGGATCTCTCTTCTTTATTATTTTCGATTCTTAGCTCTTTTCTTGTAAAGAAACTACTGTAAAATTCTCATTGTATATAGTGAAATTTATACTAGACTAGATACCGTGGTTTCCTCTCAGGGATTTCCACTTAAAAATCTTGGTGTTCTATCTATTTCTCGCATATAAATTTATTATAATAAAAATCAAACCAAAAACAAGGTAACAATTTGCGCGTGGGAATGGAGCTACGACATAGAGATGAATAAAAAAATGGTTAATGTCGGAGAGGGGAGGAGGAGCATGCCTGGGCTGAAGAAATAGAGGAAACTTTCCTAATCACTACAACTGCTATGAATGAGCATGTAGATAGGAAATCACTTTCTACTGGTTTTGGGGGATGACTTTCCCTCGACAGCTCTAGAAGATGGATTTCTGGGCGGTTACAGAATTGGACGAGGTGCTCGGGACTATGGTTCATGCTCTTGCCCATCGCGAGGCGGTGGAAGGAGTGGACATAAGTTGTGATGGTGCGAATTTTGAGTTGTGGTGCAGCAAGAATGAATGTATGGGCTATTTCACTGTGGGCTATTTCACTGTGGGTTTCACGTGGTTGTGCTTCCCGGGGGACTTTGGTGTTTCTACATTTGATTTGCTGTTGTACATCATATTTTGAGCTTGGTTTGAGCATTTTGTTTGGACTTGATCAATTCCCAGATTCACATGATGCATCTCACACTTGCTGCACCTTAGGTGTTTGACGGAATGCTTGAGTTGATCAAACTTCGTTAGCACTACCTCATGCGAAATGACAACTGAGTTGATAGAACAACATTGCTGAAATTGTTGTAAATGATGATTTTGTGGATAAAATTATGCTTTCTGGCAGCCATATTTATGTTAGAATGATATTTAAGGACCAATATTGAGTTCTTTAAATTGAAGGTCTCAGAAGCACCTTTTCAATCTTGTTCTTCTAGGAGGCATCTACATTTCATTCAAGAGTTTGGATGTTTCACATTATCCTGGCTAGGAAAGTTCTTTAACTGCATTATTTATTTTATTCGCATTTCATTGTTCTAATCTATTTGCTCAACAACACCTTCAAAATGTGGAATTATGTTTAAGATCTTTCATTGCAAATGCCGAGATAAACGGATTCAAGCTTATTTATCCTACCCTCTGTCGAATGGGGGTCATCACTATGGTTTGAGAAATCAAATATCAAGTGCCAAGCTTATTAACTCTTTGATGAAACTACTCAAAAAAGTAGTGGGCTGAAAGTTTACCTCCAATATGTTATTTTCCACAAGGATGCGACTCTCAAGGCATCATTTACCAGTTCGTCAACTATGAAAGAGCAGGCGTACCCATGTGTGGTACTTGAGCGAAGCTGCTTAAGTCTTGGACTCACGGCGTGCTACATTTTGTACTTCTGCATACCTTACCTAAACTCGAATCAAGTTACTTTAACTATCGAGCACCCTAACTCGACACATCAAGTGGTATTCAAGTATCGGCCTAAAATTCAGCCTAGCAATTGGTCATGACTTTGACACTGAAGTCTTCGAGCCTTAACTTACGATTCTTCATGTCCAACTGATTATTTGAATTTCGTAAACATATATTTTTGTGTCGTGCTATTTCATTATTATCTCAGGACAGATCCACAGCTCGGGCATGCAATTTTGCATTAAGATTCTATTACGACAGCTCGGGCATGCAATTTTGCAGTAAGCCCCTATCGGAAAGCTCGGGCATGCAATCTTGCAGTAAGCCTCTATTATGACAGCTCGGGCGTGGAATATCGGCAATGAGACCCTATTTACCGGCTTGGGATATTTATTGATTTTGGTGTCCGGGTGAACTTATTTGCTTGGGATGTATTGATGTTGGAGTTCGAATGGGAGGTGTTGATTTTGGAGCTCGGCTATTATGACTTGCTCATATTTATTATCTTCGGAGCACAGGTCCTCCCAGATTGCTCAAACCTAAGTGTATGAGGTATTGTCATTTTATTAGCACGGGTCCACCCTGTTGCTTAAGCCCAGATAGCGGAGGCCCTGTCAGATCATAAGCCCAGACAAGCCCAAGTCCTGGCATCCTGATTTTGGAATGTTGTGGTCAACCCTGGCAGAAAGCATAGAGCTAAGGCTAACCTGGCTCATAAATATCAGTGCAGGTCCGCCCTGTCACTAAAGCTCAGGCCCATGAGGCCCTGTCATTTTATTAGCACATGTCCGCCTGATTGCTCAAGTCAAAGGAATTGTCATTAAACCTTTGGCATAACATAAGTCCAGGTGTATGAGGTCATGACATTTTATTAGCACATGTCTCCCCTGATTGCTCAAGCCCAATGCATTGTCAATAAGCCCTTGGCATGACATAAGCCAAAGTGCATGAGGCCTTGACAAAATATCAGTGCAGGTCCGCCATGTCACTAAAGCTCAGGTGAATGGGCCCTGGTACAAACTTATTGCTAAGGTCAGCCCTAGCATAAATTCGGTGCAGGTCAGTACTGTCACTTATAAGCCCAGGTGTATGAGGCTCTGTCACAGATATATTGTCATGGTCCGCCCAGACAAAGATTTACTGCTATGGTCGGCCCGCGCACAATATTATCGCCATGGTCCGCCAATGCACAGTTTTATTGCATAGTATGCCTCTGAGTTCAGATCAGACGAGAATCATTCACTCATATTTATTATCTGGAGTTCAGACCGGACATGTCTTATTTACTTATATTTATTCTCTGGTATCAGATGGGAAGAGCTTTATTTGCACGGCATTTATCAGCTCAAGAGCTCAGGACATCTGTCACTTTGCGAATTCATATGAGCTCTATCTCCTACGCGCATTTATGATTCTGAAGTTCGGATATGCTGTAGTTGCGGAGTTTAGCTGGGCTTTTATCTGCTCACATTTAGTGATCAGTCTGTCATGTTTAAGATTTAATTATATACTTCGAATTATTTCTAGTTGTGATTGCAGGTCAATCCTGCTCGGATAGCATATCAGCCCTGTTTAAGAATTAAGTCTATACTTAGAATTATTTATAGTTGTGATTGCAGATCAGTCCTACCCAGATAATATGTTAGACATGTTTAAGATTTAATTTTATACTTCGAATTATTTCTAGTTGTGATTGCGGGTCAGTCCTGCTCGGATAACATGTCAGTCATGTTTATGATTTAATTATATATTTAGAATTATTTCTAGTTGTTATTGCACATCAGCCATGTTTAAGATTTAATTTTATGCTTCGAATTATTTCTAGTTGTGATTGTAAGTCAGTCATGCCCAGATAACAGGTCAGTCATGTTTAAGATTTAATTCTATACTTATAATTATTTATAGTTGTGATTGTAGGTCAGTTCTGTTCGGATAACAGGTCAGCCTTGTTAAAGATTTAATTATATTCAGAATTATTTTGAGTTATTGCAGGTAATCCTGGCCTAGATAACATGTCATCCTTGCAAGACAACATGTCAGCGTAGTTTCGACACACTGGATTCTTATTTGCTCCATACTGATTGTCTCTGGAGCTCGACTGTATCTATTTACTCGGCTCATGACTTTATTATTTTATCAGCCCGGATTTATTTGCTCTGTATATGGATTATTTTTGGAGCTCAACTATATTTTGTTTGCTCAGCACGACATATTTATTAAGCTCTTGATGTCCAGATGTTTATTAGCTCTTAAGTTCGACGAGTTTTATCTGTTATGGAACTGGACTAAGCTTTATTGATGGAGTTCAGGCGAGCATTATTTGCTCATACATATTGTCTCAGATCAGGTCGGGCGAGCAATATTTATTCATATCAGGTCGCACGAGTATTATTCTCTCATATAGTGTCTCAGGAGCTCAGGTCCAGCAATTATTATTGCACTTACTGTATTATCTTTGGAGCTCAGGTCGGAAGAGCTTTATTTGCTCAGGTTTATTATTTGTGGAGTTTGGGGCAGTCGAGTTTTAGTTGCTCGGCATATTTAGTAGCTCAAGATTCCAGCTGAGCTTTATCTGCTCGTCTCTTCTAGTATGGAATACAATCAGATTTATTTGATTCTAGCTTGATTAAAACAGGTCGGCCCCGCCAAGATAAGCATGTCAATCTTGTTCGAGTTTTACATGCCTATTTGGTTTCGGAATTCGAACAAGTTTTATCCACTCAATGATTATACACGAGTCCGTATTTGTTTTATCCGCTCGAAATATTTCTTAATCCTGGAGTTTGGATATATGTTTGTTTGCTTCTCAGCTCAATTTTATCACCTCGGGTATCTCGATCACCTTTGTCAGCTCGGAATTCTCGATTATAGTAGCTTCAGTTCGGGTTCCTATTGCCCAATCCGACATGCTATTATTGACAGTAGCTCAGTACTATGATTACGCCGGTTCCTCGTATGGGCTATACGAGCTGCCTATTTTATCAAGGATCGACATTCGAATTGTCATGGCTCTACCGACAACATGACTTGGGAACTCGGCACGACGCTTGGGATTCCGCCTCTCAGTGATCACTTTGCAAGTTCACATCATGGTTTGGCCTTTGCAATGACTACAGATTTGGGTCCTCACCCGACCAGTCTGAGTCGAGACATCATTACTTTAGTTCGACTAGAGGGGGGATAATTGTGATACCCTGATATTATCCGGGTGCGATTTAGACCCAAAATCGATGGACTCGACCATTTTCTCGGGCCCATTATACCATGGCCCATCTAGTCTGGCCCATTTTCTTAGTTAGAAGGCCCATTTTCCTTTGATTAAAAAGCCCATTTTATATCAAGCACATCCCATCCTTTTTAATTAAAGGTGGCATTAATAAAAAGATAAAAAATAGTGGGTTTTGAGATTTCACTATTTTCGATTCTTAGCTCATTTTCTTATAAAGAAACTACTGTAAAATTCTCGAAGTTTATAGTGGAATTTATACTGGACTAGGTCCCGTGATTTTTTCCCGTAAAAATCTTGGTGTTCTATCTATTTCTCGCATATAAATTTATTGATACAAAAATCGAACAAAAAGCAAGGTAACAATATAATAATAATACACACACCACATTTCAAGCTATCTATCTGATTTTCTCGCATTTCTGGCTTGTTGCTATCTCTTTTGCTCTATTTTCTACTTTAAAGCGATAACTTTTATGTATGCATCCTGAAGTATTAATTGGTATTTATGAGGGGATTCATTCATCCCCGCTCCGGTGTTTGCTATCAACCAAGCTGGTTTTTCTGTGTGAATTCACGATTTACCGATTGATTATTTGAAGTTGTTTGATCCGAAAATATTTCAATTTAAATTATTGGTTTTACTGCCAGACTGTTGTTATTTCTGGCAAAGCTATTTTGTTGTCTTATTTCTTTAAAAAAGTTATCATCTTATATCAATCAATATTTTCAATTATCGTGATTTTGTACAGATGTCACACACAACTCCTCATCTACCATCTGTCTATTCGTCTAACAACATTTATTTATTCACATATATTATTAATGAATTTATGGTTCGATGTAACACAACGGTGTCCTCTTTGTGAGTGAGTAGTTGATACCAACATACAATGTTTGCAGGGTAACTATCCATGAACGAGAATATTATTATCGAATGACCTAAACCAACATCTACCAAACCTCCATTTGTTCGGAAAGAATAACTTTAGCCGTCAATGATATATCCTCACTATTCATCGTACCTCTTGTGTGATTGTTCTCATAACTACTGAGGAAGAATTTTATACCTGATACTATGTATTGTATCACTGGTTTGAAGGACCCATTTGACTCTGGTGATCACTGCTCTCTCCAGTTTACGATACCACACTTCTGGTGCTATGCACTCTATCACTGAACATTGTAATATTACTCTTCCTGGTGTTTGTATTTGCCACGCTCAATACATGTATCTATCGTTGTTTATCGATTTGGGTCGTTATGTATTTTGGTCTTTGGATATTTCTTCCTTATCTTTATTATTATTTAATAATATAATATATGTTTATGCTTAAATAATCAATAACAAATGTTTAGATAAAAAAAGGGTTTTGAAAAAATTAAATTTGATAATAAAGCACATATAATACTTACGACCTTTCCCGAGAATCACGATGCCATAAATATATTATAATCATTATTATAGTATTAAGCTTCGATTTGACCACGCTATCGTGCATATGGATGTCAATATAAAATATTGAATTATGTAAATTACATAGAGGGAATCTTATTTTTAGATCATAAAATAAATAATTATTATTATATTCGTTGTGCTTATCCTCAATATTTAGTTTTTTGAGTTTTGATTGGTTCAAATATATATATATATATATATATATATATATATATAATATCCAAACAAACATATTGGTTTATCAACCGTCTCCCTTTATATTGTACCTAGTGATAAATATATATCTACGATATATATTGGGTCCCATCCGAGAAGCCCAATTAACCATTGCTAAACGGCCGAAGCCCGTAAATCACAATATCCTGAAAAATAGTGAATCTTCTAAAACCCTCACAAGTAACTGACGGAGACTGCAATTCGACTCTATTAGCTTCACGAAGGAAACGGCACTGGTGGCGGCCCTCACAGCTGCATCGGCGGCTTGTTTCCGGCGAGTATCTTTTCTATTTCTACAACTTTTCTCACTGCCTTGAATTGCTTTATTCTACTTCACCTTGTAATCCATTGGAATTAGATAAGATTAATTGGAGGAACGTGATATTTGTTCGTGTTTGTGACAGATGGTTGATAGTTACATAATTGAACTAGGAATCAATCGAAATTCACAAAATTGCTCAAAGTTCCAAACTTGGCGAAGTGCAGAGAGAGAGAAGGAAATTTTGCTCAAATTTTTTATTGCAGGCTACTGGATTGCCTTGATTAATTGATTCAGCGTCTTAATTATTTTCTAAACAACTCAACTAAGTTTCTATTTGCTAAAAAGTTTAACTTTATGAAGTTTGACAACAAGGAAAATCACGTAATAATTGGCGGTGTTTGTTGAATTCCTGCTGTGTAATTGATAATGAGTATCATTCTCTTGCTAAAGTGAAATGTTTATTAAGTTTGTGTTTTCGTTCTTGGGCAAATAACAGTTTGTGATTTTAGATGCAGCTTATTTTTTCCATAGTCATGCGTAATATATGAGCAAGTGTGTAGAGATTTTAAATGGGTTAGACATAATAAGCTCTAAAGTGAAGTTGCTTGATTGTTTTAAATTAGTTTGGATATTAATTCTGTTATATTGTTCAGAACTACATTCCTGTTCCACAGACGACTAATTACAAGTAAATCACCACCTCCACTTCTGTCATCACTACCTACACAAGTATCATCTCGACCTTTGATGGGATCTCAGGCGAGTGAATTGGAATGGCCTGCGAACAGAGTAAGGGATACCTTTGTCAAATTCTTTGAAGACAAAGCGCATATTCATTGGAAATCAAGCCCAGTTGTTCCTCTCAATGATCCCACCCTTCTCTTTGCAAATGCTGGTAATGTATTTTTCTCCCCTCCTTTTCCTCCCCCATTTTTACTGTATTGTAGTGGTGGTGTGAGCATTTTCGTGTTCTACCGAATACTGATGCTTTATAATATCGGGGGCGCAGGGATGAATCAGTTCAAACCCATATTTTTGGGTAACGTTGACCCCAACACGGAGCTAAGCAAACTGACCCGTGCTTGCAACACCCAAAAGTGTATCCGTGCTGGTGGTAAACACAACGATCTCGACGACGTGGGAAAGGACACTTACCACCACACTTTCTTTGAGATGCTTGGCAATTGGTCCTTCGGGGACTACTTCAAGAAGGAAGCCATTGAATGGGCTTGGGAGCTTCTCACCAAGGCAAGCCTACTCATATACCATCATTCATAATGGTTAAGATGGAAAGGAAGATGATATGTTTCATCCATTGTTTACCTTATTCCTTTTTCATCATTTATTTTTTTCAGGTGTATAAATTACCTAGCGATCGAATATATGCCACCTATTTTGGAGGTGACGAGAAACTTGGTCTTCCCCCTGATAGTGAAGCTATGGATAATTGGCTCAAATATCTCCCTCCTGAGCGCGTGTTACCTTTTGGCTGTAAAGTATGTCCATTCTTCATGTTCACTTCCGTACATATGCATGAACAGATATTCCAATTCTTAATTATGCTCCGAGCTGCATGAAAGTTGCTACAGCCTTGATTTAAGTTGGTACTAGGATTTTCAGCTTCACAAATGTTGTGGACTCTTGCTGCTTTCTATTACCATAACTATTACCATAAAGCCTTGGAGGCTGTGACCATAGCATTACGTTCTCACCTCACATTGTAACTGTATTATGAGGAAATGCTTGAGCAAAAGAATGGAGTCTGATGAAAAAGTGGTGCATGATAAACCAACGCTTCACTAACTGGAGTATGGCATGAGAATGGACAGATTATGAAAAGAAGCAAGATATATATTTGAAATAATTTATAGTTTAATAAAATCTTGTAAGTTGTAATCTTCATATCGATTCAATTTATTTATGAATATATTTTATATTCACATTTTTAATTTGTTCTCAGCATGCAAACTTTGGGTAGCTGACTGTTTTGAGGACACCCTGTGTCACTTAAATACTAGTTTTTCCCAATTCTTTAATTTAATTATATGCTGCTATGAATAGGACAATTTCTGGGAGATGGGAGATACTGGACCTTGTGGCCCCTGCACTGAAATTCATTTTGATAGGATTGGCAATCGTGATGCTTCATCACTTGTGAACAATGATGATCCTACAGCAATTGAGATATGGAATCTAGTGTTTATTCAGGTCAAATCATCATTGTTGTCCCATTGGCGCTTAAACTGTCAAAGCCTGATTTTGATTAGTTATCATAGGTTTCTCTCAGATCATTGATATGCTTTTGGTGGTTATTATCTATTCACAGTTTAACAGGGAACCTGATGGCTCATTGAAATCTCTACCTGCAAAACATGTTGACACTGGAATGGGTTTTGAGAGACTGACTTCTATTCTCCAAAATAAGATGAGCAATTATGATACTGATGTGTTCTTACCCATCTTTGATGCAATACAGAAGGTAAACTGCAAGAAAAATTTATTAAGTCTCATCCTTAAGAATTATTACCAATGATATTCTTGTTGCAAATTTTTTGGTCGAAGAATGTATAACAATGCGGTTTTTTATTTTTTGATTAATAGACAATAAATAGTACTTTAGATTTAGATTGATTTATGTTATGGTGTTGGTGTTGGCAAATTATTTTTCCATCACTGCTTATTACTTTAGAGTTGGATTGTGTGGTGTTACGGTCTTCGTTGGCAAAGTAATTTTACATTCCATATTCTCTACTGCAGTCTTACACAATATTGCATAATAATATCAAGTTCTATGAGTAGTTTCTGACCTTTCAACAGGCTACTGGATGCCGGACATACTCTGGAAAAGTTGGATCCGATGATGTGGATAATGTTGACATGGCGTACAGGGTAGTAGCTGATCACATTAGAACGATTTCATTTGCCATTGCTGATGGTTCATGCCCAGGTAAAGTTCTGTACTTAGTCTTGGCGATCAATTTAATTCATTGTTCTATGGTTGTCTTCAACTAGCAAAATGCAGTAGTATGTGTGAATGGACATTTCTCTCCTTAGCTCTCTCTCCACCATTAGTTTGGTTGATGACTTGATTTTACTAATTTTTTTAAAAAGATCATAAATTTCTCTAGCTGTATAGTTTTTATATGATGTGATGTTTAGCTATTGGCATTATTTTGTTTCCATGTGCATGAGAAGGCCTTCAAAGTTCACATATTTTAATGATGAGATTCCATGTTTTTTATAGCACCATTAGAAATATGCTCTACATTGGTTTTTAAACGTGTGATTGGAGTTCATGATGATTTAGTAATTTGCAGGTAATGAGGGGCGTGAGTATGTATTAAGGCGCATTCTTCGTCGAGCTGTGCGATATGGTACTGAAGTCCTAAAAGCTCAGCAAGGCTTCTTCAATGGGTACAAAAACAACAAGCGTACTTTTTTATGGTCATATTTCATATGGTTATTTATACACACATTAGATGGCTGGTCTACTTATGTTTGTACGTGTGTATATGTATGTATGTATACATGCATTTATGTGTACATATATTTATGTGTTTTTATATGTATCTCTATGCGTGTTTCTTTTAATATATTTTATATTACTTAACAAAATCCTATGATACCGCAATCTGTCTATTTTTCGGATGTCTGCACGTCTCTCTTTCTTGACTAAATTTTTATACTCTATGATATCATTTCATTATTCTTTAGTTTTTATCTCCTATTCTATGTACATAATTTAAATAATACGATCAATTTATTTCAGCACTGTGCAATTCATTTTTGGACTATTTGAGTGGTTGCAAATCGAAGCATTAGTATTCAATTTAGTTTCAAAGAGGTATTTGCTTGGATTAGTGTTTAGAGACGCATTGGGATCTCTTTAAGATATTTAATGTATGTTGGATGGATATGTAAACTTAAAGTTGGTTTTCAGCTAAACAAATTCACATTTTACATACATGCATACTTGCAGTGTATGTTATAATCAATGAGATTTTTAATGACCATCTATACTTTAAGTTGAACGACTCAATAACATTTTATGCTTTGGAATTGAATTTGTTTTTTTAATTTAATAACCTTAAATTGTAAATATTTTCAGATCCATGACCACTTGAGGTTCATTTTTAAGTATTTTTTCTTAGTAAAATTTGATTTTTTTTTATAAAATTGACCTTATCTTTTAAATTAAAAGAAATTTAACAGCTCCAGCCCTTTAACGAGTAGCCACATACTCGCACTGCCCTGGATTGTATATTTGTAGAAGCTTTTGGGCTGAGAACTTCCCAGCAGTTTCCTGCCTAGTAATCTTATGGTTTTTATTTGGTCCTGCTCGGTCATTAACAAAATGTTTTTGTTTTGCCGCATTTCCTGTTTTATGTACTTTTCTGACAAAATCAATTGATTTGTTGAATATTGTGTAATTTGTATTCTCTTCCCATTATTATATCATGACGAAAACAGGCTGGTAGATGTTGTGGTGGATGTCATGGGAGATGTTTTTCCCGAGCTGAAGCAACACAAGATAAAAATTCGGGACATCATTGCAGATGAAGAAGCCAGCTTTGGCAGGACTTTGGTTAAAGTATACATACTATTTCTGCTTACTAGTACAGATTCCTTTAGGTTGCACTTGGATTGACGGATTTGGATTTGAGAAAAAAGATTTGGAGGGAATAATATCAAATTACTCTATTTTGTAGGAATTTGAAATCCATTACATTAGTCAATAAACAAGTTAAAAAAGTAGAGGGAGGGATTTGAAATCCATGAATTTGAAGAGTACCAAACAAGTGGGATGAATTCATTATTATGGATTTGAAATTCTTAGTTCCAAATCCATCAATAGTTCCAAATCCATCAATTACACTCTTACCACAATATTCAATTTCAAGATAGCGTACATTATGAACTTCCTAAGCTAGGGGCAACCCTGATGTCTAATCTTATCCACTTTATCATAATTTAAAAGTTATCGGAAGCCAAAATGTTTATAATTTTTCTTCCGTTATTTCTTAAGATATTCTGTAATAGGTGGAGAATTGTTGAATATTCTATTTGTCAAACCAATCCGTTGCTAAGTGGATGCAGAAATGCACTTGGACTACGCTCAATTTTGTTATTATCTTATTGATAATGCTGGCCTAACCTATCTGTGCTCTTTGGTTAAATAGAATACATAGATTATTTTGCTTTCATGCAAGTATTATTAAATTACGTATAGAAGTCCATCGATTGTGATAGTTGGAAGTTGCGTGTTCATCGAGTAATCCACTTATGACCTCTTCCACAGGGAATTGAGAAATTTAAGAAGGCTGCTCAAGAAGTCCAAGGGACAACCCTCAGTGGGCAGGCAAGGGGTTCTTGTTAGCTTTTGTTGTTGTTTCAACTTTGTCTTATTCGTGTATGTATTATGCTCTGAATTAAGCCATCAACTAACTTTAGTTTATAAATATAGAACTTTATGAAGCAAAATTGTTTTTTTCTTGAATAAGAAATGAATTTGTTAATAAATATAAAGTGTAATTTGGGGAAATAAATAAACTTAAATGACAAACCAACTTTGAGGAGGTTATCATCCTAGTAGTTTTAGCTTTGACAACTTATTTTACATGCTTCCTGCTTGTCAAGGTTATGTATTTCACACTGTAATTTTTAAAATAAGCTTATGCCACTCCACCTATCCATTGGTGCTCGTCAATTTACTGGTTCTTTGTCTCACTGCAACAAATGAATGCAGGATGCTTTTGACTTATGGGACACATATGGATTTCCCTTGGATCTAACACAGGTGACTATCCAATCTTTTTTTTTTTGGCATGCAAAATAATTTTATCATAAAATAATACTGACAGCTTGTGTCTCCCAGTTGATGGCAGAAGAAAGAGGCCTGTCCGTTGACATTGAAGGTTTCAATGTGGCTATGGATAAGGCAAGAGAAAGGTCAAGGAATGCTCAAAATAAGGTGTAAGATTTGTGATTCTACTTGTTCATTTAGATACATGACATTAAATTTCGTTAATTTTTTACTGCTTGTTCAAAGTGAAATTTTGATATTGACGTATAAAAAATTGTCTATAATAAGTTCTGTTGAAAATTGGTGGGACATTGTTTATGAATATGATATATGCTAATTTTTGGAGGGTTATTTTGTATAATTTAATAGCAAGCTGGCGGTACTATTGTCATGGATGCTGATGCGACTTCTGTGTTGCACAAAAGAGGAGTTGCTTCCACAGTTGACTCATTTAAGTTTACATGGTTTCAGGTTTGTGCTTTGATGGATTTTTGTACTGGGTTTTTGCTTGCATGATTTCATAGTTATTATAATCGATTTCATAGTGTCAATTTATTGACACTAGCTATTGACACTAGCAACTATTTTATGATCTGAAGTTAATCCCCCATACTGATCAGGTGCTTATTATGAGTACGCCTATTTTATGATCTTTTAGTTTCTTTTACTAACTTTTAATCTCAGTTTTTGTGAACCCATCATAAATTCTCTATTTTTCCTAGTTGATTTGAATATCAGATGTTTTAAGTTACCTTGATTTTATGGTTCCTGAAGAAGACTCAGTGGTTTCTGCCCCCTTTATATTTCTGGTTATTTGTACATACATGTACTGAATTTTGATGTCCTTTCAATTGGACCCTGAAACTCAACCTGACTCTACCATGCTTTTCATTTTCATGCTGTAATTTTGTGTTTGCTCTGTGTCTATTTCTCATCAAGTGCAATTTGTGCACATTCACAATTGAATGGATGATCAAGTTTTACTTGGCCAGTTATCTTCTTGTGGAATCCATTGAGGATGGATTGAAGGTCTTTATTGGTTTTTTTCTTTATGGACTTGAGCATTCCAGTGGTTAAACATTTTGAAGGACAGATTTTTTTACCATTTGAACCTCTTCTTGATCATTTACAACATTGTTTCTGACTCGAGTCCTTTTTGTTGCAAACATGGCAGTCAGGACTCAGGCAGTATGATGGATGAGTGTTCCTTTTGTTGAACATTGATTTCTAATTCACTTTTTTGCATTATAATATTGGTTGATCATTGTAGTAATTGTTACCGCCTCTGTTGAGTGTGTTGACAGATCTTTAATCATTATTATTGTTATAATTGTTTTCATATGAATGAGAGTTATGCTGCTGATTGCGAATGGTTGGCCAGACCAGTTGACCTGGAATGGTCTGGGTACTGGGTCAACCACTTCTTTAGAGCTGAAGCTTTTAGAGAAATGTTCTTAACAATTTGTTACATGCATGTATTTGAATAATTAAGTTATTTTCTTCCTAAGAAGTCTGTTCCATCTAATCTGAGTCATACAAATCTGTTATAACATCCTTTTTAGAGGAGCAAATAAATTGTACCTTAAAGACTGATGTTTTCGTGTGGCTCATGAATCTAGGATCATGAAAGTGTTATAAAGGCTATTTACACTGGAAGTGAGTTTTTGGAAAGTGTTGCTCCTGATGAAGAGGTTGGCGTTATCCTGGAAACTACCAGCTTCTATGCTGAGCAAGGTGGCCAGGTGAATATTTTGTTTTGATATGGATCTGTAATACATTTGAATATAAGTGTAGCATGTAATTTTACCGTTTAAAAAGTGTTTTAACCGGGGAGTGAATCCAATGAACAAAGAAGTTACGTGGATTTGGAGCTAGATTTTCCAGGTTCAGAATTACTCATCTCTCTTTAAGTTAAAGATACACGCTGAGTCTAATGCTCTATTAGTTTATGGAGCTTAGTAAACTCTTTCATTTTCTGTACTCCATTTTGGTCCTTGTTTCTTGTTCTTTAATGTCAACAGTAAAGCAGCTCCTTTTATACATTGTCAAATCTCTCTTGGTTTGATTGCATGTTCGTGCGATACTTCAATATGAGCTAGAATTGACTCGGTTCTTTTCCTTGTAGATATATGATACCGGATTGATTGTAGGCCATGATGGAGTTTTTGAAGTGAGTAATGTTCAGGTCTATGGTGGGTTTGTTGTTCATATTGGCTCATTCCTTGGAAAAACTGGCAAATTGTATATTGGAGATAAAGCAATTTGTAAGGTAAAATATTCCTTCATGCACTTGTAGATGAGCTCATTCATTCAACATGCCATATGATTGCAGTTTTTTTTATTTTGGGTTGAGCAGGTTGATTATGATAGACGAACAATGATTGCTCCAAATCATACGTGCACACACATGTTGAATTTTGCTCTAAGGGTATGGCTCATGAATAAAGTTAATGGAAATGCCTAATGTTGGTGGTTTTTTATTATATCTCAAGTTTAGTCTTGACTAAATTGCAATGAGTGCAGCAAGTACTTGGGAATCATGTTGACCAGAAAGGTTCCATCGTTCTTCCTGAGAAATTGAGATTTGATTTTTCTCATGGTAAGCTTATTGTTATTTAACCAAATTCATTTACGAGCACTTCCAATTGTTTTTCAATCTGAAATAGGAAAACCTGTCAAGCCTGAGGAGCTGCAAAAAATTGAGTCAATTGTTAATGGACAAATACAAGAAGGGCTGGATGTATTCTCAAAGGAAACCAGGCTGGCTGATGCGAAGAGTATAAATGGTCTAAGAGCTGTTTTCGGGGAGGTAAGCTTCTTCAAATAATTTCTCTTTAGGTTGATTTATCTAGAGAGAGGATTAAATGTTTTATATTTTCCACTTTTAAATGTTGTCGTAAGTGGTCACTTCTGTTGATACAGGTATATCCTGACCCTGTCAGGGTAGTTTCAATTGGTAAGAAAGTGGAGGATCTACTTGCTGATCCTGATAATGGAGAATGGTTCTCAATCTCTGCTGAGCTCTGTGGGGGTAAATATAATGGAATTTAATTGGTATCCAAAGGTGGTTCTTTTTGGGATTCTAAAGTTATTTGTTCATGACTACAGGTACACATATGTCAAACACGAAGGAAGCCAAGGCATTCGCTCTCTTGTCCGAGGAAGGAATTGCTAAAGGAATCCGTAGAGTTACGGCAGTGACATTGGATTATGCTTTCAGAGCCATGGAACTGGCATCCTCCCTTGAACAGGAAGTAAATGAAGCATCCAGGACTGAAGGAACCATTCTGGAACAGGTTCTTAAGCTTATAATTCTAAATTGCGTGGACTGCTATATATAAAGATTAAAATTCCTACAAGAAGATATATCATTATATGTGTTCATCCTCTCTCTGTTCCACCAGTGACTTTATTTTCCGTAATTTAACAAATTAACTTTCCTTGCCCCCGATGTCAGAAATTAACCTCTTTAAATGGCCGTGTGGAGAGAGCATCTATCCCTTCTGCAAAGAAAGCTGATCTCAAGGCCAAAATCTCCGAGCTTCAGGTATTTTAGGTTTTCTTCTGTAAATTCTTTGTGGCGGTGGTTGTCAGTAGAGGCCCATTCAGCTGTGCTTGGCTTTAAAAATCACAACTGGGAATCCCAGGCAATTATCCCTTCTTTTTTATTTTTAATGGTTCAAGTGATTAGAAATGGGCGTTTGACTTGGAATACAGGTGCCCGTGTAAATTCTATGAGTTAACTGAGCTAGAATTTCCAAAAAAGTTCCACATAAATGGAATTGAGGTTAGGAATATTTCCTTTAATGAAAAATTATGAGTAAAATGTTGTAACGTTTTCCACAGAACTAAAGTAAAGAAAACTTTGTATTCTTCAGTTATTAGCTATCATTATCAAAATAGATGGTGAATACCAAACTTGGGTTCTCCGATTAACTAAAGATAATAGCATGCCTGGATCTAGCTGCGATTTGTGTGAAGGAACTGGTTTGAAAAAAAAAACAGGTATTCTAGCGTTAATGTGATCGAGGCCTGGTCGTAGGACTATCTTTCTACTATATGCTAGTTGTAGAAATTTGTAAAGTTCACACTTTGTCCATCATTCTTTTTTTTTAATTTTTGACATAAATCTGAGACAATTCAAGACGAAATATTTGAAGAAGGTTTCAAAACTAACTCCAAGATTTGTTGTCAGATTCAAGTGATTAAAGCCAAAAAGAAAATTGCTGAAGAGAATATGCAGAAAGCCATTGATAATTCCGTACAAATCGCTGAAGCTGCTGCTTCAAATGGTAAAGCTTACTGCATCTCGCATGTCAATGTTGGTTCAGATACCACTGCCATCAGGGAAGCAGTTGTCAAAGTCATGGAGAAGGTTTTAAGTTGTTCCCTACTCATTATGTTGCTACTCTCTTTTCTGATTCATAAGTTGCTTGAAATTACACCAGCCTTTGGACTTTCTTTGGTGGTTGAATAGGGTATGGCGATTATGGTATTCAGTAAGGATGAAACAGTGAACAAGGCCTTTGTGTGTGCTGGTGTACCGGAGAAAGATGGCAAGTACAAGCAATTAAACGTCACAGAGTGGTTGAAGAAAGTTTTGGATCCCATCAGCGGAAAGGGTGGCGGTGGAAAAGGGGGTCTTGCACAAGGCCAGGTTTGGAATGCCATTCTGTGATAGCTTATCATGATCGTAGCTGCACTAAATTGTTCATAAACCTAATAGCTCTGCAGTTTGCATGCGTTTTTTTTGTTGAAAATGGTCATATTTTTCAGATTACTTCTCCCTTATGTTTTAGTACCACTAAATGCCCATGCATATAAAAGTAACATGCTCATTTGCAGAGTAGGTTTTTAGTGTTTAATAGGGGTGTACCTGGGTGGGTTTGGGTGGGTAGGTATGAAAAAAATCATCCAACTCACTACATGCGGTTGCTAAATTGTCAAACCAAAATTGCACAACAAATATAGAAAACCGCGCGGTTCGGGCGGGTGCGGGGTGCGGGTGCGTGTGGGTGGTTAGCAGATCAAATAGAAATCAATTACAATTAGTGCATTTTTACAAGTTCTTAAACTAAAGTATTTACTGTCGATGATAATAAAACAGAATTAAAATTAAATAAAATAATATAGCAATATAAAACAATAAAAAATTAAAATCATGTGAACAAAAAATATAATATGAAGCGTAATTATAAAATCCTTGAATATCAAAGATAGTTAAAACAATAAATCATCAATCATATCACCGTCATCCTCAAAATTATATTTATATATACTCAAATCATATACTAAAACTGAAACGGAAAATGTTATCTCACAATACGAAATAGAAATATAATAAATTAAAGTATTAAAATCTTCCACAATCAAATTGTGATATCAATAACTTTAAACTTGTACAAGGAGAAGGACAATTCAAAAATAAATAAATAAATTCTTCTTAATATAAGATCAAGTTCTCCAAATAAAAAATATTTTTTGTTATTACAAAGATCATAATGAAAGAACTTAAAACTACTGTTTCTAAGTGAGTACAAGTTATAATATAAATAATACACAATAAATTAGCAAATTGAAATATTGATGATTTGAAAACTATAATTTGCAACTTCAACATCTAAAATATTTAATTTTATAATTAGAGAAATCTCTAACATATAAAGATGCGGGCGGGTTGGGTGGGTAGGCGGGTGAAGGTGCAACAATCCACTACCCACCCACATAAATGTGGTTGCTTAATGTTTCAACTGCATTACTTTTTTCGAAACTTAAGACGGGCGGATACGGGTGGGCAAGTGCGGGTTGTGCAGGTGGGATGGGTTGTGCGGTTTTTTTGTACACCCCTAGTGTTTAACATGAAAAGAAGCTCTTTGTTGATGAGACCCTTGCCAGAAAGCTAGCATGATGCTTATCAAGTGATCTGAAATAGAGGGCACTTAAAGTTCACTCCCATTCTTTGGCTGTGGGTGTATTTTGTGCTTCTTGCTGTCGAGAAACTGTTTACCAACTAAAAAATGATTTACAAACTATTGATCCCATCACTATTGTGCTTCAAATGGTAAGAAGTGTCGTGACATTTTCACTTTTCACCTGTTTGAGCATATGAGTTTGAGTGCGCATGCATATACCATATACGTGCTTGATTCGTTCCAAGTTAAATGCATGCTACTCATCATAGTTTTATTTAGATTTCCCCCCTTTCATTCAGGCAAGCGATTTATCCCATATCGCAACTGCAATGGATGTTGCAGAATCCTTTGCTGCCATGAAGTTGAAGTGACGCAAAGGGCATTTGACTTGTAAGAGACTATATTTCAATTGTCCACTAAACATTTATTGTTTCAGTATTTATAATACGTGTGAAGTTTACCCGGATTAGAAGTTTCGAGTGAATTCCACAGTCAGAATCAACATTTACTAAGAAATGAAAATGTATACTGGGGTTTTCTTCTCTTCTTTCGTTTTCTTATTGAATTTCCTGCACGGAGTTGTGCTTTCATTTTTTAACGACCACAGTGTGGAATATGTTTGAGAGTATGTAAATCGCATCGATGTTCTTGTTCGCAATGTGGATCGATTATATTCGTAAATACTAGATAATTACCAATAGATTTGATTGTTTCGGGTCCTACTTTCGCCGCCACGAAGGGGAGATTCCAGTGGGCCATTATAATGATAGATTCTCTTTGGAACATGACATGTTATTATTTATTCGTTTCTTGGCATAAGTGATTTTTTTTATACATTTTCTGATATATTAATTAGAAGGGTGAGCCTTGACGCAACGGTTAAAATTGCTGTCAGGTGACCTTGGAGGTCACGGGTTTAAGTAGCGAAAGCAATCTCCTACTTTGCAAGGAAATATTGCATACATTAGGCCAAAGTGGTCCGATCCCTTCCCGGATCCTGCAAATAGAGGAGCTTAGTGGAGCAGGGTTTGCCCTTTGCCTTTTGATATATCAATTGATATCTGTTTTAATAAGTTATTCTCATGGTAGAACGATTACATTTTACTAATTATGCCTTTTGATATATCATTTACATATCTGTTTTAACAAGTTATTCTAATTGTAGAACGATTACATTTTACTAATTATGTAGATTATATATGATATTTCTGTTATTTTATGTGATTATATCTTACGATCTCGCAATACAAAAATATACCTGATGTATCATATTATTCGTCCTGAAGCGTGAAATTATAAAAGCTAATTGTTAATATGAAATTATAAAAGCTAATTGTTGATAATGATCAACGAAATAAAAACATTACATTGAGGGTGCGCTTGGTTCGAGGATAGGATAAGAGATGGATAGATTAAAAGATGGATAATTGGTTGATAAATAAACTAATGGATAAACTATGTTGCGTTTGGTTCGTATGATTAATAAAGAATGATAACTAATATTGTGTTTGGTGTACTTGATAACTAGGTGGTATAGATTAATTTTATCCATAAAATGACAAAAATACCCTCTAATAGGTTTGCACGTATATCTATTATTTTATTTCAATTAAATTTAAATTAATCAAAATAATTTTATTTATGTAATTAAATTATTAATCAAAATACCCGAATAGGTTTGGCTAATAAATTCTTAGAATACATTATTAAAATTAATATCATATATTAATTAATAACATATAAAAATTTAAATTTATTAATAATACAAACAAACATTTATAATTGAGGTTTAAGTAATTTTCCAAACACATTATTATTTTAAAATAAAATAAAAAAATATTATTTTCCTAAAAATTATAATTTTATTACTATATATTCATAATTACATCCAAATACATATATAAATTTTAAAATACTACACTGACGTTACTTACATGAATATCAAATTACATACAATGTTCGTATTTTGGATAATACGAATCCAATCAAATGCAAACTACATCAGTAACCATATGTAATTTAATTATTAATAAAATATTATAATTAGTTATTATTAATAATAACTAATTATTAATAAAATATTATAATTCGTATTTTGGATAATACGAATCCAATCAAATTTTGGAACTAAGTAATGTTTCAAAAATTCTCTTCCCAAATTCCATATCCAAAAAATTTGAAAATATCATAAAATTTCGATGTGATATAGATGCTGCTATTGTCATGACTAACTAATGTTTAGTGTTCTTGATAATTATGTGGTATAGATTAATTTTATTCGCAAAATAACAAAAATACCATCGAATATGTTTTGCATTTATTCGATTATTTTATTTTTAATTAAATTTAAATTTAATCAAAATAAATTTATTTATGTATTTAATAATAAATAAAATATTATGATTTATATTTGGGTATAAAATATTAGGACTTAATTTTTATTTTAATTATAAAAAGGAATAATAGTGTATTTTGAAGGTTAGTAAAGTCAATTCAAAATTTATCACAGTTCATGTATAAATAATCACACCTACCATGTGGGATTTTTTATCATTCAATCCGTACCATTTTGTGTGAACAGTGTCGGGCTTTTCAAATTTTTCGGGCTTCTTTATCCTCCAGAAGAACAAATGATGTGGTTGATAAATAATTTATCCAGTCCTAATCACACGAGCAGAACGGAGCCTGACTACGTAGTTTGTCTAGAGATGAATGAGAAATTATGGGAGCAACAAAAGCAGAAACACACAAATTATTGAAGATGACTCAATCTACTACATACATTTATATATCATCACCATTGTTTACTGGAGATGCTTCAATGAGGTTTGCCGCAGACAATTTCATCATCCTCTATTCTTCTGACAGACTCCTGACTCTGAGGTTGACGGTTGAAACTTTTTTCCCATGTTATCCGTTCTTTAGGATGTTTAGGAGAAAAAAAATGATAACATAGAAAACGAAGGGTAAATTTTTTTAAGAGCGTCTAAATATAATTTTAGAAGAGGTAAAGTGTAATTTTACATTTTTTTTAAAGGTAATAGTTTTTTTGCCCTACCCAACATATACATTCGCCTCGAATGGTGATGTAAGTTATTATACTAGTGTGCACAATGTTTAAGATTCTTATTTCCTTAAATAAAGATCGATAGATTCAGGAAGAACCACAAGTCCACAACTTTGAAGTAAGTCGATTGTTATCTAAATACTTCAATTTCAAGGCCAGTTTGATCATATTATTAGGACGCTTCATTTGATATATGCTTCAACGGTCATCCAATGTTATTTATTTAGTTATTTGAAATACACCCTTTTTTTAATATTTTTTTTATGGGATTGCGGTTGAAGCACGTGAAGATTGACAGCTTAAAGGCATGCGCCTATTGGCTCAACTGTCAACACCAGTTTAGTGCAGCCCTCTGATAAAGTAAATGATTGAAGTGCCCCAGGGGCATAGCCGAGTTGGTAAGGTCTGTGGTGACGTAGGGGGTATCCCCTCGGCGCCAGGTTCGATTCCCGTGTGGAGCGCATTCCCTGCTGAAATATTGTGGGGGTGTGCTCTGGGGTCGTGGCCTGTAGATCCTCTCCCACAGATGTCTGTCAGCTCGGGCACATCCATCGGTTTACCTGGTGGCGGCGTTGAGGGGTCGGTTCCGTCACCCAAGGATTAGTCAGGCGAAAGCCTGGATACATTGTAAATAAAAAAAAAAAAAAAGTAAATGATTGAAGAAAATTAAAGCATGTACAAACTCTTTTCGAAGCTGTTTATTATTTTTATTTTTTATCTTTTATAATCAATATATCTTTGGCTAGATATATTTGAACTTAATCAATATAAAGAGATGACAAATTATTAGATCACTTCTCTGATTATGAGATGCTAAATCATAGGGCCTTATGGGAAATAATATTTTGATGCATTATAAAAAAAATAAATAAATACTTTCAATTATTGCTCAGTCCTAATTTTATTCATTAGATAAAAAAAAGTATATCAATTTCGATGTCCCATCTAACTAAAAACTTGGAAAAGTATTGTAAGTTATGTAGGCTTTATGTTATAACAAATGAAGGTTGTGTTGGAAATTTGAATCAAATTAAATGGTGTGTTCATTCATGTTGGGGTGCCTTGTTTCATGATTAGATGCTTCCAAATTAAATGGTGTGTCCATTCATGTTGGGGTGCAATGTTTCATGATTAGATGCTTCCAAATTAAATGGTGTGTCCATTCATGTTGGGGTGTAATTTTTCATGATGGATGCTTCCAAATTGTGTCTCTTGATGACACCACTTGGTATACTATATAAGAAACAACCTTTGAATGAATTAGACATGGAATTTGAGTAATTCACATCATATTTGAAAATGGAATTTGAGTAATTCACATCACGTTTGAAGATGGAATTTTGGAAATTCACATCATATTTGAAGATCAAAATTTGAGTAATTTTGTGAGTCTTCATGATTGTTATGGTTGAACGTTTTTAGACCTTTGTGGTTTAAAGGATTTGTGATTTGGAGTGCTCCTATCACAAATCATAGTCGTTGTATCTTGGGAGACAAATTGCCAAAGTAAACCGTTAGCACCGTAGCGGGGCAATATTGTCTTAAGGACAGAGATTCCAAATCTCGCCTCGACATTTCTAATACAAAGCCATTTGTTGTTTTTGCTTGCTACTTTCCTAAGATACACATCCAATAAATTTTATACAACAATCTTAAGACAATATGAGCAACAAATGGTTTCGTCGAGTACAACAACGACTCTCGTTCATCATGGTGAAATGCCTGAAAAGTTCAATGGAAACGATTTCAAGCGATGGCAACAAAAGATGTTGTTTTATTTGACAACCTTGGGGTTGGCAAGGTTCCTCAATGATGATGCTCCTACTATTATGGAGAGTGAAACCGACAATCAAAAGAGAGTTGCGGTTGATGCGTGGAATCAAAGCGATTTCCTGTGCAAGAATTATATTCTAAATGGACTGGACAACACATTATACAATGTGTATTGTCTAGTGAAGACGGCCAAGGAATTGTGGCAATCCTTGGAGAAAAAGTATAAATCCGAGGATGCCGGCATGAAGAAATTCATCGTTGGGCGATTCCTGGATTTCAAAATGGTTGATACAAAGCCTGTGATAGCACAAGTGCAAGATTTGAAAGTAATCATGCACGAAATTCATGCGGAGGGAATGATTCTAAGTGACTCATTCCAAGTGGCCGCCATGATTGAAAAGTTGCCTCCGTCATGGAAGGACTTCAAGAATTATCTCAAGCATAAGCGAAAATAGATGAATCTTGAAGACCTTGTGATTCGCTTGAGAATCGAAGAGGACAACAAAATTTCTGAAATGTTACTCACAATGATGTTTGTGATGGAAAGATTGTGCAAACTAGAGATGTGAGAAAAGTAATTTGTTACTTTATCAATATTTGCACATGATATTGTTGTGACTTTTTTGCTATGAAGCAAAAACGAGGCCAGTGATGTGTTTAAACACTTCAAGAATGAGATTGCAATAAAATTTAGCAAATGAGTTTTGCTATGGGAAATTGTGAGTAGATTATACTTGTGTTGTCTAAGAATTTGACGCTTAAGCTTGAATCTGCAAGACTATAAAATCTTGAATTCGAGTTTCTAAGCTTTGTACGCTTAAAACACAAGTGATAAATCGAAGCCACAAATTTTGATTAGGCGTTGCAATATCTCAAATTGGTTCATTTTGAATTTCTAAGCTAGTACGCTTATAACATGAATTTGCAAGTTTTAAAAAAAAACTTGAATTCAAGTTTTCTAAGTTAGTGCGCTTAAATTGCAAAATGTGAACCGAGTTTGAGAATATTATCCAAGTTTTAACTTTTGTAAGCAAGTACGCTTAAATCCGAAATTTTCAAGAAATAAAAACTTGAATTTGGATTTATAAGACTATAACGCTTAGAACTTGAAACACGGAAGTTTGAACGCCAGTGCACTTCGTTACTACCCGAAGTTGTGGGGGTTACAATTCTAGGATTCAATCACTTACCACATTTAGGCAAGGACGAAAACCTTGTGATTGAAGGAAAATAGAGTTTCCTACAATATTTGAAATGTGGGGGTACTTGGCTAAACTAGAAATGAAGGCCAAAGTAAAGTCATACTAAAAACCAAATAAAAGACATGAAGAGTTTGACAAGTCATGTTGTCAAATATATTAATGAGTGTGACAAATGTGTACACACCTAAGCATAGGTATGCTTGTGTATTGATGATATGCTCATTGGAGAAGCAATTTAGAAATCATCAAGTAACAAAAGAAAAAATGTTGACAAAACATTTTGACATGTGTGCATCAAGAATAATGTTTGGAATGAAGTTTCCAAGACACTTGAAGAACGAAATCTCAAGGATTAATTCGAGTTTCAAATTTTAAGCTTTGTGTTTAAATTTCAAGTTTGCAAGAAATGTAATCTTGAACTTGTAATTTTTATGTGCTTAAAAATTTTGAATTGTGAATTAAAGTTGAGTATTTTGATCTGGTCTCGAATTTTGAAATAACGCGTTAACAACGCTTAAAATTCGATGATGGAAATATCCTAAAAGGATAAAATGAGGCAAAAAAGGTAATGTGATTATCAAAAATGAATATATATTATTGTGGAAAATTCTCTATGGAAAACATATAAAGCTTCTTCGGCCGAGTTGCTTTATAAGTTGTTAGAGAAAAATCCTATGCATGCAACTAAAATGTGTTGCGATAATGCTATATGATAAAATGATCTCTAGTGGCATAATCATGAGTGATTATGTGAAACCGCGAATCCGCATATAAATTGGTTAACCGAGAGATCATGTGGAAAGTTTATCGAGGGGAATGGGGTTAAAACCCTATAATCAAAATCTCATAGTGGATACCCAACCTTGTTGACTGGAGATCCCAAGATCTAGGTTCAAAAGGGACAACTAAATTATGAGATTGTATAAACACCTTGGAGAATTAATCTCCGACCCATTCCTATGATAAGGGGTGTAGCCTGTAAAAAGGGTACGAGGATAGGCAAAATGCCTTTAATGATTCCTAAGACATATAAGAATATGTTGGAGTATAGCGGGATACTCTTCTAGAAGATCACCTACGTAAGTGCGAAGTGTGGCCGCTTCAAAGATGAAAAGCACTTATGAAACCAAGCGTGGTCCATGGCCGAAACGGACACAACCGTAAGAAACCAATACGAAGGTTATAATTATTATGGTGTGGGTTCAATTGTGTTGGTTTACACCAACGACTAAATAGTTCAAGACTATAAGTTCACTATTAAGTCAAGTAAATCCGATTGAATACTACTACGGAAGATTCAAAGCCACAAGCTATCTCTCCCGATGCCATAATAGTTCGTTAAAAGCGCTCAATTACATATATGCATTAATTTAATTCATGTGGGGGATTGTTGGAAATTTGAATCAAATTAAATGGTGTGTCCATTCATGTTGGGGTGCCTTGTTTCATGATTATATGCTTCCAAATTCAATGGTGTGTCCATTCATGTTGGGGTGCAATGTTTCATGATTAGATGCTTCCAAATTAAATGGTGTGTCCATTCATGTTGGGGTGCAATGTTTCATGATTAGATGCTTCCAAATTAAATGGTGTGTCCATTCATGTTGGGGTGTAATTTTTCATGATGGATGCTTCCAAATTGTGTCTCTTGATGACACCACTTGGTATACTATATAAGAAACAACCTTTGAATGAATTAGACATGGAATTTGAGTAATTCACATCATATTTGAAAATGGAATTTGAGTAATTCACATCACGTTTGAAGATGGAATTTTGGAAATTCACATCATATTTGAAGATCAAAATTTGAGTAATTTTGTGAGTCTTCATGATTGTTATGGTTGAGCATTTTTAGACCTTTGTGGTTTAAAGGATTTGTGATTTGGAGTGCTCCTATCACAAATCATAGTCGTTGTATCTTGGGAGACAAATTGCCAAAGTAAACCGTTAGCACCGTAGCGGGGCAATATTGTCTTAAGGACAGAGATTCCAAATCTCGCCTCGACATTTCTAATACAAAGCCATTTGTTATTTTTGCTTGCTACTTTCCGAAGATACACATCCAATAAATTTTATACAACAGGTTGAAATTTAAATAATTCAACACGTTTTTAGTAAGATTATATATATATAATATAATAATTCAACACGTTTTTAGCAAGATTCTTGAGTCCGTACCTTTCATCAAATTTCCTCGGTATTTCCACGAAGTTTTTGAATACATAATTACGGTTTATTTAAATATCATAATTTGTGATTGGTGGCCATGTGATAAGGTTGCCAAAATTGACTGTTTCACGCTGTCCTTTGATGGCTTAATTATTCAGCACGACAGAATTACCAAAAAGTCCTTGTTGACTATCCATTCAAGGTTCCAATTCTTGTTCCTATATATACAACCCCTCTACCAAATGTAAAGTCTCAGATTAACCTTCTTGCTTAAAACATTTTCGAGCAGTTTTTCAAAGACTTTTTGAGTTCATATTTACAGAAACTTCTTTCCTTGTACTAATACTAAATATGTCGATTATGACAAGTTCTATCGTTATTGGGCACAAGCCGACTCGATTCCATTTGAAGTCATATCTGCAGAGACCTCAAGATATGCCATGGAACCCTGTATCCAAGTTGGGTATCTCAAATTTCAAGAATGTTGAAACCAGATTTGGGGGCAACAAATCAAGGCTGCACTTCGCTAACAAACCCAAAAGGTGTGTGTCTGTATAGGTTTAGTTCTTCATAAAAAAATGATTGTCATGAAATTAGTAAAATATAAAGTTATGCATACAAGTACAGATGATTCGGTGAATTTTTAAGATAAAATTTAAATATAAGTACATATCTTCTTGCTAGATTGGTTGGAATATTGGATCTCATATTTCTTTGTATTGCAGGAATTCCTTAACAGTGTATGCTAATAGTGTGGGAACTCCATTGCCTTCTTCCCCCCCTTCCGGATCAACGTAAGTCAAATTTGCTCATCTATAACTGCATATATATATATATATTTTCTTGAAATATAATGACTTCAATTGCATGAATCAATCCTGATCTTATTTACCAAAATTGCAGCAGAAGTTGGATTCTTGGAATGGTGGTATCCCTGATACTACCCTTTTTCTCTCACAAATGGGGGCCATTATGGGTCCTTAAAAGTAAGCAACTCTTCCTACTTTTGGGAAAAAATTGAAAAAGAGTATATTATTTTTGTAACCCTCTCAACAAATGATTTCTGTATACGTACTTTTACCTTCGAGGAGTGACTCATTGGATTAATCTTGTTATGTGCAGATAGGATTGACACTACAGTGCAAACAGTGGAAGATATAGTGGAAGCGGTGGAAAAAGTGGCGAGGGAAGTAGACAAGATTGCTGAAGACATATCCGATGATCTTCCCCAAGGAAAATTTAAAGATATGCTTGATTTCGTTGAAGATATGGCTGAAAAAACTGCTGAAACTGCTGATTCTCTCGACAATCTTATTGACAAGGTATTAATTTACTCTACTTTCTTGATTTCATTGAGTATTGTTTGCTGTGATTGATTAATTAATAATCATAAAACTGAGAGTTTGTTTTAGGCTAATGATTGTGAATAAATGCAGGTTCAGGAAGCGGAAGAACAGTTGGAAGGCATAGTTGAATCTATCAACAAAGAAGTCAAAAGTTCTCCTAAACAAGCAACGTAGGGAAATTGACTATTGCAAAAATTGTTTTATGTAAAATTCTTTAATTTTATTCAGTTGTTGTATTAGGTAGACTGATTAGATATCACCATTGAACTTTTGTATATAAATAAGCACAACAAAGTTCTAATAATAAATATTTATTAAATTATTTTTCTCGAAAATAGTTTTCTGAATTATTTTCTGTTTGAAAATTTAACTTTGTTAGCTCAAAGATTAAACTAATCTATGAAAATAAAATTATTGTGTTGAAAAAGCCTGTGACCGATTGATAGACTGAAAATGAAGCCTAAAATTTTTGAAATACAGATCACATTCCACCTGAGATGTATTTTCACAGTCAATAAAAGATTTTGGCCTATTATTATTATTTCTAACAAATAATCTACCATTTATTTGAGTTATTAAATGCATTAAAGAATTTACAAATGCAAATACCCTTCAAATTAATGAATTTACCCACCTACCGCCTCTCTACAATATGTTGTTAGGTGGAAGCAGCTCATCATTGGGGGCTTAATTTGCTCCATAAACATACAGACCAATATAATACATAGATAGTTTATTTTTAAACAGTATTATACCAAAATAAAAAATAAAAACTATTCTAATCTTAATTCGTGTAATTATTAAAAATTCAATTAAAAATTGGAGTCACACGAATTCTTCGTGAAAAAAAAAATACGACAAAAAAAGCAAAACTTTTATATAATTGACATAATTGGTATATCAAATATCTGCACAGAGTATTTTGGAGGGAATTAAATATTCCCATTTTCTGTTATTGTAGTATTCAAACTCAAACCAATTGTCTTATTTATACAAAGAAGAAAATGTGAAGCTAAGTAAACTAAAACTAAGTCAATTAACTAAAGCGTGTATATGAGTTAAAAGTTAGTGTCAATGTGTCTTGCATCAACACTCCCCCTCAAGCTTGGTAGAGGTCAACCATACCAAGCTTGGACGTTAAGTGAGCATGCTGCCCTTTACTCAAGCTCTTTGTGAATATATCAACTAGCTTCGTGATTCAGTGGAGATGTATGCAGTTTGAATAACGCCATCATTGATCTTATCACGAATTAATGACAATTAATTTCAATGTGTTTTGTACACTCGTGATACATCGGATTTAAAACAATATATAGTGTTGATTTGTTATCACAATGTAAAATTGTGGGTGCTCGAACATCAACCCCCATGTCAGTTAGCAAACCTCTAATCACTTTACATACCGTGGCCGCCATTGTTCTGTGCTCAGCTTCTGCTTATGAGCGAGAAGCAACACTCTTGCTTTTAGTTTTTCACAACTCCAACGACTCCCCTAACTTCACACAAAATCCAGTAACAGACCATCGAGTCATGGGGCAAACAGCCCAGTCAGAGTCACAAAATGCAGTAAGAGATAGAGAATTTTGCGAAGGCAACAAAATGCCCATTCCAACATAACCCTTGATATATCTCATAACCCGAAAAACAACTTGAAAGTGAGAGTGTTCAGAGGCATGTATGAATTGAGTTAAAGTCTGCACCACATAACAAATGTCAGGACGTGTAATTGTTAGATAAAGCAAGCGGCCAACAAGACGTTTACACATTAGGGTTATTGATTGAAGGATCGATAACATAGGAATTATGAGGCTTAAGCAGCAAATCCAGCTCATTACTTGTCATCATGAGATTTTGTTCCATGGGTGTATCAAAAGGCTTCCTACCGATTAAACCAGTCTCATCAATTAACTCAAGAGTATACTTTTTTTTATTTAAATAATCCCATTTTTTTTATCTTGCCACTTCAATTCCCAAAAAATACTTAAGCATACCAAGGTCTGTAAGTTTGATTTGGGAATGCATATACGACTTCAAAGCATCAATGCAACTAGTATTCGAATCAGTGATCACAATATCATCAACGTAAACAAATAATAAGCTAATATCAGCACCATTCAACTTGACAAATAAAGAATAATCATGCTTAGATTGTGTGAAACCACCCTGAATTAAGATGCCAGCAAAATTTGAGTGTCGTTGTCGAGAAGCCTGTTTAAGGCCATACAAAAGATTTTTGAAGCTTACAAACCTTGCAACTCCGCCTGAAGATGATAACCATGAGGAAGTAACATGTATACTTCATCATCCAAGTCCCCTTGAAGAAAAGCATTATTAACATTCATCTGAAAAATAGGCCGATTTTTTGCAGCCGCAACACTAAGAAGACATCGAATGGTAACAACTTTTGCAGTCGGTGAAAACGTTTCATGATAGTCTATGCCATGTTGTTGCAGTATAGCCCTTGGCGACAAGGCGGGCTTTAAACTTGCCCACAGTACCATCGGCATGCCTTTTGATTTTAAACACCCATTTACAACCAATAGGTGTAACATGGACATGAGGCACGACTAAATACAAATATGGTTGCCCTAGAATGCCTTAAGTTCTAGTTCCATGGCTAATCTCCACCTAGGATCAGAGTTTGCTTCATGGTAGGGAAAAATGTTCTTATCTGATGATATAGAGGCCAAAAAACTTCGATATGAATTGGAGAAATTGGAATAAGAAAGATATTGGGAAAAAGGATAAATGCACTTACTGCAATGACTTTGTGGCAAAGTGGGACAAGAATAATCATGTGTCCAGAAAGGTGGCCACACAAGTCCGTGAGGATTTCCGATGCTGAGAAGTATTAGGAGGCAAAATGTCTATCTGAGAAGTGGCATCAGAATCAATTGAAGATGGTAGCAGGGCTGACTCCGGCAGGAATTGTGTCATCAACCAAGGGATGTGCAGAGAAGGAAAAATAGATGAGATAGGAGAAGAAGATGCAAAAGGGAATATATCTTCATGAAAGATAACATCCTGGGAAACAAAAATATCTTTTCGGAGTTGAGATCTTGAACCTTATACCCCTTTTGAGTGTTCGAATATCCTAAAAAAACACATGAAGAACTAGGGGAAAATTTATCCTGAATTGGTAATTTAGAAGCATAATATAAGCATTCAACAACTCTCACATGATGGAATGATAGCGGTTTGTGAAACAAAACCTCGAAATGAGTTTTGTTATCCAATAAAGGGGTAGGAAGTACAATTTATAAGATAAACGATAGTGGTTAACACAATTACCCCAATATCGAGAGGAAGAGAGGATTGAAATCTCAAAGCTCGTGCAATGTTTAGAATATGGCGATGTTTACGTTCTACAACTCCATTGTGGAGTATAAGGGCAAGAATTCTGATGAATCATACCAAGATTTGAAAACGACACTTGACATTCGGACTTAAAGAAATCCAAGCATTATCAGTGCGGATAGATTTAACACTGGTAGAAAATTGATTATTCACCATAGAAAAGAAAGCACGAAGCATATATATAACATCAAGTTTTGAGTGCATGAGAAAGCCCAAGTACCTCTTGAAAAATCATCAACGATCGTTAAAAAATACCGCTCATCAATATATGTTGGGATATTAAATAGTCTCCAAATATCAACATGAATGAGTTGAAACAAATGTGTAGTGGTCGAGCTACTGTAAAGGAACTTAAGTCTAGCTTGTTTAGAGATCGGGCAGATAGCACATTGCTGTAAATTAACATGTTGTGACAAAAAAAGCAACATTTTCATTCGTATAGGAGATATATGTCCCAAGCGTTTATGCCAAATAATATCAGTAACATGATTACAAGAAAGTTTATCTTTATTCGAAAGTAAAGTATTACAATAAGGAGTGGGAAGAGAACAGTTATTTGCAAAATGTGATTGAAGAATGAATGAAGAACTGGAATCAAACACGTATAAGCCATGCTCTTCTTTACCAATCCCCACAATCTTCCTAGACTTGAGGTCTGAAAGATGTAAAATTTTGGAAAGAAGACAACAGAACATTGATGAGATTGGGTTAGTTTGGACACTGATAACAAGTTGAACCGAAAACTAGGAATGGACAGAACATTATAAAGAGTTATATGATCATTGAGATCCACGGAACCTACATTGCTAACAGGGATGATAGAACCATTAGGCAAACTAACTGAATTGATGGTATTAGTTATGGATATAGAATCTTTCAGCAATAAAGAAACTCCCTACCATTCAGTAGCTCATGTATCAATAATCCATCGAAGTCGAGCATGTAATGAAACACAATTCTGAGATATACCTGTCATGTTAGCCAACACTTCAGTAGTAGAATGCCCATTGTTAGCTCCCAATAGCTTCAATATTTCATCATATTGGGCTTTCGTGAAAATAGGTGCATTAAAATCTGTCTTGCCACCTTAACAGCTTTTGGACCCTCATTTTGCACAACATTAACATCTGCCCCTATTTTCTTGTTCGGAATGAATGGCTTTCTGGTTTGTCCTGAATTCAGGGACTTATATAATCTGTGGCCAGAAGGATACTCAATTATCTTGTAGCAATTGACCTTAGTGTGACCAAGCCAATTACAATGCTCACAACGAACTACTTCCTTTTTCTTGTGAGCATTATTGGTATACTGATTGTTAGAGTAAAAAACAGAAGCAGGACTCTGTGCAGGTAGCAAAGATTCCTCCTGTGAAATAATGGAAAATTCTCGTCCAACAGTAGGTAGGGGACTCATCATCAAAATTTGAGTATGTGCATGTCCATAGCTCTCATTAAGTCCCATTAAAAAGTTCGAGATATTTCCGGGAAGTGATACACTCACATGAAGGAAGTGCTACCAGATAGGAAAATTCATCCGCAATTGCTTAAGTTTGCAGTAATACACAGAAATCGATGAATCACCTTCCACTAATTTACCAATATCTCTGTGTAAAGCAAAGATTCTCGAGCCATTAACCTTATCATACTGCTCCTTAAGGTCATTCCACACTTGTGAAGCACCGGTAGAATATACGATACCACCAAAGATCTCTTTTGAAACCGTATTCATGATCCACGATAAAACTAAAGCATTACATCTCTCATTGCTGAAGTGTAGTATTATCAGCCGAAGGCTTCTTAAAAGTGTCATCGATGAAACCTAATTTGTTCTTAGCTCGTAATGCGATCAACATCGCCCTACTCCAAATAACTCTCAGTGCCTATCAAAGGATCGTTAACAAGATTCATATCTGGAGTGTCTCAAGCATTAAGATAGAGTGGATCATTGAAGCTCGAACCAGCCATGGGGGAAGTGCGCATAAAACAAAATTCACGACAAAAAAAATAACTGGAACTATATCAGCGTCCTGAACAAATCACGCGAAGCTGAAAATGAACAGAAATCGCGTAAAAGGATAGATCAAATGCTGATCTAGTTAGACTGTGATACCATATCAAATACTTGCACAGAGTATTTTGGAGGGAAAGAAATATTCCCATTTTCTATTATTGTATTCAAAATCAAACCAATTGTCTTATTTATACAAAGAAGAAAACGTGAAGCTAAGTAAACTAAAACTAAGTTAATTAACTAAAAGCGTGTATATGAGTTAAAAGATACGTGTCAATATATCTCACATCAACATCGTAAGTAAAGAGACATTAATTCCAATGTTTTAGGTAATATTAGAAATTTTGAAAGTAATCAAGATATGTGGTGCTATAACAAGAAAACTGAAATTTAAACAAATGAAAATTTAATTTGTTAGTTACATAAGTGAAATTATAAGTGGAGCATGTGACAGTTATTTTTGATAAATTCGTTAAAGAGATATAAAGTTATCAAGAACAATGGAAATGTTTAGTTTCATTTTTTGATATTTTTCAATGTATAATTTTTTTTTATTCTGTGATATATGTGATTTTATTTTTAAAAGAGATAGTTTCGATAATTTATAAAATTTTAGAATATAGTGTATTATGTTGTAATATATTTTAAAATCATATTTGAAAATTTGTTTAAGTTAAATTAAAAATAATATTTTTATTTTGAAGTAGTTATTTTTCAAAACAAAAATAAGCGAGGGCGGTAAATGCTATGCTAGTGCTACTATGATAGTCGTAAAACAATTGCAGTTATATATAATAAATTAGTGATGTTATTTACAATTCACTTAATGAATATATTTTATATATTAAATAGAGTTTAAATAACACGAATTAAATAACATTTCCTACAATAAATAAATATACACGTTTTTAGTTAATATTATTTGAACCTTTAATTAATTCGTGGATAGGTTTGTTTTTTCAGACCTTCGATAATTTTGAGCCAACAGCAAACTAAACAAGTACTCACCAGCAAAGGACACCAAAGATCAAGATCTGTCTTTTTCTTTTAGTCACCATTTGAAACACACCAAAACACTGTTGCAGTTCCATTAAATTTTCACACAACATGAGAACGTATCTATCAGTATAACAATGCAAAATGGATGTACAACACATGATCTGTATTATGTATATGATTCTAAGAGACAAATTAAGGAGTCTTCCAGAATTTGAATGGAGTTCCATACCAATTACAGTCTTCACATTGCAACGCAACTGCAGGTGCTTTCGCGACACAAAAATTAAAGAATCCATGGCAATTCGAGAGGCATATTACAAAGAGAACCTTTTTTTTCCCACTTGCTAGAAGTAAAACTGTGCATGTGAAATTATTTTTCCGAAGTCACTGATGGCTGAAGCATCGAGGCAACAACAACCTGTATGGAGCCACAAATGAAATTCATTTTCAAGATAGTTTTGCAGCAGAAATGGCTTTTGAAGCCTACAATTAGGACAGAAAGTATTACAGAATTCAATTTACTATCCTTGTGAGCTAATTTAACTGTTTCCAAAGACTTGTTTATGATAGAAATAAGTAAAGTTAGATCGAATTCAGGCACCTAAGATGAGATTAAGACTTGCTTGTCTATTGTGCAATTATGATTATGTGCTAGAGATCGATGTCAATGGACGAATTCTAAGCGATGACTAAAAATGAATAAGAAAATAAAAAAAATTATATTAAAAAATGGATTCTTTCAACATCAGATTGACGCTATTGCATTTGTTTAACATGACCTGATTATCAAACTTCATAAGAAGGGAACATACCGTCAAAACAAAATCCTTAAGTTTTCTCTCTATTTTTTTCGGTTTGAAACGGCCAGCTGGGTGAATTGACTTCATCTGAAAATAAATGCTACATTAGTCCAGACAATTTTGATAAAATAAAAATTATAACTATCACGTCCAAAAGTTTACTGGAGCAACTGAATCAACGGATGCCTAATGTTTTGCAGAATTTGTTTTTGGAAAATGGTGTGCAGTGAAATGGGAAACCTTTAATCAAATGCATAGGGATCATCAGCATAGGGATTCAGAGATCCTTCTGAGAACAAATCGCCTAATTTGGAAGGATTTTGATGGCCTCCACCTTTGATTCCCTGCAATAAATGAACTGAATATTAGGAAAACTACAGATATTGCAATTCTTTCTGTCTCTCACTCCAAGTATATGTGTGTTCCGGAAATAGTCAGCAGACAGAGGCACTAGTTGCAAGAAGAATCTTTTTTTTTTTTGTGGCATTACCTGAACCATATTACAGGTATATGAACAAGACCAATCAGCACGTAAGCTTCTTACCCTGTTTGCTAAAACTACTAGTTTATAATTATAAATTTGGATCTACTTTAACCAAACACGGATAAGTAGTTATTGTCAGATTACTGCTTACAAGAACTTTGTCAAATACAAAATAGTAGTCAGTGGGACTACTAAATAAACTCAGACTATATAAACAGATCACAAATGGCAGGTGCAGAGAAAGCAAGACATTTTAAGGATTGGTTAGTGTCTACTCACCTTGGTTGCTTGATTGGGAGTCTTAGCTTTTGGCGTACCTCTATTCCCGTGCTTTCTTGGGTCCTGAAAGTTGAAGAATGGAATCAAGAGTTCAATCATAACCAGCTATAAAACATTAAGCAGAAGTTAAATTATAGCTGTTATGTAATTACATACCCCAAACATTACTGTGCTCTTAGTTTTTCTTCTCTTTGTGATTGTTCTTCCATTTGATGTTTCAATTTCATATTCACGGTGAGTCACCTGCGACAATAAGTGGTTATTGAAAGACAGATGATACTAATATCAGTATCTTGGTTAAACACGAACCAAAATAAAATCAATAAGCACACACCAGTGGGAACACATACAGAGGTCCATATATATGAGAATTCATGCATTAACTGCAAGTGTGATCTTACCTTCCTACTATGCTTAGGAAGACTCATTACACTTCCAGGATTCACCTTTTCCACCCTTTTCAACAAATTTGACACTGGTGTTTGAGATTCTTTCTGGTAGGGGGAATCCTGCAAGAAACAAATGAAATGCATGCCTATCATAACACCGGTTTGTGAATCAACTGTAAAAGAAAATATCAATTCTCCTTCGAGCTCACCTGTTCATCACCTTCTGTTCTGCCCACATCATGCTTAATTCTCTTGCCACTTCCAGATTTTCTCGTCTTGTTTGAAGAAAAAAATTTCTAAAATGTTAAAGAACAGAAAAGATGAAGAATTCTGTTCAACTGATACAAAGTAATCGAAAATATGCTTCCAACTGAAGACATCTGGTACTTTTTGCATCTTTCCGAATTAAGTATAAGCTTTTAGCAACTGTAATGCATGCAAATACAAATAATAATAACTGAATCATGAGTTATATTAGATCAGTTTATGGCAACCTCCTGAATGTTTGTCATTATTATAATATTATTATGTACAATCATATTTGTCAATAAATCTCAATTTCAATCTCCCAACTTAATCACCATTTGAATAGGGTTTTCATTCCATTATATACAGGAACAAATTACAATAAGAAACCCTAATAATCCGCCTAAGAATCCCTAAGATTTTGTTAAATCTATTAGTTACCATTTATATTACAAATCGAACAATATCATAGCAAATATTACTATATCTATCTATTTAATATCATTGGCACCCCCCCCTCAAATTGATGCTAGTCGATCAAAAAAGCATCAATTTGTCAATCCAAATCGGGCTAATCCATCGCAAACACTTGTGCAAAGTACGTATCGCACCGCGACAAAAATATAAATGCACAACACCCGTGCAAAGCTCAAACGCACAACAACAGTGCAAGGCTCAAACACACAACTACCGTGCAAGGACACAGCAAATTCCGCGGCAACAAGTACCGATCACCGCACACAAATCAGAAACCCACGAGATGTGATGATCCATGAGCCAGAAAGAACTGGCAGAAAACGAGCAGGAAACGTATGAGTGGGACTACACTCTCTAACTCATATCCAAGCTCACAACCGATAAGAAGAAAGAACAAATCGTGAGATCTAGATCGCAAAATCCCACAATCGGAAACCCTAGATCTGCTCAAAACAGCCATGCACAAAGCCCAACGAAAAAAAATCGCAGCAAGCACCCAGAATCACAGATCCGAGTGAAACAGTATGCAGAACCCAAATCGCGCACAACAAGCTTGCACAAATCCCAAAAAGATGCCTCAAAATACCAAATCGCCGCAGAAACTCCGATCGTGAAACCCTAGTTCGCGCAGCCCGGACCATAGATCGCAACTCCCGAAACCGTACAGCCCAAATCGCGAACGCAAACCTCGACACAAAGGCGCACAGAGAAAAGAAAATCGCGAAACCAGAAAAAGATTACGAAACTAGCCCGGAAAAAATTGCAGCAAAGGTGCAAAGCAGTATGTGAAAAGATGAAATCAACAAAAAAAATGGATAGAGACCCACGAAGATGACAAACCCTAGCAATCGTCGCTAGGATTGAAACCCTACGTAGCAGCTAGGGTTTGCAGCGGTAGCCGGTGAAAGAAACTACAAAATATTTTGGCTCTGATACCTTGTCCATAAATCTGAATCTCAATACCAAACTCAATCATTCTTTGAATAGGGTTTTCATTCCATTATATAGAGGAACAACTTACGATAAGAATCCCTACGATTCTGTCAAATCTATTAATTATCATTTATATTACAAATTAAATAATATCATATCAAATATTACTATATCTATCTAATATCCTTGGCAATATTATCACCAATTGTCACCATTTGGTAGAGCTCATCAGTCTGAGCTCCTTGGCTAATAAAGATCACGCAATTTTTCATTCTCCAAATGGATAAATGGACCAGAATATGAATATTTGCACTCATCTGACATACCTACATATATTTCTATGCAGCTTCCAAATGATAAATAAAAAGAGATCAGCGATGGATCATCAATTTAACATCAATTCATACAGCAATGAGGACACAGATACTTCTCGATTTCCGTCAGTGAGGGGATAATAGAGGGGAGTATCAAGGTGTAACAGAACAGACCTTTTTGGAATTCACTTCTTGGTCCTCTTCAGGGTTGTTACCCATTACTTTCCACTGCAGTTGCAGCAATGCCCTCTGCCGCTCTTCCTAAGAAATAACAACCCATGACCACAATAAGGTAGTGGTAATATGACTATGATGCAATTACTTGAATTACCTTGGTTTTTAAAATATCCAACTCCTCCTCCAGTCTTCTGCACTCATCTTGGTGCTCACACCTCAAAGCTCGCAGCTGAGCTTCATGCTCAGACCTAAGGGATACGGTTTTCTACAGAAAATATATGTAATGTTAAAATGTATGATACAATTGTTTTTAAATTAAGAGTTACAGTAACAAACCTCTCTGAGGTCAGTTTCAGCTTGAAGCTGGGAACGTCTTAGCTCTTCACTGTGCTTAGATATGAGGCTCATTTCTTTGCTACTGAATTCCTGCTGAATGTGGGTAATCTACATTGACAACACAGGAATCTCACCAGCTTGTTCAGAATCATTTTTCTAGATTCTCATAAAAATTTTAAAACAAAAAAAGTCCCCCTGTAACATCCTTATGTTCATTCACAAACCATGATCGACAGCCCATTTATATTCAAACCCATAAGTTCAAGATTTCCAAACACATAGAATCATATGACCACATATGGCAGCTTATCAGTGGCAACTGCCAACTGTAAAATTCTCACTTCAATTCCTGAGTTATCTTCAGTAGAGAAAAAGAGAGTATTAATGCAGAAGACAATCCTTGTAACCTCAAATAAAAAGAAGAAAAAAAAAGCACTCTCGCTTGGAAGGAGACAAAAGCCGAAAATTAGGTAAAGTTTTTGGTTCTTGTTTGCTTTTTATGCTAATGATCAATGAAAAATTCCACTTGTACTGAGAAAGTGGAAGTAGGAGGCACTTCCAATATTCTTCCTTTGGGAGTTTCTTTTGTACTTAAATCAAATACAACTAGAGGAATAGACCTCAATGAATTAAATTTTAACTGTTAAATAAGACAAAAAATTTATTAGGTTAAGATGGTCTCATACAGTATCATACCAATGCAGCATGTTCTTCTTGTATATGGATCAAGTATTCTCGAGTTTCTTTTTTATTTTCCGCTGCCTTTTCCTCCAGTTGTTTCTCCATATCCCTGATAACTTCCTCTGCCTAGAAATTGACATAGGAAGGAATACTTAAATCAAATTGAACAGAAACTCAAAATAAAAAGTGATGATCAAAACCTTTTCTTTCTCAAGATTAACACTCTCCTGCTTCTCAACCTCGTACTTCCTTCTTATATCATTAATCGCCTGATCAAACTCCAACCAGTCAATTGCACGCGTCAAGAAAAGGAGAGATGTACGGTTGGGAGGTGCTGTAATGATGGTGAAAGAGAATACCTGATCATTTCTCTGAGATATTTCTTTCAAATGCTTTGACAACTCTATTTGTTTACTTTCTAACAACTGTTCGTATTGATTCTTCGCTTCTTCTAGCTTGTTGACAGCACCAGTCAGTGATGCCTTCATCTAAAACAGAAAACAGACAGCCAAATAATATATAACCCATTCAAGAGGCAATACTACATACATTGAACCAAAGGACTTGTGGAATAACCTCTTCTTTCTGATCTTCTAACTGTTTTTCTCTTGTCCTGAGTTCCAAAATTTGTTGGTCCTTCTCCTCCAATGCAATGTCAAGCTCACTGACTCTTTTTTCAAGTGATGATAAATTTTCTTCATTTTTCTCAATATCCTTCTTCGAAAGATTGATTTCTTCTTGCTTTTCCAGGATATCTGATTTTAACCCGTTGATAAGATCATTACTCTCATTCTCTACCTTGGAAAGTTTCAGCGACAAATCTTCCTGCATGGAACGGGATAAAAAAAAAAAGATGAACAAATAAAAAAGCTTGACCATCGTTTCGCAAACTCACAGGGTTAATTAAATTAGCTTTCACCATTTCTTTTTCAGATAATCTTGAGTTTTCTAATGAAATCTTGACAGTATCCTCTAATTTGGCTATGAAGGCTTGCATTTCAGTCTGCTTAGATAAAAGTATTTCTGCTTCGGACTCCAATTTAAGGATTTTCTCTTCTGCTAACCGGCAATCTTCTGCATGCTGCGCCATTGCGAATTCCTGATCTTTCTTAAGGTCAAGGACTTTACTATTCAGTTCCTGATTAACCAATTGTAAAGCATTTTTCTCTGATGTGATGCACATAGACTGGTAGTGGATCTGATCAAACTTTTGTTGAGCACTCTGAGAAGCAAGTCCTTTCTCTTTCTTAGCTAGTTCAAGACATGAATCATATAAAATGTTAAGCTGAATGACTTTTTCGGAAAAGTTTAGGCTTTGATTCTCCAGTTCTGTGACCCTCTCAACCAGCAACTTCACAAAATGTTCAAGATTCTTGAGCTCCATGAGTGCCGTTTCTAACCTGTTTGCAAACTCTTTTTTGCTAGATAACAGATTCATGTTATCTTTCACCAGTTTTTCTTGGGAGTTCCTCAATTGTAGCAGGTCATCATCTTTTACTCTCAATTCAGCTTGCAACTCTTCCAACTTAGAAGTCAAACTCTTCAAAGCCAGTTGATTACCTTGATCAGATGCTTCCAATAGTTTTATCTTGTTATCTGGTTCAAAAAAAAAAAAAGGATGGAACATCATTTGGAGCAAAGTATCTTATAGAAGTGGAAAAACTAAAAATCCTGGAGTGCACCTTAGCACTCAGCTTCATAAGGTAATGGCATGAGCAAAAGTGTAAAATGCACGTAAAGAACAATATATATCTAGTAATGACCAGTTTTACCTACATATTTTGGCTGTTTGACTTGTCTTCTAGTAAATTAATTGGTTTCTATTCAATCTGGGTAAATTGAAATCTTCAGGGTTATTTAGCTCCATTTATACAACCAAACTAGCAAATCCTCTTACTAAACTAAAAAAATAAATCAATGGGATTACCACTTACCATGATTAGCTATGAGCTGATAAAGTATGCTGACTCTAAAACTGAAACGAAATTACAGTTAATGGAAAATAGATTGACGATTCTCGTCCTATTAATGATAACTGATTCATTTTCATTGATAAAAAGTGTGTAAATGAGTTTGAGGAGTTATAGTACTATACCAACTAATTTACACTAGCAGTGTTAACAGTATAACATTGAGATTACAGATCACTTGACGAATAACAAGTAAAATAAAACAATTCAGATGTTCTTAGGATCGTGAATCTGTCCTTGATTAAACTTACTAGAGTTGGACTAATAAATATGCGGTGTCCCATAAGCTGTAATTATAAATTAATTTAATTATTCAAATATAATTCGATCAGGGTTACCTTTCTCCTCAAGCAGGATAATCACTTTATTCTTGTCATCCACGAAAGATTTCTCCATTTGTTCCTTAGCAAGACCAAGTTGCATAAGTTCTTGCCCACCTAGATTTAAAAGCATGCCATTGTCATAAATGCACTACAAAAAGAAAACACGAAGAATCGAGTCCAATCATTTGATATCACTTCCATGATGATCCATTCAAAAAACAGATCTTACAGATGAACTACCAGAATTAGTCACTCACGAGTTTTAACCATTTCTTCGGAAGAGTCCAACCTCAAGGACATAGACTTCATCTGCTCGTGTAATTTATCAAGGGCAACAGATGTTTCAGACACTTTATTTTCAAAATATGTCTTATCTTTCTCAGCTGCAAGAGTTTAGATTCAGTGCGACATCATATCTGTAAAATTGAAATGAGAAATCAGCTGTTGTACAGGACACATACCATCCTGAACCTGAATAGTTAATTGCTGCAATGTTTCTTTGAGTTGATCACACAATGTTTTTGTCAAAGAGAACTTAGAGTCGAGTCCTTTCCAGAGCTTCTCATCTTCTCTCTGTTTCACTTTTAGCTTTGCATTTTCATTGAATGCAGTTTGCAATTTCTCTTCCAATATTCGAATTTGCTCCGTCAGCTTCTTGAGCTTAGAATTCTGCGTGTTATTAAAGGTCACCTGACTGCAATTCGGGATTTGCATTTAAAAAAGTAACGGAAAACTATACATGTCCCTTCTTAGATGTACCAAATATATGAGTGAATTTACAACTACCTGTGGCAGACGCTTTTCCAAAAAGGTTAGGCTTATGGAAGAAGGACCAGTAGTAATTTATGATTTCACATCTGTATGCCTACGTGTAGGAACATATTCATGACATACATTTACTTGCTTTCAGTTTAACCACGGTTTTAAACAGCTATACGATCTTGACTGGATGAAATTAACAAGCAAACTGCAATAAGCATAAGGACAGCTGCACATATACATGTTCTTCTGTGTGTGTGTGTGTGTGTGTGTGTGTGTGTGTGTGTGTGTGTGTGTACGACAAAGACTTTGTAAAACATGCAGAAAATTATGCGTGAAGAAAGTGAGAATTATTTTCAATCTTACTGCAAGTTCGAGGTCTGTTTTCGCAGAAGCTTGTTCTTTGACCAATTTTTCTGTACAAATAAAAAACAACGCACCTTGTTTAATACGCACAAGATTTTGGAAAAACTTAACTAACAATGTATACAACCTGCAGTAGTCTTCAGATTCGAGAAGCTTCCAGACGAAACCGAGTCCGAGGAGATTGGAAGAGTCTTCGCTTTCGCAGCTCCAGACCTAGATACTGGCTGATATTTGAACTGTTCGAGGCTTTTCAAACCTGACAATCCTAAAATCCGACTCATTCTGTAAATCGCGATGAAATCTGGAACTAGATCCCTAGAATTTCAAAGTTTTTATCCGAGCTGCAATTTTTCGAGCAAAGTGAAATACACTTCAAAATTCTAATCGCGAGCCTCCGTATTGAAGCTTGCGAAATTGATTGATTATTTCTTGACAAGATATCGGAAATTTTTATGACGAGCAGAAAATTGAAACTAAAAACCTGAACGAATCGAATTTTTTTTCCTCCGGGAGAGTGAGAAGCGAGCATCAAAGATAAATTTAACCTTCAAATGGTGGGTATTTATAGCTTTGGGAAGGTTAACTGTTGTTTAAGTAGGCAATGATACCCTGCGGGAGGGTACAGCGGGTGTGGAAGACTATCCAATAAAATTGGACCTGACTGACAAATGATATGATGTTTTGATTTAAAAAATAAAAATATTTTATTTTATTCAAATTACTTTAATTTAAGCACTTTTAAGTTCTTAAAATTTTTATTATAACAGTTTCAATCTTTAATTTTTCAAAAAAAATCACAAAATGTTCTTTACATTGACAAGTTAAACAGTAAAATATCACTTGGTTTGAACGATGAGATTATTGAATGTTTTAGTAAAAAAAATGATAAAACAATGTACAAGTCAGGATGATGAAAATGTTACGTTAAATAATATTAGGTTTGGTATATTTTGTATGAAGAGGATAAATATAAGATATTTTGATAAAATGACCAAAATAGCCCTGTAAAAACCTAGCAAAAGCATCTCTGTTTTGTGGCATGTATTCTAACTGAGTTCTGTATTTCACATAGAATTTCACTATCTTTGATACAAAAATTTGAGACACTCGAGTTAAGTACAATTATGACATTTGAATTAAATACAATATTCAGGAATTAACATTAAATATAAATCGGACATGAACCATGATTTACTGATGCAGTGATGCTGGTAAATATTTGAGTATTGATGTTCAATAGCAATTTATATAAATAAAGTTAACCAAAAATTCAGTCTTATCAATAATTGAATAACAACGCTAATACATCAGAAATAAAAATAGGACACAAAAATTCACAATTCTTATAACTGGGTAATTAGCACGTCATTCAAACCTCGTATTACAATTAGATTAACATGGTTTAACTTTTATGACGGGGACAATGTATTTTTAGTAAATGGCATAACTACAATAGGTGGTGGAAGAGAAACTTAGTCATGTTCCAAGAAGATATCGCAAAATTGATGGTAAATGACTTTTGTAGTTTCTTAAAAAGATCAAGGACCAAAATTATTATGACAAGATGACCAGGGCAGGTTTTCTAGTGGTCGTCATCCCCCCGCATGCCTCTCCCCTTGTAAATGGCTCGAGTTTGAGTCCGTCCCCCACTAACTTATGAATTGTCTCAAAAAAAAATTGTTTCATGTGCCAAGAAGATATCGCAAAATTGATGGTAATGACTATTTGTAGTTTCTTAAAAAGATCAAGGACCAAAATTATTGTGCAAGACGACCAGGGCAGTGTTCCTAGTGGTCGTCATCCCCCCGCATGCCTCTCCCTCCCTTTGTAAATAGCTCGAGTTTGAGTCCGTCCCCCACTAACTTAGGAATTGTCTCAAAAAGAAATTGTGACAAAATATTTAAAAATAAAAGTATTTAGATCATAAAATATAAAGATTAAAATAGTATCTTTTTTCAAAAGGGTTTCAGAGGGAAAAACGAAAAACCGAAAGCTTTAATCTATAAACTGAACTTAGTCTTGTATCAAGGCAAATTTTGTCATTTAAAAGTCAAATAAATAAATTAATTCTTTCAGCATAGCGCAGAATATAAGTAGCATGTTTGGATCACCTTTCCAGCTTTCCTACAAGTCGGACTACCATCTCATAGCCTAAACCAAGATATTGCAGTTCGTAACAATACTTTTTAAAACATATATGATCCAGACCAAATAATTCAAAAGAATGGATGCTCAGGAGGCGAAAATTAAAAATTGCAATCTTAAATAAATATATATATAAACTTTTATCTAAAACACACCCCTTGAATCACGGAATTTGCGCATGTATTGATAATGGAAGAAACATAAGACAAAATCCATTTTCCCACTGCCAACAACACTGAAATCCTTCAAACATCCCCATGCACAAAGATCCCACATTCAAGAAACGTTCATACCTCGTCTTCATGAAGTAACATATTGGGAATCCCCTTACTGACAGGAAACTTACGACGAGTCTCAGGACAAACTAATGCACCCTCTTCAAGATGAAGCTCCAGGAGAGCATGATGGAACTTGTGAAGGAACTCATCAGATTCCAGCATGGAGGATTCCACATTGTCGGGTAGCTCAGAGTATCCCATGGTTTTTGACGCCTCCACCAAAGCATTCCATTCAACCTTCGCAAACATGTTTTTTAAGAAGTCGGCATTGAAATCAACCGACTTTTCTACTACTTTCTCTACTTCGATCCGCAGTGGGAAACCATTAGTCACGCCTTTGATATTTGATGATAGCATATTATGAGTTAAGAGCCTCATATTTGATTTCCTACTAGTTCTACAATTCAGCCACGCGGGTAAATCTTGCTATGGAAAAGTCCGTGGGAATAGAAATCATTCAGTAACATTAGCGCCGGAATAAACTGCCAACTTGGTACAAGTTTTCCACTATACTACCTCAATTAGAACAAAACATCATAAAGATCGTATCATAATAGTTACTAAAAGCTGATAAGGCTGTGTAAGCTCTACAATGAAGCAATGGTATTAACAGTGAAACCCCTATTTAGGTGTCATTTAAAGGCTAAAGACGCCTTTTAAAAGTGCCTAAAATGTAAGGATAACAAATGTAGCGTGAGCCACCTTTTGGTTCATGCCGGCACACCTTTGATAATTATGAGAAAGATATAAACCTAAATTTTTATAATTAGAGAATCAATAGACCTTCAAAATATTTAGTTTTTTTCACTTAAAAAATAATTAAAGTTAGCAAATATCAAAAGATTTTTTCAACTTATTTGTTTGAATTCTAAAAACTATCGGAACCTACTTTAAATTGCAAACATTTCGTCAAATTATAGTAAAAAAAAGCCCCAAAACTTCATACAACACAGTTATGTCTTGTTCAAAATCGAATGTAAGAAAAGCATAAATCCATTCTTCTTTTAAAAGAAATAAGCTACCGTAACATTTGCCAAAGCCTAACTAGAAACTTTTCAGTCTAACATTCATATTTAGTTTATCAAATCTAGTCAAAACTCGTAAAACACCAATTCTGAAATTTTAAAAACTAATTTCTAAAACAAACAACGAACCTAAACTTTGAAAATTATTAATCAACTAGCAATTGACTTTATCCCGTATAACCGTCTTATAAACCCTGTAGATGTATATGGGTTGGGCTTATGGCCCAAGGCCCAATATACATTCATTTGGGTGGGCTTGTGGCCCAAGGCCCAGTAGACATCCATATTTGACATAAGGCAAACCCTAGCCGTCAACCCAGTTAAGGCAGGTCTGACCTAGGGCTAGGGTTTGAGCCCTATAAGTAGGTGTCTTTGCCTCCACTCACAACACACCAACAACATTGCAATACTCTCGTTCTCACAACATAGTTCGTTCCTCTTGGAGAATCACCAACGAACTCCAAGGGCTTAAGGTGTGTATTAAAAGGTTGATTACTCTAGTAGTAATCTACCGAATACCAACGAGGATTCAAGATCTAGGAGGCTTGTAGACGGGCTAGATGATCCGGGAAAATCAGACTTCCGCTGCAAACGGGCATAATCAGGTATATCGAATACCCGACTATTTTATGCCAGATTTTCCAACAGTGGTATCAGAGCCATAAAAGCTCGATCTCGCCAATTGTTGATTTATGATATGATATTCATAATTTACGTAGCAATTGTCGTAAGCTTAAATTCTTGGAATAAAGCTAAACCAATCGAAAATGTTATTAAAGATTGTCTTGGCTATTGTCGTGAGCTTAAATGAAGGCTGCTGTCGATTTACGTTATTAAAGATACAAAAATCAGATTTATTGAAGCAAATATAATATGAATCGAAAAAAAATCTTGGCTACTGTTTTTGAATTGAAGCATTCATAAAGCAACAAAAGAACAGAATGGGAGACGATAAATCTGTGATTCAATAACCTTGAAATTTTGAAGGCTCGAGGGTTGGCTATGCGCGGAAAAACGCAGAGCGGCGGCGCACGCGCGGGATTCTTCGCCGTCGTGCAGCCTACAAGCCCGCGCTACCAGGCCGATGTTAATTTTTTTTTTCCATCGAAGCTGCGCTTGCAAGGAGCGAAGTTTCATAGGCCGCTGCGTCGCACCTGAATGACCACACAACGAACAGCTCACGCACACTCCACCACAACCACGGTTCCCCGCTGACACCCGGCCGCAAATTTAAAAAAAAAAAAAAAAAGGTCGCCTGAGAACGGCGCTAGGCCGTCGCGGTGGCTTGGTAGATTATTTCGCGAAGGTAATGAGTTCGCGTCGGTGATGAGTTCCCGAAGGTGATGACGAACCATATCTGGAAAACATCCATTTACTACCACGATTAAACGTGCGACAACGTTGACGATGCTGCAGCCATGGTGGTGGCGTGCGGCGGCGACGCGGTGGCGGCTGGAAACCCTAATAGGCGAGAGAAATTGTTTAACGCTAAATTTTGAGAGTGGCTGCTGTGCAAAGCCATTAGGGCTTCATTTTTTTTCTTTGTTTTTTTTACCAAAAAGGCCGTTTTTTTTGTAGTAGTTGGGCCGATTATCTTTGGCTCATTTTTTCGTTAATGATTGGTCCGAAATATTTAGTTTGGGCCTAACATCTGAGTTAATTGAATTACGTTGGGTTGAACCTATAATTAATTAACTATATTGGACCCATGACTTGGTTATGTTGAGTTAAGGATAATTTGATGACCAATTGATTTATTAAATAAAATGTTGGACTTGAATATTTGAATTTAAGTCTATTGAAATTTTGATGGGTCATTATATAAATTGTAATTGTATGGCTAAACACATAATGATAATGTGTTTCTAGTAGTCATTTTACAAAATATGTTTGGACAATAAAATGACATAATGAATTAGTAATAAATTGCATATTTAAATTTCTTGAGCCTGAAATAATTTTTAAATCATATGTTTAGTTGAAAATTGTAGTGGCTTAAGAAATAATGCATGATATATGATTATGCAAGTTATGATATTTCATTACGCAATTTATTAAATTATTGTATGTCATGCAAGATTGATTGTGTTTACATAATTCATGAATTTATATTTGATTATTACATGTCATATATGAGTATTGCATTTATTTGAGTATGCAATTTATGACATTTTGTTTGACTTATATTCATGAATCCAGAATTTGATTATTATGTCATATACATTGCATTTATTTTTTTTTACATGCAATTTATGATATTTGAAATTGTTATATCATGTATGATATCATGGACTCATTTTATTTCGAGATTGGTAACTTTTTATTAGGATCTTTAATTCGGAGGGAGATGATTACTAGCTGAGTGTGAAATTTTCGATTCCAATGAATTAAAGAGAATAATAGAAATTACTTGGATCTGAAATAAAATTGTTGTTGAACAAGTACCTTATTTGATTGTGCAAACAGTGATAGAAATCCAAATAGTTTTTTCTGATCTTCATGGTAGTGGCAAACTTGATGGCCAAAACTATGCATGTGGCATAGAAAAATCCAGTTTTTACTTCACAAAGAAAAGTTGCTTGATCAGCTCACCAATTATATGCCTAAACCAGCTGAGCCAGAAAATGGATCGACTACCCAATATCGTCGCGATATGGACGCGTACAATAAATGGGTGAATCAGGATAAAAGTGCGCGCTTTACTATGCTAAGTTGCATGCACGATAATCTGATCAGAGAGTTTGAGAAGCATCCCACGGCTAAAGAGCTATGGGAAGTTCTGAAAGTCATGTACGGTAGCACACCGGCTACTAGACTGAGGGCTCTCACCCTCAAATTTAACTAGTATGTACTTGACCCTAGACACTCGATGAACCAACATCTTGATATGATGAAGGATATGATTCGAGAGCTTCAGAATGCTGGAACTGAGCTCACAGATGAACAACAAGTCATGTCAGTCCTTAGGTCGCTACCTGAGCAGACTTGGGGACATGTTAAGCTTGTTTTGACCCATAATGAGCAGATTAAAACGTTCGATAGTGTCGCCAATCATTTGAAACTTGAGGCTGACCGAAGAGAATCTGAACGTGCACAAATGGTTGCTCATGTCGCACATGCTAGTCAACGAAAACACCAAAAGGGTGGACGTTGGAACAAGCAAATGGGTGCAAGACCGGGTAATGACAAGAATCAAGCCCTAACCACACTGAGTGGCATGACAAAACTGTGTCGCTGCGGCAAAAGGGGTGGAGCGAGGGATATAAACAAAGTAAAGTGTTACAACTGTGACAAGATGGGTCACTTTGCTCGTGATTGCACTGAGCCAAAGAAGGTAACATGTTTCTTACTCTCCTAGTGCTTTTGATAGTACGGAATATTTTTTTGCTAAATCTCTCCTTGGTTGGATAGTAGATACTTGAGCAATAAAACATGTGATGAAGGATTGAGTAGGATTAGTAGATTACTATCAAATGCTAGTATGCAGCCACTATTTTTACTACAAAAGATGGCGCACATGGAGAGTTTTGGAGTCGGTTTTGTACCTTCTCGTTACTTTGCATTTGGTGTAATTTACTCTTAATTACTTTGTTTATTACGACTTGTTTTTTCAGTTTCGTTGGAGCAAACAATTTGTCTATTTTTCCTGGCAAAGACCTTCGTGGTTTGTTTATATCAATAATGGATTATTTATGTTTAAATTATCCGATGATTGTGTTTCATACGTTATTGATATAGTTTCTGATTCTGTTATGCTGCATGATCTATTGAGACACATCGCTCAAAAGAGGATGACTAGGTTAGCTCGAGAAAGTTATGGGCAATCTCGCTAAAGTCAACCTCTCAGTGTGCTAATCATTAATGCCTATTTGAAAGGCATAAAGGGATGTTACTCTTTTAAGTTATCACACTAGACATTTGTGAACCTATGAGTGTGAGGGCACATCACAAGATATTTTATTTCTCATTTTATTTACGTTATGGATCGGTATACCTCTTATTTCATCGGCTAGAAACGTTTGAATATGTCAAGCGATTCTTGGCAATGGTTGAGAATTAAAAAGATAAGAATTTAAAATTCTATGTACCGATAGAAAGCGAGAATATATGTCTGATTAGTTTAGACAAATATATGAGGAAATAGAATTACAACATAGTTAATGATTCCGTATGCTTCGCAATGAAATGGTGTTGCAGAGAGACACGAAATCAAACACTTCTGGAAATTGCCAGATAAATGATGGCGCGACGAATCTTCCAATATCCTTATGGGGTGAAGAGTTCTTTGACAGCTGCCTACATTTTGAACCATGTGCTTTCTAATAGTCATTTCGATTCCTTTATGAGTAATGGCATTGCAGAAAATGTTATTTGAAAGTTCTGCGCCTTTGGGGAATCAATGTGATTTGTTCACAGTATTTTTTGCAAGCATTAAAAGCTCGATCCAAGAGCTTCAAATAAGTTATTTTTTGGAAAATATTATAATATACTGTGAACATTCCAACGGAGAAATGACTGAAATAGAGTTCGAGATGTGCATTTTGTGAGTGAAGTCAAAAAGGGGCATCGAACTATACGAGTTACATGAACCCTGTTGTTGGCCCTCCAATCTCTAACCTAGATGAGGCTATAAGGCCTTGTCTGAATGTAATAGAGAAAATGAAAGCGACCTCAAGTTCAGTGGGAGTGTTTCACTGATGAAAGTCTTTCATAATCCTTTAATATAGAAAAGCAAGCGCAAAATTATTCTCTAATGATATATATCATTGAGTGAGAATTTTTTCATGCGTGCTTTTATAGATTTGGATGAGCCAGCCAAATATTGAGAGGCTGTGACTTCACAAAAGGCAAAACAAGTGGGTATCTGCTATACGAGCAGAGAGTTATGTCATAAAACAGAAAATGAATGAAACGTATGAATAAAGTTCCATATGCAAGCGCTGTAGAGGGTTTGACGTACACAATAGTGTGTATTCAACCAGACATGTGCTTTACAATTGGATGGTGAGTAAAATCAGAGTTATTTTGAGGTTGCCTATTAGATGGCAGTCAAAATGATCTTTCTTTGTGCTACCATGACGATGATTTGAGAATTGATGGATATAGTGACGTTGATGGGTCACCTGATAGAGATGAGCGCAAATCCATTATGGGATATGCATTTATAGTGAAAGGTGCAAGTATCACTTGGAGTGATAAGAAGTGGCCTTTCATCTCTCTATCTACCTTAGAAGCAGAGTTATAGTCTGCACATCAACAATATAAGATACAATCTGGTTAAGAGGATCCCTACAAGGATTGCGAGTTTCTGCGCATGTAGATGATATTGTTATAAATCTGGTTAAGAGGATCTCTACAAGGATTGCGAGCTTCTGCGCATGTAGACGATATTGTTATACAATCTGGTTAAGAGGATCTCTACAAGGATTGCGAGTTTCTGCGCATGTAGATGATATTGTTATACAATCTGGTTAAGAGGATCTCTACAAAGATTGCGAGTTTCTGCGCATGTAGATGATATTGTTGTATCTTTATTCGAGATTATGTTGCACAAACCAAAGTGGTTCTAAGGCATATTCCTACTAGCGATATGAGCGCTGACCTATGGACCAAGCCCTTGCGCGGAGATTTGTTCCTGCGACATGTTAATCCTATGGGCTTTGTAGGATTTGTTTTGCTTGTTAGAACAATTGTTATGAACAACTGGTTTGTTGAGGTACTGTGTTCATAAGTGAATGTCACCAGACTTTGATTGGCCCACTCACACGGGCAATCACCCTGGCGCTTGGATAGCGAGCAGGATGAGACTTGAAGATCATGTATGACATGATCCCTTCACGCTTGGAAGAGCGAGGAAGGTTGTGATAATAATATTATAGTCGCCTTAGCAAGAGGCTAAGATGAGATCTGATTAGATCAATTATGGAGTACGTCCAACCTCCATAAAAGTCTGTTTATAGCCGAATGTGCGAATTGCTGGTAGATGGTATCTCGCAATGATCAAGTCATGAGCTTTTTTGTAGCCATTGGACTCAGATTCGTATGATGTTTAGAGCGTGACATACCCAAGTTGAGTGGGAGCTCCATCATAGCATGTATACATACTACATGTGCTGAGTAAGTTCGACCACAATAGTGGAGTGACAGAATGGATTCCTGCTTCGTCACTGTGTGAGCGCTTTATTTGTTCTAATGTACCCTTTGGGACTCTGGACCATGTCACAAGGTGTAAGCTTGATGACGCTACTTTAGCATGTATCCAATGGCCAAGATTGATGCGGTCTGTCGGAGCATGTCTGGGAAAGCTGTCAAGACCAAACTGATTGGCATGAGTGGCCGAGGAAGAACCAAGTTGGTAACGCATCATTTTGTTCTATGGCTCATAGGCCGGCCGACTAAGTCGAAATTTGTTTTTGACATAGTCATGAGCATAGATACATAATTGAGAGAGTCAAGCATGCTCTATTATAATATGAGGGATCAGAGATGCTTGGTCTGATGCGACCACACTAGTTTGGGGTATATGCGAGTTCCTGAGTCGTAGAATTATGTTAGTTTGGTGATAACTTAATATAATTCTCCTCAATATTACTTCTCACTTGGTCGCACGCTTTATTCCCTGTATGAGAGAGGGCGACGTGAAATGAGAGACGATTGAGAAATGATTTGGATATTGCTTCAAATATGTATGAGTGGGAGATGTAGATGTATATGGGTTGGGCTTATGGCCCAAGGCCCAATATACATTCATTTGGGTGGGCTTGTGGCCCAAGGCCCAGTAGACATCCATATTTGACATAAGGCAAACCCTAGCCGTCAACCCAGTTAAGGCAGGTCTGACCTAGGGCTAGGGTTTGAGCCCTATAAGTAGGTGTCTTTGCCTCCACTCACAACACACCAACAACATTGCAATACTCTCGTTCTCACAACATAGTTCGTTCCTCTTGGAGAATCACCAACGAACTCCAAGAGCTTAAGGTGTGTATTAAAAGGTTGATTACTCTAGTAGTAATCTACCGAATACCAACGAGGATTCAAGATCTAGGAGGCTTGTAGACGGGCTAGATGATCCGGGAAAATCAGACTTCCGCTGCAAACGGGCATAATCAGGTATATCGAATACCCGACTATTTTAAATTGCAAACATTTCGTCAAATTATAGTAAAAAAAAGCCCCAAAACTTCATACAACACAGTTATGTCTTGTTCAAAATCGAATGTAAGAAAAGCATAAATCCATTCTTCTTTTAAAAGAAATAAGCTACCGTAACATTTGCCAAAGCCTAACTAGAAACTTTTCAGTCTAACATTCATATTTAGTTTATCAAATCTAGTCAAAACTCGTAAAACACCAATTCTGAAATTTTAAAAACTAATTTCTAAAACAAACAACGAACCTAAACTTTGAAAATTATTAATCAACTAGCAATTGACTTTATCCCGTATAACCGTCTTATAAACCCAAAACACATTCATTCAACATCCTTGATAACGTGCATTCCTAAATCATCAAATCACCTTGAATAAAATCAAAAGTAATACCTCAAATGGAAAGATAAACTAACCTTAGTTTATTGTAATAGAAAAAGTGTTAAATGGGCGGACGCCTCGATCGGCAGCTGGGGTTTCTTCTCCTCCTCCTGGCTTTTTTATTTCCCTTGATCGGCGCAAGAGCTTACGGGGTTCAGGGATTTTTATGCGAATAATTGGATATGGAATTGGATCTTTCCTGCAAAGCCCAAGCCCAAGCCCAAGATCAAAGTTCAAGCGCGAATCCATTTTACAAATTTGAAACCATATAATAAAAAGGGAAATTTTCTAATTCAATTGAAAAAACATTTTTCATCTCATTCCACCAAAAAAAATATTTTCAAATAAGTTCAATTTCAAAGAACATAACAAAAATTATGAACATGCACATCTTGAGTGAAAATACATGCACCGTTGCACTTGAGAAAAATGCATGCAGCTTTTGAAACATATAATGATAAAAGATCGTAAAATTTGACATTTGAGTATTCTTGGGATAGTTTGAACCATGTAACCAAAAGGAGTATTTCAATCCGATAGTTTGTGTTTGCTGTTCATGAACTATAACCTTCTTTTAAGTTGTTTTGCTCTTGCTTAGGCCACCTTTTGCGCCTTCTTGCAGAGGAAAGTCGGAAATTTAGATATACGTCGAGGAATGATGGAAAACTGGACTATTTTATGTATATCCGTTCATAGAAATTCTGCATAACCAGCCATTTTTACTTAGTTCGTGGTCATGCTCTCAGTTATACACGACCACATGAACACACCATATATTATCTGCTTGAAGACTTGTGAAGTTCATCTAACTATTCTTTTTCCCTTAGGTCGTGGCCCGTTCTTTAGGCTGCTTGTCAGTGTTGGGTTTGGCCCATTACCTGTTGGGCCTTAGCCTTCCCTCATTTTTTGCTTATGTTTTCCCGAAGCCCTTTACCCATTACCAGTCGCCTCTTCCCCTTACCACTCTTCCAGATCCTTCGCTTCATGCGTCTCTTCGGCTGGCTCGATTAACCGCGTCCTTGGGACTTGCTCTCCAGCCTTGCGTCTTCCTCAGTGCTATTTATCATGGTGATTGTTCCCTGATATGGTAAGCCTGAAAACCGATAATCTCTTGTCTCTGTTACGCTGTGGTTGGCCGTGAGCTTTGTGCTACGGTGTGAGAGTGGTGGTGCTGTGTGCGCCGTGAGCTTAGGGTGGTGCTCTTGTGGTTCGAGTGTGGTGCTGTGTGCGCCGTGAGCTTAGCTGTGTGCGTTGTGGCCGTGTATCGCGGTGGTTGGCCGTGAATCTTAACCCCTGTGTGACTTCTTGCTGTTATTCGTCCATATCTCACTGTGTGTGTTCGGTGGAGTGATCGGGCAGTAGTGTGTGGCCGTGAGTCTTGACCTTTGTGGTTAGATTTGTGGTGGAGCTCACTGTGTGTGGCCGTGAGTCTTGTTCTGGCGGTTTGTGTGTGTCTTCCACCTTTTGGCTACGATACATTGGTTCCCCGGTGACGACGTTGAAAGGAAACCCTGCTCGACCTGAGCCCAATTCCCTTACTCTTGTTCGATATTTGTTTTATATAGTTCTTTGTGAATTGTATACTGTTGATTGTTTTCTTGTTGTAATTGCAGGTTAACAATCGACGTTCAAAGCGGAACGAAAACCTTACAGTTAGTGTATATAAACTTATAATCTGCCGCTGTGGTTTTCTTTTTTCTTCCTTGTTTGAACTCTTTGTTATATTATCGTGTTAGAAATTACTTTTTCCTCAAAAGTTGGAGTTCATTGAGGTGGGTCAAGAATAAATTGTCTTTAACATTTTCATCCCCTAGAAAAAAAATGATGCATTGCTTGTAACCTGACTCTGGATGACTTTTAAGCATAAAGAGGATTTGATGCATTGGTTTCATTTCTGATGCGCATGCAGAAGACCTGGAGTTCTGGTCCTCGTAAACGACTGTGATTGGGAACTCAGCGGACAGCTTGACACAACGCTAGAGGAGAAAGGCGTCATCGCTTTCAAGTGTTTTTCATTATGATAATGGGTCAGTTTTGGGCACAGAAGCTACACCAACAAAATTTTTAAAAAGCTATAAACAATTTAATGTTGAATGTAGTGGTAAAAAAGAGAGTTTCTTTATTTTCTTTTAGGTTTTGTAAAAATCTTTTTAAAACATCTGTTGAGGAAAATTTCTGCACCCAAACAATAGTTATGTCATCGGAATATTTACTTGGCGCAAGGCTTCACTATTCAACCGGAAGAAAAACAAAAACGAAAGGGGACAAAAAATAGAAATAGACGTGACAATGTAATATCCTCGAGGGCCATCGTCACATGAAGATCCCAGACGTTTTTTCCCTCCAACGACTAGCCCTGGCGCCAGAGCTCACATGTGTATGGTGGGTCATTTATCACCCCTTGAATTGTCTCCTTGGCAATTAAAATAGTTTTAAAATTATACAACTTTTTAAGATATGGTTTTTAACTTTTGAAATACATTTAAGAGAGAATTGCAAATAGGTAATCTTGTGAAAAATCATCATTGTATATAAATCAACTTTGCAACAAACTGTATACAAATAAGTCTATTTTCTTCCCTCTTTATCTAACAAGCAGTTATTTTTCTCCCTAAATACACTATTTTTTTTATTTAAAAAAAAAGTTTATTCTCTCTTCCCAATTAAATCACAATTGCAACTTACAATATCAGTTCACACATGGAGAAGAAACAAAGAAGCTGAATCTGCCAAATTTTAGGGTAATCGACCATGGCCAGCCCATCAGCATTTGAATCTGGACTCTTAAAGTTCATCTAACCCGAGCCTAATCTGTTGACCCCCAGACCGTGGCCTTCTGAGGCGTCACCCCCCGATATTTCATCCAAGTTTTCAATTTTCGTCCAAACAAAATAGCATAGCTGCTTATATGACGAAGACTGGCGTATTTAATAGGGCAACATGGGTTATAATTCTTTTTCGGGCAACATTGGTTGTAAAATATAATGTAGATTTACTGATTTCTTTTTCGACTGGTGATGTAAAGAAAGGTGTTACTTGTACTCTCTTTTTGTTTGTTGTTTGAGACATGAGATGTTCGATAAATGGTTTGAATGAAAATTTGAAAGTTTAATTTTGTTGTTTGAGACATGGGTTGTAAAATATGGTGTAGATTTTACTGATTTCATTTTCAAATGGTGATAAAAAGAACATTGTTACTTGTATTTTATTTTATTTGTTGTTTGAGACATGAGATATTCCATAAATTGTTTGTGAAAAATTGGAAGTTTAGAGTCAAGGGTTTCACGTATACTCGCATGCACCGGAGGTAGTGCACGTACTCATGCACGTAATACACGCGTGCACCGTTAGACTCGAGCTATGTGCTTATCAAAATACATATTTTTTTAATATTAAGATGGTGGTTCGCTTGCATATATTAAGGTGTTGCACTTAATTTTTAAAAAGGTGGTGCATTTAATTGTAAAAAAATGATGATTTTAACAAGATTGTGTACTTAATTTTTTAAAATTGGTAATTCTAACAAGGTGGTGCATGTAATAGTGCACGTAATACCTACGTACACCGGTAGAAAGAAATGCACATACCACACCAGTGCACGTATAAGGTGTTGGTGCACGTGAACCATCAGCTTATAAGCGGTTGTTTGCATTCATCAGTGCACACGGGGGTCAAGCGCACCGGTGCACGAAGGGGACAAGCGCATCTCCACTCGATCTGGTAGATTTTTCAAAATATGTAAGAATATGGTGTTTACCTTTCGGGGCGCTAAACAAAGTGGTTGCCGCCCCCTTCACCTCTGTTATGCTAGCGCACAATAAAGCTTCTCAATTTTAGTATGATCCATATGTTCAAAAAGAACTTATATGAATTGAAATTTTTTGTTGTTTTGATTTGAAAAATGTTTGTCCAATGATTACGTGTCCAAATTTGCACCTAGATTTAAACGGTTCGGTTCGTTCGACTAACCAAGTTTAAATTTTTGTTATTGATTGTACTTAAATCCTTATAATAACTAGAATACAGTATTTTTTTTAATATAATAAAGTTGGATTATTTTTATTTAAAGTTAAAATTTAAAATTGTAATGGCCCAATTTTAATGAAAATTATTGGTCCAAAATTTTAATTTAAATAATAACAATAATATTAGTAATAATAATAATATTAATTTTTAAAAAAAATAAAAAAATTTAAGAGAAATCATGTAAAGTTGAACACGATTTTATTTTCCCTAAATTTCAATTCCTTCGCTTCAGTTCGTTCGCTTCTCTTCATCTTCTTCGTTGCTCTCGGTTTTCCTTCGCTTCATTTCACCATCTTCAATTGCTACGCCTCTTCTTCTCCCATCATCAAGTCAATAACTCTCACCCCTTCACCTACTCATCAATTAGCTATTTAGTAGTCTATCATCAGGAAACCGAAAACCATTTCCGTCGAGCTTTAACACAGAAAGTTTTCAGATTCGAAAATTTCGATTTTTTTCTTTTTTACTTCGGAAATCACTTCCAAATCCAAGTAGTAGCAAGCAATCAAGAGGAATTCGGATTTGGACATCAGTTGGTATGAAATTCGATTCTTTATTTTATTTTCTTTCTGTTTTCGATTTTAATTGCTGTTTCGATTTTTATTTGTTATGGTTAGGTTAGTTAGATTAAAATCTGTAGTTATTAGTTTAATTTGTCAAGAACACAAATTGTTTAGGAAATTAGTTCGAAAATGATTTTTTTTGTTCGAAGAATTTATACTGTTTTGTTCGAAGGTTATACTGGATTTGAATTCAAAAATATGGTGGAGATGGAAGTATTGTTCGAAAATGATATTGAAGATTTTTAAAGAATTTGTATTATTTGAGTTCGAAAATTTCTGGAATTAAGGTCGAAAATGTTCTGGAATTTAGTTTGAATATTTACGGAAAATTTTTCTGGAAATGGAATTCTAGTTCGAAACGTATTCTGGAATTTTGAATGTTAATTCGAAAATGGTGATGGATTTCAAAGAGTTAGGATTATGTAGGTTGTTTTAGAACCAAGTTAAATGAATATGGTTTTGATAATGATGAAATGGATAATAGGAAATCTTTGATATCTTGGAGATTTTGGGAGGTTTGTAGATTGATCGTTGTTAGGAAGCTTTGAGGTACGTAAAGGAAGTTGCAATTTTTCGCAAATTATTTTAAGTATTTCGTATTATTTATTTTTGAAATGATTTTCGGATAGTAAGCATGCAAGAATTATTTTGAAAGATGATTTTGGTAAGAAATGTATTTTGTTGATAATAGAATTTTGAATAACCTTTTATTGTGTGTGAAAAACTATTTTGAAATGCCATGTTTGTCTTGATTCGGTGAATACGATTTGAGGTTTGTGAATTTTGGATATTTTCGTTTCGTTGTGGCTCGCATTGCGACGAGGATAAAAACGCGCATACTTTCGGCTCGTTGGCGACGAGAATAAAGAAACGCATTTCGTTTTGCCCGAAGACGGAGGGGGTATAATATCTGTCGATACCCTTCCAGCGGGTATAGTCTGGAATGATATCCTTGTGTCACATCCGTATTTGAGTATGCCTTTGTTTCATTACAGCATGGCTATGGTTAATGATTAATTCTATAATGTTAAGACATTATATGATATTGTTATTCGTTTTCGTTATGTTTAGTTGGTTATCTGTGCAGTTATTTCCGTTATGATTTCGTTTTGTGAAATTTAGTTCCGTTGACTGCTCGGATTAAACCATATATGTGTGAAAGTTATTTTGGATATGAAAGTATATTATTTTGCGTCACATTATGAAAAATGATGTTTTGATACTTCTTGTCAAATGTTTATTATGCTTACTATAAAAATGCTGCAACTTACCTTTACCTGTAATGTGACATATTACAGATGGAGTTGAAGACTAGATGATGCAGAGGGTATTTAGTTATGCAATGAAAATTAATTATGTTGAGAGGTTATGTTTTATTTTGAGGACATGGAGTACTTTATTTTGATTTTAGTTGTTTTTGGATATTGAGACTTATTTGGGTTTAGTTAAATTATTGTTTTGATTTTGGTATTGTGGTTGTAGTGATCTGGTAGATCACATGGCACAATTTTTTAAGAGGAGACTCTGCCCAAATTTTTCTAAAATAAAAGTCACGGATAAAAATTATTAAGTCAAACATCCGATAAGAATTAAAACGTTTCCGCTAAATAAAAGTTCAAAGTGATAACAAGATATTGAATTGAGTGAAGCCTTGTATTCAAGCAATTGAATACGGCGGGCGACCCGTCTGGGCGGGCCGTCACAAAAATTATAACTTATTATTTTATGTTTTATCTAAAAAAACAGTAATATAATGAGAAAGGGGTATTTTGGGAAGAAATTTGGTATGGCATGAGAGACCAAAAGTAGTGCTATAAGACCTTTACACTTTATATGTAGATATAGATATAGATAAATGAATTGAGTCCGAGTCAAAGACATATGAATGTTATAACTGGAACTCGAACCACTTAATAAGTTAGTTCTGTAGCTTGAATCTTTGTGCCAATTAGGTATAATATATTGTAAAATGAAGAGAATACTGAGTTAGTTTTTTAGGATGAATTATCTATAGATCCATCTTCTCTAGTTTGAACAATGAAGAATTCTACCACTCTAATTTGAACAATATCTTCTACATCTCATTCTCTATTTTATATCAAATCGTAGTGGAGACAGTTGTAATTTTTTATATATCAATTACAATATTATAATGCAGCTATTTTATAAGAGATTTATCCGTTATTATTTAAATTAGAGTTCAAAAGCTGTAATAAATCTTTTATGTAGACGAGGTTGATGTTATTTTTCTAATTTTTTATGGTGAAAAAATTATGCATGGAAATTATTTTCATTTATTGTAAGTTATATCATATATGATGTGAATATAGCCAATATATAAATATTATTATTGGTGAAAAGTTTCATTAATGATCATGAAAACTTTTCAAATCGAATAACAGTTGAGCTCGAGTCGAAAACGGTTAAGGGCCAAGTCAACTTAGACTACACTCCTAGTCATTATAAAGACTTCGAGAAAAGTAATATTACTGCATTTATTTACTTGTGAAATTAATCGTGACTTTATGTGCCATAAATAAGAGTCATGATTAAAATATGTGAAAAATAATGAGTTTTACAGACCAAAATATAAATGATGTTATCCGTTATTTTTATGTATTTAGTAGAATCAATATATTTATGAAAAATAAGACATCAAAATTTTTACGTGAAAAACCCTCAAATTGAAGGAAAAACCACGGGACATAGTCCAGTATAATTTGTGTTATCACAATCTTGATTTGTTACACATGATATTTGACACAATCTATGACTACAGAATTATTACACACGAATATCTGAAAAATAATAGAGACAACCGAACAAAATAAGTATGCTCTCTTCGGAGTCTTTTATGCATAAAAAGTCCAACCTATTAAATGATACTCTCAGCGGGTATTTATAGGCTCGATTCATGAGTTTACTTTGCGGGAAAGCTTAGAAACCCGTCTCCTTTGATCGTGGCGGTAGTGCTGCGAGTATGTCCGAAAATCTGCACCACACTAAAGCACACTTACCCTCGCCGGTTAATTTGTTGGTTATCATCGGGTCTTCCGCTATTCTTTGACCAGAATCCAGAGGAGGGTTTAACAGCTGTTCGGCTACCATGTGCTCGATATTCATCATGTTCGGTGCCACTCTGTTCTGTACATGACGGTTTGATTATTGAGAAGATTTTACCCGAAAATGTCAATATGTCATATGAAAGCAATAAATAAAATAATTCAATATATATTCACCCAGAGGGTGATGGGTAGTTGGGAATATATAATTAGGACTCGTGGCTTGCATTACAGTCTTTAAAATGCTGTCTCAATTAATAATTTTGAAGGGGTCATTTACAATTAATGAAGAATAAGGGGAGAAATTTTAATAATATTAATTTGTATTTATGATACACCACAACTATATCTACCCGGGAAATAGACAACTCTATAGAAGACTGATGGTTCATGTCTGGGATGAAGTCATGATAATATATTTTCTTTTCGCTCAACTATTACAATTACTTGGCTGTAGGGGACAGATACTCGAGCATGAGATCGTCGAGTCGTAATTACGAGCGGCATCAGATAGACTACAAACTATTAGCAGTCATATAATCCAAGATGAATGGACAAAATATAATTTTAGGGAGGTAAAATATAATTTTAGGAGAAAATGTAATTTTAGGGATAGTAAAACAAATTTGAGGGAAAGAACTTGCCCGCCCTCGGTTGCCTGACCACTCTTCTAAACTCTCACAAGTCACAATCTCTTATTATTATGCTTGTTGACTCACTAACTATAATAATCAAGAAGAAGACATTTTGTTAAGTGTGGTGATTTGCTAACCTGCCAACATTTGGTAAAAAAGGTCGTAACATTATAACAAAAACGAATTTATAAAGTTTGATCTCGATTTGAAAATGATGTTATAACAAATTAACGTGACATTTAATCTCAAATTTTTAAATATTATATATTATTATAATCACGATGTACCTTATTGTATCCTATTATTTGTCATACAAATTAAAAAGATATCAACAAAAGATTTGTAGGGTGCCAATTTTCTAACATTGTTTTTTTTTTCTTTTATTCCATTATGTTGTCGTGACCAATATGGAAAATTATTGATAAAAAATATACAATTTTTAATAAGTAACATTAAAGATAGAAAAAGACGAATACTGATATCCCGGTAAGTTGTCCCAAATCTAATTATGAGATTTCATATAATGGGCCTTTTAATAACGCAACCCATTACGTAATATGTGCCCACCAGGCCCACACTTGTTCACCAACAGGTGTATTTCAGGTTAATGGTTGACTCGGGTTGTGTTCGTTTGAATCCTATACTTTTCTCTTTCATCACCAACCTTCTATATATGTGTTTCTTTTTATACTAACTAAAAAAATTCAAAAATACCACATTTTAAAAAATCTTTTAATAATACTTTAAATTGTTGTTAGCTATAGTTGGGCAAGTATTCGGCTAAATTATTAAAATATTATAAAAATAAAACAAAGTTCAAAAAACAAGGCAAAAAATAAATATTTCGTTTCTACAATGATTCGTGGACGTAGATCGCGATTCTTTCAAATCAAATTTTTAATATATTTTTTTAAATGAGATTAATGTTGAGGGCATGTATTTTGGAGTTTGATACTCCGTGGCAGGATTCAGTGCCGCTGGTGGAGTTCTCCTATAATAACAGTTATCAGGCGAGCATTCAAATGGCTCCTTTTGAAGCTTTGTATGGACGACGATGTAGATCACCGCTGTATTGGGAGGACTTGACTAGCAAAGCGGTCGGAGGACCGAATATGATCAAGGATATGGAAGGTAAGATAAAATTGATACGCCAAAAGATGAAAGCGGCCCAGGATAGGCAGGTAGCCTATGCAAATAAGCGGCGACAACCGCTGTAATTCCAGTTAGGAGACAGGGTCTTCTTAAAGATCTCGCTCTTCAGGGGTGTGGTTCGGTTTGGTATGCGGGGAAAGTTATCTCCGAGGTATGTTGGGCCATATGAAGTTTTACAGCGTATCGGTACTTTGGCATATCGTTTGGCTCTACCGCCATCCTTGTCTGGCATACACGATGTTTTCCATGTCTCTATGTTACGGAAGTATGAGCCAGACACGTCTCATGTCTTACAGCCTACAGAAGTTCAGTTAGACTCAGATGTGTCCTACGTAGAACGACCAATCAGAATTCTGGATCGAGAGGATCGCAGACTACGGAGCAAAGTTATACCGATGGTCAAAGTTCAGTGGGATCGTCGGGGTGTCGAGGAGGCTACGTGGGAGATGGAACGGCATATGGTGCAGCACTATCCGGAACGATTCTCAGGTATGTTTTTATGTTTAGTTCCGTTATGATGATGTATGTGGATTTCGAGGACGAAATCTTGGAAGTAGGGGAGTAATGTAATACCCCCGAAATGTTATATGATTATGTGCTACGATGATGATTTACGATGTGTTTAAGAGGGTTGTGGTACTTTAATTGGGGTTATAATTATGATATGATGATATGGTTTAGGGAGCATGTTAGGTGTTTTTAATTGTTGTATTGATGTAGTAAAATTATAAAATATCAAGGGGAGATATTTTTATACATCGTATGAAATACCGGGACACAATTAAACACCACAAAACCACCATACATGCAACCACCCTCCCCCCACACTTGCATGCAACCCACACCCCCTCCCCTGTTTTCTGGAAACTGGTTGACCAAATAGGCATGTTGGCACTAAGATATTTTCACTCTTGTCTCTTCCAAAAACCTCATTCTTCCTCCCTTCTTTTCGTCTGTAATTTGGACTGCTACTAGGAGGAAAGTGATCGGATTTTACTAATCCCTTCTTGACGAAAATCGAAGAGCAAAAGTGGTGAGGAATCACGCTGGTTCACCAGCTTTTTCGTTTTATACATGTATGTTCTTCATAACAGTTTTGGCATATTAGTGTTAGGTATGTTGAAACCTTGTTATGAACACTTGTAGGTAGTGTTTATGAAGTCTCTAACGTGTTTTGTCAAGTAACTTACATGCTTTATGTGTTAGATTTTCGGTTGTAAAAAGGGCTCCTCGAAAATCTGGGCAAGGAAGTGCCCTGTTTGTATGTTGAGTAGGACTTTTATTATGAAGATTTGAAGCATGCTAGCTTAGGTTATGAGTAAACCTTTGACGTGAATACATACATGGAAGTTTGGTGAAAATACCAGCATATTTGTTTGAGCATGAAATATGGGCTATGGGTAGTTTCGTTGCTATGAAGATGTATGTTCAAGAATTCTGGGCTGTGTAGCTATGCCCTGTTTTTCAGAAAAGTTGATCGAGTACTGATAAAAATGGGTAGTTTTAATGCATGTCGGTTTAAGTTATGAGTGAACCTTTAATTTTAATACATGCATGAAAGTATGATGAAGCTATTGATATGCTTGTTCAGGCATTTTATGTGTGTTATGATGTGGTTTGATGGTATGAAATGAGGTGCTCAAAAATCTGGGGAAGTCCCGATTTTTCAGAGCTCTCGATCGATCGAGATTTTGGTCCCGATCGATCGAGCGAGGCAGAAAGTTAAGGCATGGTTTGGATTTCAGGTGCCAATCGATCGAAGGATTTCTCGATCGATCGAAGGATTTCTCGATCGATCGGTAAAATGTTTCGATCGATCGAGGCAGAATGTTTGGGCACTATTTGTGCACAGTTTCTCGATCGATTGAGACCTTGGGGCCGATCGATCGAGAGAGACAGAAAGTTGAAAAATAAGATGATGTTTTATTTTGTTAAGTTTATGATGTGAGATGGTATTGAGGCATCTAATATGGTATTGTGTGGTCTTGTAGAACCATCCTAGGTACCGGCACCATCAAGGAGATAAAGTCTGTTGACTCCTCCTCCTTATTGAAAAGGTACGTAAGAGACGTACGGGCATCGGACGGTAAAACACATCTTTACACTACGACTATGCTTTTATTGCATGAGTATTCATGATGAAATGATGATGTTTATAAGATGTCTACGATGTTGATAAGATGTTTATATATATTCATACGATGTTATTTGTGGTAAGATGCCACGGGGTAAGATGCCCCATATGGTAAGAGGCCATACGATGTTATTTGTGGTAAGATGCCACGGGGTAAGATGCCCCATATGGTAAGAGGTCATACGATGTTATTTGTGGTAAGATGCCACTGGGTAAGATGTTCCACATGGTAAGAGGTCATGCAATGTTTATAATGTGGTAAGATGCCACATGGTAAGATGCCCATATGCATGATTATGAATCAGGGACAACAATAAGAAGTTAATGAATAACCAGCATATTTACTTAACCAATATTTCATGCATTTACTATGATGTTTTTATGATGTTAAGTAAGATTGTATATGCTTATGATGTGTTGTCCCTGTAGGTACGCTTTTGGGCTAAAGGACTAAGGGTCGGGTTGAGGCAGTGAGCTACGAGGAACACAGGAATGTATAGGATTCAAGTCACGATTAGTATCTACTCTAGGAGTAGTATAAATCTAAATATTAACATTCTTTTGGGAATGTAATAAATTATTTTTGAAGTCTTTTATTTTGGCCTGTAATCCTTTTAGCTCATGTAACAACCAGAACCTTAAGATGTTATTAATGCATGATTAATCCTTCTTATGTCTATTAATCACTGTTAAGGTGGGAAGCCACAATTGTTCTGCTGAAAATGCCCCGTATATTTTTTGTTATTATTATTATGTAATTATATTATATTTTGTGTTATTATTATTATGTAATTATATTATATTTATAAGTATATATTTAATTAATTATATATATAAAGAAACGTGAAGTCCATCCACGTTTCTTCTTAATATCATTTAAAAAAAAGAAAATATTAAAAAAATTGATTTGAAAGAATCGCGATCTACGTCCACGATTCACTGTAGAAACGTAAATATTTATTTTTTGCCTTATTTTTTGAACTTTGTTTTATTTTTATATTATTTTAATAATTTAGCCCAAGTATTCAGGCCCCGCTGCAACTGACAAGCCCCCGTTGTCATCTGCAACGTACACCTCTATTTAACCCCAGTCTCGTCTTCATTTCGTGCACCACCTCCATCGATTTTCCTCCACAAATTTGCAGCGCAACATTTCATATTTCTAGTTTCGAACATTTCATTCTACCCAGCGCATATACACTTAAGAAAACTTATTAAGGCCACTAACAATATTTTTCATATATTTCGTGCAATTATATAGTATGTAAATTATTATGTCATTTATTGATTTTAGGATGACATCAAATTCAGGTCCAGAAGTCTCTAGTGTTTTATATTTACGATCTATACATATATCAAGTGATATTAATATCGATAATATTGATAATATAATAGCAGCTAAGCATACAAATAACCCTATATGTGAGTTATAGTTAGAATATTATATCTGAACATGTTTTGGGATACATAAATAATATTGGTTTTTATAGTGTTTTGAGATGTGGATATCGACTTTTTGATAATCATCTGATTACTGTATTGTTGAGCGATGGCGTCGTGAGAAACATACATTTCACTTTCAGAACATGTCACCTTACAAGATGTTTCTATAATTTGGGGATTGAGAGTCGATGGTGAGCCTGCCACCGACGTAGATCACGTACACAATAAGATAGAATGACAACATATATGTTTACACTTACTTGGATTTCAGCCATTACCAAAATCTTGGATGCAGACATATATCGGTGACTGCGCTATATCAACACTGCATGTCTACTCGTATCAATAATATGAGCTCAGAGATGGATGTAATAAAATACTCTCATTGTATCGCCGTGATGATTATTGAAGGAATTTTGTTTCCAGATTATCAAGGAGGCTCCGTGAAGCTCAGCTACTCAAAGATATCGATCAGGTGAATTCTTATATTTGGGATAGTGTAGTGTTGGTGTTCTTGTACCGCCAAATCTATAGTGCCTCGTGTATTTAAAAACATATTATAGTCCAGGTTGTGATGATCTATACCAACATTACCGGAGATGTAAGTATGTTGACCACCGTATTTTGTTAATTTCCAGTAACCCATCTTGGACTTGAAAGAAGATCAAAGACCCCATTTACATCTGCATATAGAAGTACTCTTTTTACACCGTAGTTTCCATAAAGTACGTGTGCTATCCACGACACTATACTGACGCTTGACAACTTTAACTGTATAATCCTTTACAGATGCAATCAAAACTTTATTCTATTTATAAACTGTGTTCATAGATAGCTCACCCTTCTCCAGATCATAATAGCTCGATCGCGATCTAGAAAGTACACCAACAGACTCAGGAAGATGTTCCTCGTTGACCGCAATAAAAAATGTGTCATCTCATTCGTATTTCGTAGAAATGGTGCGTCATGCCTATGTGTCACGTCATCATGCACCCTATCTTCATCATCTCCGGACTCACTCGATGAAAATGCGGGCTGACTATCACTTCTACAAATATCATGATGGCTATCTCCAATTACATCGTCTTTTACAGGCACTTAAGATGAAGCCAACATAAATGTATGCTTTGACCGATCGACATCTGCATTAAAGTCATCATGAACTGATGTAACGTTTTCTCTTAAAGAATTTCAACATGCTTCGACATTTAAGCCCTAGCCATGTGTTGTATTTGTGTGTTGTATTCGGCCAATAGGTATTTTCTTCGGGCGAGCCACTAGCATATTGATTACAAGGACCACTTTGATACTCAAAATATGAAAAATCTTGATTTTGTTGAAAACCCCAGTGCATAGAAGTACCCAGTTGGTCATTGAAGCCTTTGTTGTTTAGCCATTCATTAACATATGGAATATATGATTCTGGTTGATCAAATCCAACATCATGATAAGTTGGCTATATTCCTTCGGACATTGTTGCCAATGGGAGCGGGCCACTTTTTTTGTAGGGCTCCGCTGCAGATGGTAGCGATTTAAAGTTTTTTGATAGATTTTTCAAAATGCGTTATTTTTGAAATTTTTGTTAATTAATTTTAGAAAAACCCTCTATATTTAGATTATTTGCATCTGTTTGTATTATAAATTGGTTTGTATTATTATTATTTATACTATTGACTTAATTATATAATTAAAACAATAAAATATTTTTTTAAAAATCACGTGTTTTATAGAATTTGAATAACAATGTATAGAAAATTAAATAAGCTGTTAATGCATCTTACTACTCGTAATCTATAATTAAAAGTTATTCAAGTAAAATTGTAATGTTGTGAGAATCATTAGTCCTTACGACAATTAATGTGGCCTATAAACAAAGGTTCCACACCAAATCAGTAAAAGAAACAAAAATAAACCATGGCATTTTTGCAATTAAAGTCGAAGACAAGTGTTGTTTCTGTAAACAAAATTACACGTGCTACCCTTTCACTGTATGGGCAATATCGTCACTGTGAAATGCTACAGTACACTCGGTGTACCAAACATCAACTCACATATCAACATATATATGCATATACATACACAAATATGTATGTTGGTGTTTTGGTACACCGAATTCACTAAGTATTTCAGAGGAGTAAATCATGTTTGCTAACTGTTTATAGCTCATTTAGGGGTATATTTGTCGTTACAAACCCAACTCTTATGCTACCAAATTGACTAGTATGTTCGTCTAATAATATCTAACCATCGAACATGATGAAAGGATTAAATTTGAAAAAAAAAAATTGGCATCATATGTCAAAATAGTTATTAACGCCATGACCACACTAGTCCAGTGGCATCACATCTCCCAATTTAAGAAAATATCATGTGTTCTAAACCTATTATTGTAAAAAAAATTACCCCTCCCCCATACTAAAAAAAAAAGTTATTAACAACCTCATGTTTTATAATACAATAAAATAAAATAATTAGTATCATTGTATAAGATTGCGTACTTATATAATTAGTTTTTTATGGATAATTATTTGTAGAGTTAAGTTAATTTTTATAAAAAATACATAAGATTTATATTCAAAAATTTTATAATTATTTTATTGTAGTTTGTAATTAATGTTTGAATAATATGTGATTTTTTATATAAAAAAATAGTGTTACAGTTATATTAAAAATATTTGTACTTTATATACATATGTGTGAATTACTGTTTTTATATAAACAACCTAGCAATTATATTAATGTATACGTAATTTATTTTGTGGGATATGGTAGATTGGTAGTATGATGATTTGAAATTTAATTTGTTTAGTATGATATGGGTAGCATCGGTATTGGACCTGATCAAGGGTCATAAAACAACCCTGAACTGGTCTGGAATTGGCTCGTGGTCCGGGACCGCCATCAGGCCAGGTCCACTTTTGAGATTCTCCTCCCCGTCGATCAAGGATCCTTGTATGCACGAGAGCGAGGGTCGCCTTTTCAGCCACAACCTACGAAAAAAGGAGAAGATCGATTAATCGGATCAATGGTTCCACGGGTCAGACCCGAACCAGACCATCTATAGCCTGGCAGGTTAAGGATCATGACCTCTAACTTGAATAATTAGCTCAAACCGCTAATGTATAAGAGTCATGTTGAGCTAAATAGAATGTTAGAATTTATATAAATTAATCAAACAAATATATCTTACACGTATTGATTATTTGAACTTAAATTTATTTCACGTTATTTTATGATCAATTCATTGAGGAAAACACATTTAAATAGTATTTTTTTCAATTTTTTTTCAATTTGTTTTTTAAAATTTAGGGTTAAACTGTAGCCGTAACCGTTGGTTAACCAAAACATGCAGTTTATGAACCGTAACCCGAACCGTCAAGAATGTTAAGATTAAGGATCAATGTTTTTTAAACCATCGAACCGACGTTTCTGAACCGTAGTCAAATCTAGTCGGTATTTAAAAAATGATCATACAAAAACCATGTTAATTAGTATAGGGGTAGATTCTTTATGATAAACATTATAATAAACTAGTGGTTTCAACATACGTACTGCATATAACTAATTTGTTTAATCATTAATTAATTAATTAAAAGTATATAAGTATGGTAAGCTACTGTTTGAATCGCGAGCTGAAGCTTGAGAGGTTTGAAGATGTCAGGTTATCTAAAGGCTTCGAAAATCATTTCGTGCGTCTGATTCGGGTGAACGCATTAGTAGTTTGAAGGATTAATGGAAAAGTTGTGAGAAGAAAGGGTAAAATAAGTTGATGCTTCTAAGTCAAATAATTCTTATACACCCTTCGAGCACTATCGTTACGATCACAAACTTGCACATTGAGTATTTGTGGGGTGATTTAAGACACAATAAGTTTTATTAAGTCGCGCACTGACGCTCTGATCGTGATCTGACGCATTGAGTGCACGTGCGACATTTTGCGACTAAGTTTTATTAAGTCATATATTAATTTTTACTAAGTCGTGAACTTAAATGTTCGACATTCTTAAATCACCGGAGACAATATAAGCCGTTATTAATAAATATACTATTACAAAACATGTTAAAACATATTGATAATATTTGGTTTCTTTTTTCGAATTCATTATCTTATGAACAAATATTAATAATTCATTTTATTTTTATTCTCCAAAATATATTTTTTTGGAGAACAATAATTATCTCTATTAGGAGAGTGATCGAATAAAAGATTTGAGTTATACTATTAATGTTTATATATATAAACATTAAGGCGCACCAACACTCAAATATTTTGAAATTGACGTATTTGGACATCTGTACTGGTACGCATACCCACAACATGTTAATTAACTATGAATTCATCAATTATGAGTTGGACGCTTTAACCATTCAGCGATGGTAAGAATATTATAGTAAGATGAGTAGTTATGAACTCTGTAGACCATCCCCATACGGTGGTTTTAGGTTAAAGTTGTGCGATTATAAATTTTAGAAAGATAGAAATTTATAATACAATTTATTTTTTCAAATTTTTTATTGAAAGTTTGCTTAAATATATCCGGAACCGACCCGTTAAGTCTGGAACCGGTCCGATCCGGTACCTTACCAGATCGGATCGGAACGACCCGGTTCCGATTCTAACGGTTTCGGGTTGGACCGGTTCCAACCCGGAACCGGTTATTAATAATAATTTTTAAAAAAAAAAAAAAATTCATTTTTTCTATTGAAATTACATTTTTTTAAGAAAAATTCTACCATTCCGGTTCCAATCCGGAACCGTTTAAACCGGAATTGGTAGGCATTGGTTCCAATCCATTAGAAAGGATCGGATTCCAGTTCCAATTCGGTTGGTCCGATTCCGAACCGGGTTGAACCGATTCGATTCCGAACTGATCCTGGATCAACCCAGTCCAATAACCAGCCCTTACCACTCATGCTTTATTAATTTGTTAAATAAAATTATTTTTAATATTATTTAAATAAAAAAACCAGAGACCTTCCTTCTGACTCTTTATCGTCTTTCTCACGGATTCACACACTGCTCATTTATTCCCACATTTTCTATTTCCACTCCTTCATCGGCCTTTTCGGATTCCTGTTATTCATTTCTTTTTCTCTCTCTACAAACCTTCCCTATACTCTACTGTTTACTGGATTCTCAGCTTATTCTCCCCACAAGTTACTCAAACTATTATTGGTTCAATCTCTCGGACCTCTTTCCGAAGTTGTAGAAAGAGGATGAAGTTGCCGGAAAATGCTGCCGGAGCTGGATTTCCGAGCTATTTCTCAAATTTCCCGGTCACGAATCTGAATGCAACTACCCAACTAGGAATTGCTTAATATCATGCAGGGAACCTTGTTTTGCTATCCAGAAGAAAAGAAAAGAATGCCAGAGCCACTGTTATGCATAAAGCTAATAGACAAGGACAAGAAGAAAATGAATGGGGAGACTTTAGATGCAAACACGGAGAAATTCCTTGACAATACCAGCACAGCCATTACGCCGAGATCAGTTGTCATTATTCCTCGAAGCAAATCCCAAGGCACCAGCCGAAGGGTGACACCAACTTCGATTTCAGAAGGTAACTCAGCCAATATCAACGAGAAACATCTCCCAAATGGAGATCTGTATATAGGAACATTCTCAAACAATACCCCACATGGATCGGGTAAGTACTTGTGGAAAGACGGGTGTATGTACGAAGGAGACTGGAAGAAAGGGAAAGCGAGCGGAAAGGGGAAGTTCTCCTGGCCTTCTGGAGCGACTTTCGTAGGCGAATTCAAGTCGGGTCGGATGGAGGGTACCGGCACTTTTATAGGATCCGACGGAGATATGTACAAAGGCTCGTGGTCGGGGGATCGGAAGCATGGCTACGGGGTAAAGCATTACAGTAATGGCGATTATTACGAGGGGCAGTGGAAGAAGAATATGCAAGACGGTCAAGGGAGGTATGTTTGGAGGAATGGCAATGAGTATATTGGGGAGTGGAAAAATGGGATGCTTAATGGGAGAGGCGTTCTGGTATGGAGCAACAGGAATAGGTACGATGGGAATTGGGAAAATGGGATTCCGAAAGGGGATGGAGTTTTCACTTGGCCTGATGGAAGTTGTTATATTGGATGTTGGTCTACCGATTCTTGTAAAAATAGTGATAGAACCCAGATTTTGAACGGTACCTTTTACCCAGCTCACAATTCCAAGAACAGGAATAGGCATGAAGAAGGTTTACAGGGGCATTTTGGCGAGAAGGTATTCACTCCTTTGCTGACGGTGGGGGATGAGAGTGTAAATGTGATGATTGGGGGCGGCGGTGGGAGGAAGAGATCGTCTGTGGACGGTGGTGCTATGGCGGAGAGAGCTTTTCCGAGGATTTGTATCTGGGAATCGGATGGCGAAGCTGGGGATATAACTTGTGATATTATGGATAATGTGGAGGCATCAATGTTGTACAGGGATGGGTTTACGTTGGATCGAGATTTGATAAAACAGTTCCGTAAGAATCCATGTTTTGGTGGTGGAGAAGTGAAGAAGCCTGGGCAGACTATATCCAAAGGGCATAAGAATTATGATTTGATGCTCAATCTCCAGCTGGGTATAAGGTAAGAGTTAAGATAATAAACAGTGAAACAGCTTTTTTGTTTGGCTGCTTGTTTATCTGTATTGAGGCAATTGCTTGAGTTTGTTTGATTTTTTGACGATTTGTTTTTATTATTATTTTGGTAGATATTCTGTGGGAAAGCATGCTTCGATTGTGCGCGATCTTAAACTGAGTGATTTTGATCCTAAGGAAAAGTTTTGGACTAGGTTCCCTTCTGAAGGATCCAAAATCACTCCGCCCCATCAGTCTGTAGAGTTCCGATGGAAAGATTATTGTCCTGTGGTGTTTAGGTATTCGTTCTCTTTTAATATGGTTGTTGGATTCGTGTCTAAATTGCAATTCTTGCTATTAGCATTAAAAGTTAAATATTACCCGTTTGCATAATTATGTTTCTTTATCTAATTATGGTGCGTTTTGGCACATTTGACTATATTTGCATTCTGAAATGATGATTCTTTTTTGAATTATCAGACATTTAAGGGAATTATTCCAAGTAGATCCTGCGGATTACATGTTAGCCGTTTGTGGGAATGATGCTCTAAGGGAGCTTTCTTCTCCAGGGAAAAGTGGAAGTTTCTTTTACTTGACACAAGATGATAGGTTTATGATCAAAACAGTGAAGAAATCAGAAGTCAAGGTTAGTTTCCTATCTCCTTGACTTGTTAAAATTTAAAACTATGAACTTATTCAGCATGATAATTGATTTTTAATTAGACCATGTCCTAGTTAATTATCATTGCAATTTTATGTTGGGTTATTTTTTTAGGTACTTGTTAAGATGCTTCCTAGTTATTATCAGCACGTATGCCGCTATGAAAATTCCTTGGTCACAAAGTTCTATGGCGTCCATTGCGTAAAACCAGTGGGTGGCGTTAAGGTACATAATTTTTGAACAAAACCATTTTTGGTTATTTTACTAGTGTTTGCCCAAATAGCTCACTTATCTCAAATATTGGTAAATTAGACTCGGTTCATTGTGATGGGAAATTTGTTTTGCTCTGAGTATCGAATACATAGAAGATTCGATTTGAAAGGATCATCGCATGGACGCTCAACCGAGAAGCCTGAGGGTGAGAGAGATGAAACCACAACTCTTAAAGATCTTGACCTGAACTTTGTATTTAGGCTTCAGACCAATTGGTATCTAGAAGTTATCAAGTGAGTATGATGCATCTCTTGTTACCAAACTATCATTCTATTTCACAATGTTGGCTTTTTTTAACAAGATAAACAATTTCTCCAGACAAATTGAATGTGACTGTGAATTCTTGGAGGCCGAGGGAATTATGGATTACAGTCTTTTAGTTGGTCTTCATTTCCGTGACAATAATACTGCGGAAAAAATTGGCTTGTCACCTTTTTTATTGCGTACAGGTAAATTTTCTGTCCTTTCTTGCTATATGAGTTAATGCTTTGGTATTAAAATATTCTTCATTTTCGAAGATTACTCTGCTCATATCAGTTTCTGTGCTCCTCAGGTAACAATGATTCATATCAAAATGAGAAATTCATACGTGGCTGTCGATTCCTTGAAGCAGAACTACAAGACATGGATCGGATTCTATCCGGCAGGTCTGAAGTTCAACATATTCAAATACATATTGGAGTCATAATTGTGTGTTAAATTCGTTACGAGGACTTGGATATTTCTGATCAGGGATATTTCTCTCTAGTGTGACACTCACCCACCCAAAAAAAAAAAATTGATTTTCTTTTAATATTAGTGAGAATACAGCATTTATGAATGATTTAGTTAGCGATATTCCATATCATTTGATTTTCTTTCAATTATTTTAGCAGGGTAGTTGGTAGGTCATCTGGCTGGGTGGCAATATTGTTTAGGCATTTTATTAGCGAGCAGTTTTTGTGGTTTGCATTTCGGGATAAGAGCAAGATTTCAGTCCAGTCCTTTCGATTTTGTTTTATTCCATCAATACCAAATATTGATCGAAAGAACCCAAGATTTTGGATGAGTGTGGCTATTCCATATCATTTGGGGCAAATTTACATTCCTTGGAATATCAGTTGGAATATTCTCTCTATGAATATCTTTCTTGGCTTTGTTCTGAGGTTATATGTCGATTTTGCTCTTGATCAGGAAGCCATTGATTAGACTTGGAGCCAACATGCCAGCACGGGCAGAACGAGTGGCTCGAAGGAGTGATTTTGATCAGTATACACCGGGTGGATCCAACAATTTGAGACCTTCCCGAAGTGGTGAAATCTATGAAGTGGTCCTCTATTTTGGAATCATTGACATTTTACAAGACTATGATATTAGCAAGAAACTCGAGCACATGTACAAATCCTTACAGGTGAACTCTACCTCAATTTCAGCAGTTGACCCAAAACTATACTCGAAGAGATTTCGAGATTTTATTGGGAGAATATTTATTAAAGATAGGTGACACTACTTTTGAGTAATACCAAAAGGGATATCTAAAAATTCTTGGTTGAATCCCCGGGGAAAAAAAAACCAAGTTATGGAGGGTTTTTGCCATCAATTCAGGGATTGGAGGGTGAAGAATTGAGGTGTGAATTTGGCTGAATTTTGTGTATCAGCCATTATTGGAGTTACGTTTGTTTTGTGCATCAAAATTCTTGCAAGGTAATTGGTCTTTGGGGTACCTCTTTGTTGGTGTTGGCATTAAAATAAATGTACAGGTAACAGAGCAAGTTATTGCCCCAAAGAAAAAGATTCAAATCATGGGAGGGGAGATTTGAATAAGTGTACAGTTTATACAGGGAACAAAAGTTTTGGAAATTATGAGATTTTTTGGTAGAGATTTCCAAGCTCTTGTTGTGAAAGTCCCCAGGGACCACAACCCCACCCTCACCCTCTCCAGTTTTCTGGTCTTTTGCTCTTTTATTTTTGTGAAAAATTTATCCTGAACTTGGTATTTTAACAAAGGAAATGATATCGCCGGAGTACTTTATGTAAATGGCAAAAACACATTGTTTGGAGGGGGAAATTGATTAATTGAGATATTTGATTTATGATATATCAATGCTACCTAAACTCTGTTAATCAATATAAATTTGAATGAAATATGTAGTATCCATCCAAGTTTATGTACTATGCTTTTGTTAGACATTGCTTTTCTTTTGAATGGGGTGAAAGAGAGGGGAGGGGACTCCTCTCTCTGTCAAACGCATAAAAAGAAGAGAAAGCAAATGTTAAAAAGAAATGCTCTCCCTCTTCTTTTTACCGTACTTGATTTTTTAAATAATAATATAATATCATTCAAAAACTTTAATTTAAAATATGATAATATTACTTCTTTTTGTAAAAATATCTGATTGGCCCCCTTAACAATTAATGCTAAAGTAAATAATGCAAATGAACACTGTTGATGAACAGACTTCTCTTCGTTAGGCACGCCGAGTATTTAATGGGCAACTTGGTCAATTCACCTCGAATAATTTTGAATTAAATCTAAGGTCGTTTTGATCGAGGGATTTGAAACCATGGATTTTAAATTTAGGATTTTTAAATCTATTTGATTATTTGTATGAATTTATGTTGAAATCCTTTTATTATGTAAATGTAAATGTAATTATGATAGATTTGAAATACATTCAAGATTGTGTAATTTCAAATCTATTATTCAAATCCTTCGTCTAAATCATATCCTTCAATTCAAATGTAACTTAATTGTTTATATTTTATCTTTCAAGAAAATATATAATTTTGTACATGTGATTCATATAGGTAAGAACGTAAAACTAAAAGTTTAACTTCGATTCTATATGAATCATAATAAAGAATTACTTTTGAAATTCCAATTCCAATTTAGAATTCAAGTGAGATATCCGGTCTAAGCTTATATATATTGGTTATTAAGTTTATTTATTTTTAATTACAAAAATAAATAACGCACTGTTTGGGGTCAAAGTTTGTTCAGTGGTCAAGGTTGATGAGGCCCCACTTAATTGTGTTTTTGACCTTTGGTTACTCTTTTTCAGGGGATCTTCTCTCGTCAGTTACCTCAGATCCTTCTGTCTCACTCACTCACTCCCCAGTGCTTTTTGCTTTTTTTCTGGCACAGTTCCCCTATCAGTTTTTTTTTAAAAAAAAAATTAAAATAGAGTAATTTTTGGATCTGTTAATCTATAAAATTTGGAGGCAAGACACTGGATTACATGAGTATAAACAAATCGAGCATGTTTTTGAGCTTTTCGAGCCGTCTCAAAAAATATTCGATTCGTATTCGAAATTATCGAATTCGAGCCGAACTCGAAAATGTTTAAACTTTTTTTCGAGCCAAACTTGAGCCCAAATTATATTGATCGATAGCTCGCGAGCTTTAATATATTATTAATATATTTAATTTTATATTAAATAATTATATTTCAAGCCATTCGAGTATTTATGTTCGAGTAATAGTTCGAATAGCTCGTCAGTATATTTGAATTTTTCGAGCCAAACTGGAGCTCGAGCTTTAATTCGAGCCGAACTCGAGCAAAAAACTTTAAATTATTTGAACTTTGAATAATGCTCGAACACGAAAAAACTTATTTCGAGCCTTAAAATTTTATTTATATTCCACTCGACACGATTCGTTTACATCCCTACGCTGGAATAACATTCACCATTGGTTCCTTATAGAATAATGGATACTCCTCCAAACAATATCAAACTAAGATGTTAATCTTCATTTGCCTCTTTCGGGAACCCCCAAAATTAATGCAACTTTAATCGACATCATTCCATAGCACATTGGATAGATTTTGTTTTGATAATTCCCAAATTATGTTTTAAAAACAATCGTTGATAAATATTTATAATTTTATATGCTGCGTTTTGAAAAAAATTATGTTTTATCACACTCTAAACAATTGAATCCGATGCTCATTACTGCTTCATCATGGATGGGTTGTGCGGGTGAATTAAAATAAAAAGATAAACAAGTTAAACTCGTAAGGATATTTTTAATTATAAAAATATATTGTTTGGATTTTAGAAGAGAGATAAACTCAGGATATTTTTAATTGTAAAATCTGTTTAGGCCTTGAGAAATCTAACCATGTCACATTATCTGTCGTAAGACAAAGTAAAATCAAAGCTTGTTAGGACTATTACTATTTTGAATAACCAGAAGATCATACAAAGATAAAGGGTTACATTGTCTTATAAGATGAAGAGTGAAGCGTCGGGATGGCAAGGAAGGGGATTGTGTATAGCCTGAACCACTGTTAGTGTATCTGTCTCCAAAATACCATTCACCCAATTATGATTACTAGCAGTAGAAATACCCTTCTGATCCTAAAGTAAAACCATTCACAGATTGTTGGCTAACTACAGCCATCAAAACCTAATCAATCCCTGCAACGATAAAACACAAGAGCTACAGTGTCATTACCAAAAAGACCATAAAGTAAAATCAATCACATATCACCCACTTTGGTTTAGAGCGGTGCCAACACCAAAATCCAAAATATGTTCCAACGAAAACCTAATCAAGAGCTCAATCCACCGTGAACAAGTGGAACAAAAGCCAAACAAAAAAACAAACATACAGTAATCTCCGGTATGAGAGATCATAAACACAAAAACCAAAATCGTGAACGGAGGAACGCTCGGGAATTTCCCACTCGCGCTTAGAATTCCGGTCAAACCAACTCATGACGGGAGTGATATAAATATATATATATATATATATATATATATATATATATATATTTGAATTTATAGAGTCTTGACAAAATAAAATGAGGTACATGAATCTTTTATTCACATACTTGTTGAGAGTAATATTTTATCTGCGCCGGCTCAAGAATTGATAGTGCCGCCCTTTCTATAAATGTTTTATAATAGCTGATACCTTGGACCTATGACCCATTGATACTCAAAAATTGCACCAGTATAATCGTATATATCTGGGGCAACTTGCAATTTTCAAATTGCAAGTATTAACAAATAGTTTTTTTAAAAAAAAATTGTAAAGGCATGATGCTGAATCTTTGGCCTTTTTTATTAATTTTATTATTAAAATAGTGAAATTAAGTAATTAATTTTATCCTGACTCATTTATTTTCTTTTCCCTTTTGGTACTTTTTGTCTCGTTGAACACGGCAATATATATACTAAATATATTGTATTTGGCTCTCCGATCCTGTTGACATTAGTATTATTATTATTATTCAGTGGGCGAGGAATTAGGATATAGTGAATAAGAACATATTTAAAAAATAATAATTCTACCTGTCAAATTACTGTAAATTGTTTTATTCTAATCAAAACGAGGTTGGCTTAGAATTTATATAGCCAATGAACTCTGGTGGACCAATTCGATCAGATTATGACAATTCATAGTTCAATAATATATCTAATTATTGCATTAAACATCGATTAATAGGTTTGGGTCCAATATTTTGTTGAAAGAGCCAATTCATGAATCGAACTCTTTCAATTCCAAATCAATTTTCAGCCAGGAATTTGGCTCTTCTATGTACAACTTGTCTAATATTTAAATTATGGTTCAGAATATATGCAGAAATATAACCCAAGGTTCTGCTTAAGTGGAGCCCGGATAGGCCAGCGGACTTGAATGATGTGTGGCCAAATGTTGGGAGAAATTATTAAAATGTCCAACATAATGCTAAAATCTAAGTGTGGACTAAACTCAAAAGCCACCATCAACTTTTTCAAATAAATCCTCTTAAGAATCATGCTGTCGATTTGCATGAAAGTTGTTCTAAATATTATCATTGTTGGTTTGAGCAAAAATTATTATTATTATTTATTAACAAACATTTGATCATAGAACGTATATTTTAAATATTAACAAATTGACATTTTATGCTTCGGGATAGACCATACAGAGAGACGATCGCTTCCTGCTAAAAAAGATTTATATATATATTTTAAAAATCATGATCACCCTCCAAAATCCGATCAACCACTATTAGGGCTGGGGTGTTCATGGAGTGTTCATCGGTTCGATTTTGAACCTAACCGAACGAACAAAACCGAAATTTCAATTTAAAATTTTAAAAATCTAAAACCGAACCGAATTATTCGATTATGTTTCGGTTTTAACCGAACTTTTTCGGTTCTGCTCGGTTTGAATCGTTGATGAAAATTCAAAATAAATAAAAACGCTAATACATCATACATTGCACTAAAAAGAATTTTGAACCTTTGACCTTTTAGCTTTAAACTTCTAATATTATTTTGAAGATATTTATTCCAAAAAATCAAGTTTAAAGGAGACAACAAAATAAATTATATTATATTTAAAAACACGTAGTTATTATGAGTTCTTATACATACGCTAATGAGTGATACCATTATAAAAAATTTAAACCATAAAAATTAAAAAAATTATTTTTTAAAAAATCGGTTTCGGTTAACTGGACCACCTAACCGAAAACCGATTTTTTTTAAAACCAAAAACCCAATCGAAATTTTTCGGTTCGACTGGTTTAACCGAACCGGTGCACGCCCTAACCACTATAACCCCTTGCCATAAGTTCCAGATCAGGCTTGGTTCTTATTTCTTATTATTTTTGTTATTATCTTTGCGTATTGAATAGGTTGATTTTCGGACCATTGAATCCTTAATATAAATGTCCATTTCAAGACTGAAAGAGATTTAGAATTGAGGCTTACAATGAGAATTATGGGGGTTACCATGTTTGGCATTGTTTTGACTTTATCATCAAGATAGAATTTTAGTTGTCCACTCCCACTTCACAATGATTTATAAGATATATCTATCTAATTCATAATTTAATATATGTTTATATTAATTTGTGGCACCACACATAGTGAAGCAGCCTTGGACTATCGTGTTATTGAAGAATTTGACATGTTTTTTTATTTATTTTTATTAAACTTCTCTATCAACTTAAATTGATAGATTGTTCTTCTTGAAATGGTTTATTGTTTTGCACAAACCAAATCATACTTATAAGCCTAGTGGGCTAGAGGGTTGTACATATCGTTACTATCCAAATTACTATACCAACAGGTCCATTTAAATGGAATCAATTGGGCCTTTTAACTGGACCCATTCTTCGGATTTGGGCCTCAGTACCATCTTGGTCATCAGCATATTTCAGCCTTGAACTAATACAGTTGTTGGTCCTAATGTTTACTTAAATACTTGATCTAGTCTCCATTGTTTTAATTGTCCGATTTAGTCCCTAATATTTACAAACTTCACCTAAATAAGTCCAACAATTAATCTTGACGTTAATAATGGACAAAATCACACTTGCCTTAACAAATAATTGTTCAAAAAAAATCACTCCCACATTTTCACCCTCAACACTGCTGCCCAAACTTAAAAATCTAGCATTGTGCAAAATCGAGCAAGCATCCCACTTCGAATCTGTAAGTAACTAATGGGTTTTGTTGCCACAAAGTCGAGTACTGTGCGAGATCGAGCAATGCACCGTGGATCAGAGACGAATCTACTGTGTGGGCTGGGCTTCTGCCCAACTTGCACCAATGTATATGCATGCACCAATGTATTCTAAGTGGGCTGGTAGCGCAGATGACGAGGCCTTTCAATTGTTCGTTAGGTGTTGAGTTCGAGTTTCACCAAACTCTTATAATTTTTAAAATTTAGTGTGATGCAGTGTTTGACATTATTAAATCAATAACTTGGATTCAATTTTCTAGTTTACTTTTACTGCAAATACTTTAGAATAAAAGAATCTTAAAAATTACGAAAATGAAAAAAGTTTCACAGATCAATTAATAAGAATTTTTTTAAAAACAAACAATATATATATATATATATATATATATATATATATATTCTAACCCTTTTAAGTGTGTTTTCTTTAAAATATAAATGTATATAAATTTTTTAGTAAAAGTTTATTTCTTTCAAAAAATAATTTTCTTGTAATTTTTTTCCAATCAAAGCTAGCTTATATGTAATATAAATTAAAATATTCACATTTTTTCCTTTTTCTCTTCTTGGTTCCTTCTGTGTGTTTTTTCCTGGAATAGGTTATTAATAATGATATATTATACATTTGTGTTATAAATATGTCATAAATACATGTGTTAATGCATGTATTAATTAAGGTGTTGTGAAACGTAATATTTATGTATATTGGATATCCATTTATCTTCCACACTCCACCCCCATGTAGCTACAATCTTAAGCCTATAAATAGAAGCTTAAAGTTAAATGAAATATAGAATGAAAGCTCTCTAAATTTCTCTCTCTAAATTGTTCTCTATAAATACAATACTATTATTTTATAACACGTTATCATCACGAATCTCTAGCCAACTTTTGTGTAAGTGTGGTAAGTTTTATTTGTTTTCTTGATTTTAATTACAGTATGACTAATCTTGCAAAACTCGAGTTTGTTGCTCTTGATATCACTGGAAAGAATTATCTATCATGGGTACTAGATGCTGAAATTCATCTAGAGGCAAATGGTCTTGGAGAAACCATAAAAGAAGAAAGTATAGCCACAAATCAAGAAAAAGGCTAAAGCAATGATCTTCCTCCGCCACCACCTTGATGGAGGGTTAAAAACGGAATATTTGACGGTAAAGGATCCCTTTGCCTTGTGGACTAGTTTGAAGGAAAGATATGAACACCAAAAAACGGTAATTCTTCCAAAAGCTCGTTATGAGTGTATGCACTTACGCTTGCAAGATTTTAAAACTGTAAGTGAGTATAATTCAGCAATTTTTCGAATCAGTTCAAAGTTGAAATTATGTGGGGAAAATTTAATTGATGAGGATTTATTGGAGAAAACATTCTCCACTTTTCACGCATCAAATGTGCTCCTGCAGCAGCAATATCGTGAAAAGGGTTTCAAAAAATATTCTGAATTGATTTCTTGTCTTCTTGTTGCTGAACAAAATAATGAGCTTTTGTTGAAAAACCATGAGGCTCGTCCAACTGGTGCTGCTCCATTTCCTGAAGTAAATGCGACAGCTATCCGATATAATAATGAACAAAATCGAGCCCGAGGTCGTGGTCATGGTCGAAATCGTTACAAGAATAATCGTGGTGGCCATATCAAAAGTATTAAGCACCACTAGAAGTGGGAAAGTAACAATAACCGTTACAACAATAATCGTGGTGGTCATATCAAAAACATTGCACACCACCAGAAGTGGGAGCATAATGATGAGAAATATGTAAACCAAAATAAAAGGGAGGAGAATAAGTGCTATCGTTGTGGCATGAAAGGCCACTGGACTCGTACTTGCCGTACGCCAAAGCATCTTGTTGATCTCTATCAAGAATCATTGAAGAAAAAAGAGAAAATGATAGAGACAAATTTCAATAGCAAAGATGTTAATCTTGACAAGGTTTTAATGATTTTACTTCTTTTGATGTTGCTGATTTCTTTATCAATCACCCTGAAGGTGATACTAGTCATGGAAATGCCTAAGAATTTTCATTTTATGTTGCTAATAAATATTTCATTTTATGTTTGCAAATAAATTTTTATAATAAATTTTTATTATCAATATTTCTTTTATTATACAAATATTTTATTATCATAAACAGAAGAAGAAGAAGAAAAATCTCATTTTGAAAATTTATTTTTTTTTGAAGAAAATGGACGTTCCAATGATCATTGACAAAGAATTATGTTTGGCAGACAGTGCAACAACACACTCTATACTTAAGGATAAGAAGTATTTTTCATATCTAATAATGAAAGAAGCTCATGTTAGTACCAAATCTGGTAATGCAAAATTAATTGAAGGCTCCGGAAGAGCAACTATAATTTTGCCTGTAGGAACAAAATTTTGCATTGATAATGCTTTATTTTGCTCAAAGTCTCAAAGAAATTTATTGAGTTTTAAAGATATTCGCAAAAATGGATATCATATTGAGACTAAAAGTGAAGATAATAATGAATACTTGTATATTACAAGTATTAACTTTGGAAAGAAAGTTGTTTTGGAAAAATTACCTTCTTATTCCTCTGGATTATACTACACATATATAACTACAATTGAAATATATGCAACGGTAAACCAGAAGTTTACTGATCATAATGATTTTATCATTTGGCATGATCGGTTGGGTCATCCCGGTTCTATAATGATAAGAAGAATTTTAGAGAATTCATGTGGTCATTCTTTGAAGAGCCAGAAGATTCTTCAATCCAATGAATTCTCATGTGCAGCTTGTTCTCAAGGCAAGTTAATCATAAGGCCGTCACCGATGAAAATTAAAAATGAATCTCCTGCATTTTTAGAACGCATACATTGAGATATTTGTGGGCCTATTCACCCACCTTGTGGACCATTTCGATATTTTATGATTTTAATTGATGCATCAACGAGATGGTCACATGTATGCTTATTGTCAACCCGCAACTTGGCATTTGCAAAATTACTTGCGGAGTTAATTCGGTTACGAGCACATTTTCCAGATTATACTATCAAGAAAATTCGTCTTGATAATGCTGGTGAATTTACATCACAATCTTTTAATGATTATTGTATGTCTGTTGGAATAATTGTTGAACATCCTGTAGCTTATGTTCATACACAAAACGTTCTTGCAGAATCGTTTATTAAGCGTCTTAAATTGATCGCACGACCATTGCTCATGAGAGCTAAACTCCCAATATCTGCGTGGGGACATGCTATTTTGCATGCAGCTGCATTAATTCGCATAAGGCCAACGAATTATCATGAATATTCTCCCCAATAGTTGGTTTTTGGTCAGGAACCAAACATTTCCCATCTTAGAATTTTTGGATGTGCAGTTTATGTTCCAATTGCTCCACCACAACGCACTAAGATGGGACCTCAAAGGAGATTGGGCATATATGTTGGGTATGCATCACCTTCTATAATAAAATATCTTGAGCCAAAAACTGGAGATTTATTTACAGCTCGTTTTGCTGATTGTCATTTTGATGAATCATTTGTCCCAACATTAGGGAGAGAAAATAAACAGTCTGTTGATAAAATTTTGTGGAATGAATTGTCATTATCTCATTTTGATCCTCGCACAAGACAATGTGAACTTGAAGTTCAAAAGATAATTCATTTGCAACAGTTAGCAAATCAATTGCCTAGATGCTTTTTCTGACCTAAAGCGTGTGACCAAGTCACATGTACCGGCTGTTAATGCTCCGATTCGAATCAATAGTCAGGAAAAAGAAAACCTTACCATTATTAGTAAATTAAAGGCGCCTATGAAACGTGGTAGACCAGTCGGTTCTAAGGATAAAAATCCTCGAAAACGAAAAGAAGTTAATAATGGAGATAGTAAAATCGAGGAAATTGAAAATCCAGAAGAATTCTCAAAATCAAAAACTCTTGAAGAATTTCCAGACATGACAAATAATAAACTTCCAGAAGAAGTTCAGGTACCTGAAAATTTTAATAATAATGAGACCTCAATAAATTATGTCATGACTGGGAAAAGATGGAACAGATATACAACTAATGTTGATGATAAATTTGCATATACTACAGCAATTACTATTATGAATGAGAATGAGGATCATGAACCAAAATCTGTGGATGAATGCAGACTTAGAAATGATTGGGAAAGGTGGAAAGATGCAATTCAAACAGAGTTGGATTCGATGGCAAAACGTAAAGTTTTCGGACCAGTAATATGCACACCTGAAGATGTGCAACCAGTTGGCTATAAATGGGTCTTTGTGCGAAAACGAAATGAGAAAAATGAAATTGTGCGGTATAAGGCACGACTTGTTGCACAAGGTTTTTCCCAAAGACCTGTTATTGATTATGAGGAGACATATTCTCCTGTTGTGGATGCAACAACTTTTCGTTATTTGCTTAATCTGGCAGCAAATGAACGACTTGAAATGCTTCTTATGGATGTTATTACTGCCTATTTGTATGGCTCACTTGATAAGGATATTTATATGAAAATCCCTGAAGGTTTAAAATTACCTAAGGGACATGACCACGGTTCTAAAGAACTTTACTCGATCAAATTGTATAAATCGCTATATGGCTTGAAACAAGCTGGACGCATGTGGTATAATCGTCTTGGTGAATACTTGATGAAACAAGGCTATATGAATGATCCTATTTGTCCATGCGTTTTTATTAAGAGGTCTGGAACTGAGTTTGCAATCATTGCAATATATGTTGATGATTTAAATATTATTGGGACTCCTGAGGAGCTCAAGAAAGCTACGGATTATTTGAAGCAAGAATTTGAAATGAAGGATCTTGGAAAAACAACATTTTGCCTAGGCTTGCAAATTGAGCACTTAGAAAATGGCATCTTGTTACATCAGTCTGCTTATACAGCAAAAATGCTTAAACGATTCTATATGGATAAAGCACTTCCACTAAGCACACCTATGGTTGTAAGATCACTTGATGTGCACAAAGATATTTTTCGACCTCATGAAAATAATGAAGAACTACTAGGCCCAGAAGTGCCATATCTTAGTGCTATTGGAGCACTAATGTATCTTGCTAGTCATACACGCCCTGATATATCATTTGCCGTGAATCTGCTAGCAAGATATAGTTCTCACCTACACGAAGACATTGGAATGGTGTTAAACATATATTTCGCTATCTTCAAGGAACGATGGATATGGGCCTTTATTATCTTAAGGCACCCAAATTTGATCTCATAGGTTATGCAGATGCTGGATATTTATCTGATCCGCATAATGCTCGGTCACAAACGGGTTATGTGTTCACATGTGGTGGTACAACTATTTCTTGGCGTTCTATGAAACAAACTATAACTGCCACTTCTTCTAATCATGCTGAATTATTGGCGATCCATGAAGCAAGTCGGGAATGTGTTTGGTTACGATCTGTAATCCATCATATTCGAGGAACATGTGGTTTGTTTTTTGACAAAAACGTTTCTACAACTTTGTTCGAAGATAATGCTGCATGCATCGCTCAATTGAAGGAAGGATATATCAAAGGTGATAGAACGAAACACATTTCACCAAAATTCTTTTTCACTCATGATCTTCAAAAGAATGGTGAAATCAATGTTCAACAAATTCGTTCAAATGACAATCTGGCAGATTTATTTACAAAGTCTCTACCGACTTCATCATTTGAAAAGTTGGTTCACAAAATTGGAATGCGACGACTAAAAGACGTCAAATGATGAGCTCAAGAAGTGGAATTATTTCACACTGTACTCTTTTTTTCCTTAACCATGTTTTTTTCCCAATGGGTTTTTACTGGTAAGGTTTTTAACGAGGCAGTGTATGAACATCCAAGGGGGAGTGTTATAAATATGTCATAAATACATGTGTTAATGCATGTATTAATTAAGGTGTTGTGAAACGTAATATTTATGTATATTGGATGTCCATTTACCTTCCACACTCCACCCCCATGTAGCTACAATCTTAAGCCTATAAATAGAGGCTTAAAGTTAAATAAAATATAGAAAGAAAAGCTCTCTAAATTTCTCTCTCTAAATTGTTCTCTATAGAATACAATACTATTATTTTATAACAATTTGTACCTTATAGTTTGACAAGGATAATTAATGACCATGAAGAAAGATTCTATTAACCAATAACAAAGAGTACGTGAAGGTGAAGGAAATGTTTATACAAAATAATTAATAAAAATAATATATTATTTTTACATAGTTATATGTATATTAAAGAACAATAAATTTTTAATGTCCAGCCCCCCAATTCAAAATTTTTAGCTACGCGCCTGCTGTGGATGCTTGCAATGTCGAGTACTATGGAGACTTCGAATCTGCCAAAAAGTCTTGCAATTTGCTTTGATGTTTATTTTTTTGTTTTTAATTAATAGGTGTTTTATATGATTGCTTGAAATCGAGAATTTAATGGGTTTACATGGTTGTGCTTGAAATGTAGAGTTTAAGCGAGATTTTACATGGTTGTGCTCTGATTTTTTGTTGATTTAATTAATGAATTTTTACATGATTTACATTAAAGTTAGGACTACTTCCTTATGCTTTTCATTGAAATCGAGAGCATGATCTATTTGTGAAAGAGAGACATTGAAGGATCAACTATAAGATTAAAGAAGAAGTTGTTTTGGATTATTTTCGTACTTATGTTGGTCTGTATTTCGAAGAACTGTGGTGGAATCGACTCAAGCGATGGGAGACCGTACGACGACGACGATGGTGGAATAGATTCATGCGTTTGATTGTGGGGTTGGTTTTGGGGTTAAAAAACGCAGATGGTGGGGAACAAATGGGGGGATGGGTTTTAACATGGAGTGTGCACCGTGCAGTTTAACATTTGAACTGATATGGGTAAATGTTGCAAACATTAGGGACCAAATCAGGTAGATGAAAACAATATGGATTAAAAATCGGGTATTTAGGTAAACATTAAGGACCAACTACTGTATTACCCCAAATATATATATTTAAATTTTTTTCAAACTTTCGTTCCGTGGAACTGATTCGGAATCAAACCGGAGGCAGTCTAGTCCCAAGCCGGAAAGACGGATCGGGATGATATTATGGGCCGTAACCCGTGGCCTACTCATTTTGAACCTGAACCTGAACCGGAACCAGAACTGGAACAAGAACATTATCTTGTTTTAAAAAAATAATTTTTTTGCCAACAATTAAACAGCCATTGGACAAATTTGTCCCCAACGGCTACTAGCCATTGAAGAATAGTCTTAATTTTTTTTATAGTTTCAATTGTTGTAAGCTTATTTAAACAAAATTATCATTATTGGTCCTAAATACTAAAGTTGTAAGTTTATAAATACTAAAGTTGTTTTAGCATCAATTCGTCATTTTTCTTTTACTTGACCTTCGTTGTACCATGTGCACCAGACTCCCAAAACCACTGAACCCTAATGCAGAAGAATGTAGCCCGAAGCAAATCGCTCCACCGCCACAACAAGCAGCTATTCCGATGGTGTCATATCCTGTTGCAGTTCCAGTTATCCGAATTACTCTGTGCACAAAATGAGCCAACTGTATTACCCACCACTTTCGAGAACCCGGATCTTTTTTCTGTCGGGGAATTGAGTTAGAGTTTGTATAAATGAAAGAAATGTGTTTGGAAAACAAAGATGATACCCCGATAATTGTCCTGGTGCGGTTTGAACCCGGATTCTATGGACTCGACCCAACCTGATAAGATACTAGGTCATCCTACCTTGGCCCATTATGCTTAGGGCCCATCTTATTAAACATTTATCTTGGCCCATCTATCTTGGCCCATTCTCTTGTGCCAATACCTTAATTCACTAAAGGTCCTAATGAGAAGCCCATTAGCAGATAATCATTTAAAGTCAATGAAACAGTAGGTTTGAGGGGAAGAATTTGATCGCCTAGCAGAAGAGGCAGAGGGGCGGCTAGGCCTCTTCCTCATTTTTTTCATTTTCATTCTTGCTTCCTTCTCCATGGTTGGAGAACAAACATTGTAAATTGTTGTTGTTTATAGTGAAGATTCAAACTGGACTAGGTCCCGTGGTTTTTCCCTTCGGGGTTTCCACGTAAAAAAATCTCGATTTCTATTTATTTTTCATATACAAATTCATTTGTTATCAATCGAACCAAAAAATGAGGTAACAAAAGATTTCCGTTTCTATTAAATATAAAAGCATTACACTGATTGCACTACTAAGCTAGTGTATTTATACATGACCATTGCCAATAGAAAGTGACAGATGAAAGATAATAAGTTGGTTGCTACAACGGAAATGTCAGATAACAAATCTAACAGAATAGGAATAATAATATGCATATGGACGTAATGCATGGCCTGTACATGCATATTCCTAACTTGCCCCTCAAGCTTAGTGTGGTTGGCAACCATACCAAGCTTGTTTCGAAGTCGAGTGAATGAGCTTGCTGACAGTGGTTTTGTAAAGACATCCGCAGTTTTATCATAGGAGGGAACATGGTGAACTTGTAGTGCTTTTGATATAACCTTTTCCCGAACAAAGTGAGTCTAGCTCAAGGTGTTTTGTGCGGGAGTGGAGCACTGGATTTGCATTAAGAGTACTGTACTGAGATTATCACACCATATGATGGGAGTGCGAGAAGAGCGAATACGAAGTTCAGTGAGAAGGGATTGAATCCATAGTAGTTCAGCAGTTACATTTGCGAGGCTTCTATACTCCGCTTCTGTGCTTGATCATGACACCACAGATTGCTTCTTATAACTCCATGATATTGGTGAAGTATCAAGAAACCAATAGAAGCCCGACATGGACCTATGATCATCGGGATCACTCCCCCAATCCTCATCACAATAGCCATGGATTGATAATTCTGAAGAGGGACAAATGTGGATCCCAAGATTACTCGTGCCATTAAGATATCAGAGGATTCATTTTGTTGCGTTCCAATGAGTATGAAGAGGAGTATCAAGAGCTCTTTAATGGCGGAAGCCATTTTTTCCACCGATTCTGGTTCTCGGTCTGGGTCACAACCCTCACCTACAGGCAATACAAATATTATGGTTGTAAACCCACGAAGCACCACCAGTACCCTCAAAAACTGTCATTGATGAAAAAGTAGTAGAAATGGTAAATCCAAGTTTTATCTCATGGTGCAGGCAGGATCAACTGCTTTTTTTCTTTTCTCCTAGCTTCAATGACGGAGGGACTACAAGGACAAATGATTGGGTGCTTAACCTCCACTCAAATCTGGATGAGAGAGTTCCAGCTCTTTGCCACGATATCGAAAGCCAGAGCAATGCAATACAAGCTTCAGTTGTAGACTCTGAAAAAGGGTAATCTTAGCATGAAAGATTATTTAAGCAAAATGAAAGATCTTGTGAACATCTTAGCTGCTTGTGGTCACCCGATGACAAACGATGATCAAATACTTCATGTGCTTGGTGGGATAGGTTTAGAATGACTATGTGATGGTTCACGTCACTTCTCGAGTTGATACACTCATTTAGACGTTGGAACACTCTTATATCTTACACCAACATTGTTGATTACACATCTCAATCTGTCAACACCGCTACTCTTACAAAACCAAGGAAGCGAGACTATATTCCTCAACATCAAGGTTCCTCCTATAGAGGCAGAGGTCGAGGAAGGAACTAAAGAGGAGGTCGCAAAAGTTGGCATAACAACTCTGTTCGACCATCATGTCAGATTTGTAGCCTCACAAATCATACTGTGGAGAATGCTATTATAGGTTTGATGAGGAGTTTATTCCTTATCAAAGGAGATTCAAGAATCAGTTTCCAAATCCAGCAAACCCCAACAATGATCAAGGACAGTACTAACAGCAGCTCTCGTAACCACAAACCCAGAACCCAATACTGATGACTAGCGGTATCCTGATTCATGAGCTTCCCACCATGTCACCAATGAACTTGCAAACAACTCTCTTGGGTCAGAATACAGAGGAAGTGGTAAGGTACACATGGGGAACGGAGCAAGTCTGTCCATCTCTAATATATGGCATTCTAACTTTCTCTTATCTTCTCTATACCGTCTAGATATCTTGAAAAATTTGTTACATGTTCCATATATTTCAAAGAACAATCTCAGTGTTAGCAAATTTGCTAAAGATAATTGTGTTTTCTTTGAATTTCATCATCACTTTTGCCTTGTGAAGGATCAAGCGACCAAAGTTGTGCTTCTCAAAGGGATTTTACATGAAGGTCTGTACAAATTCCGTCTTGGCACACCTCTTCCAGTCTCAACCAACTCTGCTGCATGTCTGTGTACAAGCTCATCCCCCATCAACTCTTCCAGTCACCTTCGTGCACCAAGTCCTTCTCCTCAGTTACACATTGACTCTTCTCAAGTTTTACAAAAGTGGCATCTCAGATTAGGCCGCCCCACATTATCTATTGTTAAAAATGTTCTATTTAGTTGTAATATCTCTATCCCAAGAAATGACAATCTTGATCTTTGTTCTGTGTGTGAGTTGGGTAAAAGTAACAATATCCCCTTCCCTACATCTCATAAAACGTTTACCTTCCCTTTTGAATTGCTTTATTCCGATGTTTGGGGTCCTGCCCACACAACATCTAGAGAAGGTTATCGATATTATGTGAGCTTCATTGATGCTTATGGTAGGTATACTTGGGTATACTTCTTTAGACTCAAATTTGAGGTTACACATGCATTTCACATATTTAAAAGCCTTGTTGAAAATCATTTTAACCTAACCATTAAAACACTCCAAACTGACTGGGGAGGCGAATTTCGAGCCCTTACACCATTGATTCAAAAATTTGGCATCAATCACCAATATTCATGTCCTCATACATCCCAACAAAAGGTGTTGTAGAACGCAAACACCGTCACATAGTCGAAACTGGTCTCACTCTCCTAGCACAAGCCTCAACGCCTCTTCATTTTTGGGCTGATGCTTTTGCCTCATCCACCTACCTCATTAACAGACTTCCCAATCCACTTCTTTCTGGTGGCACGCCCTTCAGAAATTATATCATAAGGTTCCTAATTATACTTCCTTAAGAATTGATGGGTGTCTAAGTTCCCATGTCTCAGGTCATATGATTCTCATAAATTAGATTTGCGATTTTCTCCATATACTTTCATTGGCTACGGTGACACATTTAAAGGCTATAAATATATTACTAAAGATTGCCGAGTTTATAATTCTCGTCATGTCGAGTTCAATGAAACTTCATTTCCTTATTCACAATCCATTGGTCTGATACCAAGTTAGAGTTTGTATAAATGAAAGAAATGTGTTTGGAAAATGAAGATTTCCATTACTGATTACACTACTAAGCTAGTGTATTTATACATGACCATAGCCAATAGAAAAGTGACAGAGAAAAGATAATAAGTTGGTTGTTACAACGGAAATGTCAGGTAACAAATCTAACAGAATAGGAATAATAATCTGCATATGGACGTAGTGCATGGCCTGTATATGCATATTCCTAACTAAATGGTTTTGTCAAAAAGCTACGAAACCCATTTGTGATGTTGGGGAAGAGACTAATGTTCTACAAGAGAATTTGAAAAGCCACACTACTAAGGTATTGCTTGTTGTTTTTTAGATGTTTTATTGTTTTTTATTTACGTTGGATATGGTTTGATGCGATTTTTGAAATTGAACAAGTTATGTTGTGATGTGATCTAATATTTTCTGTGTTCGGACCGATTCATCATGTTGGTATAACAATATTTTTTTTATTGTGAACAACCTAAAACTATAGCAAAACATAGTATATATATTTTATAAAGATTAACATAAATATTACATAATGATGACGTTACGAACCGATAGAACCTATAACCAGCAATAACACTGATTTTATGTCCAGTCCGATTTTGCGAACACTGATTAAATGAACCCTAATTCTACTTCACATGGTTTAAAAAGGTGAGAGATGTATTACAAAGGAGGCTATAAAAAAGCCCATTGTAAAAGCTGTTACTTTAAAAATGGATTTGGCTCGTTTCAATTAATATAACATATGGATATAAAATGAGCTTAAGGATTTGGGTTTGTTTGCTTACTTTAACAAGGCCCGGTTCAATCCAATTATCCAAGCTCTTAGTATATCTCTGACTTAGGGGTGGTTACCGGATCAAACCGGTCCGGTCCGGACCGGAACCGGCCGATTCCGGGCCCATTATGGGCGGAACCGGTCCGATCCGGTAAGGAACCGGATCGGATCCGGTAAGGGTTCCACCTGTTCCGGGTTGGACCGGTTCCAACCCGGAACCGGATTTTTCTTTTCTTTTCTTTTTTTTTTTAAAAAGGAAAAAAAGGAAAGGATTTATCGAATTTTTTTATTTTTTTTTAAAAATGGATCCTGTTCCGGTTCAATTCGAAACCGGATCCGTTTGGTCCGAAATCGGTAAGATACCGGATCCGGAACGGTAGAACCGATCCGATCCGGTATCAAACCGGTTCCGGACCGGTTCGGGACCGGTTAGTCCGGTTCCGGTTTCGGACCGGACTAACCGGTCCGATTTCGGACCGGGTCCGTATCGACCCGGTTCGATAAGCACCCCTAATCTCTGTGTTCACATCTTTTTATTTGTCCCATGAAAATTAATATTATACAAAGTTTAGGCTATATGGTATTTAATACTATAATTTAACAAATATGTAATTAACTTATTTGGTTGTGTTTGGATGAATGCATTTCATTTGAATGTAGGGATTTTATTTGAAACTTGGATTTAAAAAGCATCTAAGTTATGTGTTATTTCAAATCCATCACAATCACTATTATATTTACATAAATTGGTAAAGATGTGGATTTAAAATACACAAATATAAATTCATCCAAATAAATAAATGTATTTAAAATCCATGACTTCACATCCCTCAATTATCCGCTCCTTATGATGGATTCAACTTACAACATATGAGAATCAAATATGTAATATTGGCTCGAATAGAAATTTCAAAATTTTGGTATAGACGAGATGATTGACCCTCTCTTGTTTAGTTGTGTGCGTGTGGTTGAACCATTCACATCATAGGAAATTTGTAAACTCAACGCAGTGCTAAACAAATTTGTGACTGATATTAGTGGACAAATATGGTATTTCATGGTTTTGCTTGGTGTTTCTCTATGTTGGTGTCTATAACTAGTATAATCGTGTCTGATTTAATAATTCGTTGTAACTGATTGATCTATTAATATATTATTTGTTCATGTTAATATATATATATATAGGGTAGTCCAATTCCCAAAGTCACTTGTTAAAAATAATAAAAATGATATGCACCTTGGCAGCAAGAGCAACTTGTACTTTACCTCTAGTTTAAGACAGAAGAGTAAAAACATAAACAAAATCATGTTCGCAAATTCCAATAAATTAGGAGGAATATTCCAAGTGGTTTGTAAAATAAATATAAACTATTTAATTACCAATACAATGGATAAACCTATAATTTAACATAAAGTAAATATTTCATGTCTCGGGTTCCTATTTTTAGAGTTATAAAAAAGAATATTCAAGGTGGGTTCGAGATTATAGAATATTCTATTAATCCATTTGAAATAGAATATTCTAATAATCCATTTCTTCCATTACGATTTATATAGATTTTTATTTTATTTAATATGATTTGAACTTTATTGTAATATTTTATAATGTTTTGAGCTGAGTAGAAAATATTGAAAAAATGTACGGTTCATGCATCTTTGGACTTGGTTGCTTAAAAAATTATGGATTATTTAAACAATGTTAATTATTCTTTGTAAGGGAATTAATCAAAGTCTCAATACTACAGTTTACTAATTCAAAGTATACAGAATGCAAATATTATCATTTTATAAAAATCCAGAAGTCAACGTTACTCCAACAAGTACAACTATTGTACATTTAGAATATTTAATTTAATTATAATCTCGCAAAAATGAAAGTAGACACTTATTTAATAAAGTCCAAACATTTATTCAAATGAATCTTGGCCCTTTGATGTGAAATAATGATCTCATTATATTAATTAGATCAAATAAATTTTATGTACCTCATAATATTGTATTTTTGTTTCCGTTAAAATTGTATTTTGTCCCCAATCCGCTAATGTATGTATTTTACATAATTTATTGCTATTGCCAAAAGAATTAAATTGCGTCTAACGACACTTAATTAACATCAAATGTCATCTAATGAAACATATATCTACAAAAAATATTGTTATTTCACACAAGACGACATGATATGTAGTGATATATGTTGGAGTATTGTGAGAAGAAGCCCAATTTTATTTTTGTTAATGAGAACAATTGGGTAAGTGAATATTTTAGTGGACAATTGGCTAGAAATCCTACATTGAGATTTGTTTATATTGAGAAACAAATCATTAGAATCTAGTTAAGTGGAAAAGAGGGGTGTTCATCGTGCACCGTCCGTCTCCGCTCCATTTAGCATCTAAGTTTTGTTTAAAATGATTCGATCCATCAATTTACTTATACAGAACAAACAATATATAATTATACAGACACACACACAGAATCTAAAATTTTTTTAACATAAAAAGATTAAATATATACTAAAAAGTAGCCGACTTGGTAATTACATGAGAGCGCAGACAAACCAACAACCATAAATACCACATATCTCGAAAATATAAGACCACGGAGCCAACGGAAGACAGATGCCTCCGCGGAGCGAAAACGGTCTGTCTAGGCAGATGTAGAAAGTGAAGCACTGCATGAGCACATTTAGCAGAATGGGGCATGAACCACCGAAACCAATCGCGGTCCCCTCAAACCATTTAACTCAGAATACGAACAAGGGTAAAGCTCTCACACCCGAGACCCTTACGAAAAGCCATACCACTGAATGGCGCACGAAACCGACAGGTTCCCGAGGCACAACCAAAAGATTCTTCAGCAATGAAAAATGCAACAAAAGCCACCATCAGGAAAACAAGAAAAAAGTAGCACATAATAGACTATTAACAGACCACAATACCACAGATAACATCAACACACATACCCAGAATACCAAAAAACACAGCAACGAGAGAAACAAACAAAAGACAAATATCAATCAGGAACAAAAAGAAGAAACATCATACGATTGGGTATACGTACGTAAAAGAATGCACAGGTTACCCCTAAAATCTAAGCATGTCGATGACATATGTATTTGACTTTTTTTATTAAAAAAAAAACCAATATATCTGGACCTGGAAAATTAGGCTTCAGAGTACGTACGTAGTGAAAATGACATATTTTTTCATCCCCCCAAAAAGAAAGATATTGATAGATCTATATTAGAAAACAATTTTTAAAATATATATATATATACAAAAAGAAAGGACAAGGGGAGTCAAGGCAGCCTGAGCTGCGGAGAATAGTTTGATGGCCTTTGCTTGCACCCAAACAAATTAAAATTAAACTACACTAAAAAGTCATCAAAATAGAATAAAAAGGTTGGGATTTATGAAAATATTAAATTGTGCGACCTTAGATCCCTCTGGATTATTCTATTTCCACTTGTATGTACACCTTTCTTCTCTTCTTATTAATCTTGACTAAACATTTGGTAGATATTTTGGAGCTTAAACCACGGATACTTCAATACTTTACGGGCCCCTGATTGAACATCGTTGCTTAGATTGTTTTTAAATTTATAACTAATTGATTAAGTTAATCACAATATTAAAAAAGTTTAATTTATAGTCTATACCAAATGTATGTTTTATGAAAATCGAACATGCGCGGAAGTCGGAACAAATGTAACTGTCACCCTAAAAAAGTTATTATCTTAAAAAAATAATATTAAAAGGTATATTTTACCCCCAAAAATGGTATTTTTGACTCCTTAATTTTTTTTGTCATTATTTTTTCCCACTAAACAAAAGTTCTAGACTCATCCCGAACATGTGTGAAAATATTGGGTCTTTGAGGCAAGAGTTTATTTTAGAAATTACTATCATTATATATTATTATACATAATAGTCTTTTATTGATTGAAATAATAAAAAAAAACATTTGAATACCGGCTTGATGTCAAAAAAGAGAATGTAAAATGGCCAAGCTAAAATTATTTTGTTTATTAATATAAGAGGGTGAAATATCAGCTATATATATACTTGATGTTATTCAATATCTTTCGTATTTGGCAGAACTAAGTGTTTGTGAAAAATAAACAAAAACACCACAATTTTTACGTGAAAAACCCTCAAGGATGAAGGAAAAATCACGGGATCTTGTCCAGTATAAATTCTTTACTAAAAAATGGATTTGTTACAGGACTTTGACACATAACATGAATATCAAAATCCTAAACAAGAAATATCAGAAAAAATAAGAATAATGACCGAATAGACTAAATATGCTCTCTTCGTAGTCTTTTCTTGCGTCAAAAGTCCAACCCTTTCCAATGAGACCATAAGTGAGGGCTGATCCCGGAGGTTAATTTGCGGGAAATCCGGAACACGACCTCCTCAGATCGTAGCGTTCTTGGGGCAAACGTGTCCGAGAAATCTGCGCTCCATTGTTGCACGTTTATCTCCGCCGGTTGATTTGTTAGTTACGTCCGGGTCTTCTGCTATTCTTTGACCAGTATACCGAGAAGGGTTTGATAGTGCTCGTATACATCTGCTCGGATATATCTGCTCGGATACATTTTGCTTGGTACTGCTGTTAAGTACTTATAGGGGATTTTACCCGAGAAAACTAACATTTCATATGACATCAATACTATTTATGTGTATGTTCTTATTACATATTGATGTGATTCGTGATTTTGACTAGAAGGTAGAATAAAGTGTTAATGCAAAATAACGATAAACACACCAAGATTTTTTACGTGGAAAACCCTCAAATTGAGAGAAAAACCACGGGACCTAGTCCAGTATAAAATTTCACTATAAACGTCGATGATTTACAAGACTCTCTGGACACAAATAACAATAGCTCAATGACTTGTACGAATGTTTTAGAAAAATAATAAGTTAGACCGAACAGACATAAATTTGCTCTCTTCGAAGTCTTTTTGCCCAGAAAAATCCAACCCCTACTACGATGACATCCGCGGGTGTGGGACCCGACTCGGGCACATATTGCTTTAACCCTTATCCGGTACCACATTCTCTAAGAACATTACGCACGAGGGTTTCAAAACCTTTTCGGAAATAGCGGAAGCGTTTATACATTCTAATTAGTAACAAAATACATCACAGTACAAACTCCTTAATGGTCCGACACTTAAAAAAAGAGAAAATACTATAACAGCCCCGGTAAGCCAATATTTCCATTTTTCCTAATTTTCCTCCGGTTCTGGCTCCGGTACTCCTGTATCTGGAACTCACAATAAATAACAAGGTAAACATAGGTTAAGTCTTTGAGGACTTAGTGAGGGAATAACAATGGCTTTTATATCTGTAATTATCAAACAATGCAATTTCTCAATATGATATGTCATGTAACAAAGATCTTGCAGTCAAGTAATTGTCAATAATGAACCGTGATGATTTAGGATTTCAGAGTGAATATCGTGGGCTAAAGAGGTGGCTCCCACCGGACAGTTTGGCGTAGCACTTTTCCCCACATATTCAGATAGGATCTGTACATTCAGTCATTTACGAGCCAAGTGAACCATTCTCCGGACCGTAAAACGGTGCGCGTTGTTCAGATGAACCATATACCCGGACTGTCATCCGTTGTTCATTGGACTCACTTTCCGGGCCGAAGCCGCGTTGTCCAGTGGATAAATATCCAGGGCTCCATTCATTCAGTCATTCAGTCAAATGATTCGTTCAATCAAAGGAGTCGATTAGTAATCGATAACATTCAAGATAAATAAACATGCAGATCAAGATGACCAATGGGACGAGATAATGTACAATATGATGACAACATATAAAAGGTGAGATAATGAATAACAAGATATTGTAAATTCCAGGCCAAATGCCAAAAGGGCTATATAACAAGAATTCGGTAGTACATCTCACCTCACTATTTGATGTCTTACTGGATTGGCTCGATTTTGAACCCAGATGTCAAATAAAGTCCTATAAACATAATATAAATAATTTTGGTGTTTAGCAACCCAGATATGTTGTTGAATCTTCTGCAAATCATTTTTTGTACAAAACTTGTCCGGGTAGTTTCTAAATAAGACTTTAAAAATTCATTAAAAATCAAGTTTAAGTCGAAACTTCACGAAACTTTCCAGAAATGCCTTAAATCAGTCCAGCAACGTTCGCCGACCGGAATTTTGACAAAGTCGTCGGCGCGTGTGTTACACGCGCCACCGTGCCGGCGCGTGGCCGTGCTCCGGCCGCCACGCGCGGCTGAAAATTTTACAGTATGATCGCCTCGGTTCGATCTACAACTTTTGTTCAGAAACCATTTTGAAGTTCCAAACCGATTTTGCCCAGAATTCTTTTTTTTCGAAATTTTTAATGAGGTGTTTTGGTCGCCGGAAATCCGTTCGTACGGCGGCCGTTTGGGAGATCGGCCGACATACGCATAAACTTTAACACATTTTTAACAACTTTCATTTAGACTCCAAGTTTAAAATCGTTTTATAAAGGCACGAAATCGAAGCTTGAAACTGATACCTTGAAACGAGTTTTTCTGGGCTTTGGCAGCTTAGTGTTCTTCGGGATTTTGATTTTCTGGACGAATTTGGATGCTGGTTTTTGAACACCTCCTACACTAAATGTTTTCTGGGTGTATAATGAGTGTTGTGTGAAATTTTCGGATTTGTTGGAGGAAGTTTGGTATTTTCCTCATAATTTTCCCTATTTCCTACACCATAAATTCTCTTAATTTGCCAAGAATGCTCTTGAAGGTGTGTGTTATAGGGGTTTTGCATGGATTGGGGCTTTAAAGAGTTGACATGTGTTTGGACAATTGTATTGACAAGTGTATGCCTAATTCTTAATTAAATATTTTCTTTTATTAGTTAATATTATGGAATATAATTAAACATAAATTCATTATTTATTATTATTGTTATTATTATTTTTTTGGATGATTATTTTAGTAGCATTGAAGATAGCTTCAAATTATTTTTGTCCAATTTTGTAATTAATATTTTTGGGGTGTTACAATCTCCCCTCCTTCAAGGAATCTGGTCCCCAGATTCCATCATTGTTACCGCAAAACTCTGAAGCCTTGAGTTGAAATCTTCTTTCCATGTCCTAGCTTCCTTTGACATGATTTCAGTTGCGTAACGTGGTTCTTCATCTAGCCGATCTTCTGTTGTTGTCGTCGAGTCGAGAAAACTACACTCGTGGTTTTTCATTTCTGGTGAGCAGCATGGTCTACCATGACTCTCTGAGCTTGTGAATAACGATCCCTTTAGTATTTGGATAAGAATCAAGAAGTAGAAGAAGAAACACATGGTTGAGAGAGAGAAAAAAATATTTTATTCCACTACCCGGGAATGAATGCAGGGCGTAGGTATTCAAAGAAAATGTCAATATCAACATCAAACTTTTGATATTAGTCCTAATTAATCCATGACCGGATTTGAAATGACAAAGAAACTGGGTGGAGTAGTGCATGTCCGCAAAAGGTTCTCTGGCTGGAAGAGTGAGCGATTTTAAAAAGGGAGGAAAAATGTTAGGCTCAAATCCAACCTCAGGTAATGATTTACTGAGACTTCCTCTCTGGTAGCTATATTTACCTCGGTTTGAGTTTCTCATCTCTTCTATCTGTCCTTGATTCCAATGTAGATATTACAGCCATCTATCATTTATGATTGCTGGCATCTTCGGTAGCTGGTGTAGTCGCAACTGTGAAGTCACTTCCTTGGTATAGCAGTTTATGTGTGCTTGATGTTTGAACAACCAGTCCATGCTCAGCATAATCGTAATCATGTATGTAGCTTGATTAAATCTGCCAGATATTCTAGTTCGTAGAATTTTAGTGGGTAGTTTTTATTGACGGTGTCGGTGGTTACCTCAATTCTATCGGTAAACCGATTCCTAGATGATATGCCAATATAACAAAAGAATGTGTAGCTCTAGGGCCAAACAAGATTTAGTCAACTCTTGAAAGTCAAATAACGGTACCTTCAACCACAACGATCGGGTCAACTTCTTCATTTCCCATTAAGGCATAAGCCCTTGCTGGGATTCTCGGTTTTTGTGGCGGTGGTATCTTCTGGGTCCTTTTTGGGCAATCTTGGATACGATGTTCACTTCCACAGACCAGACATTTTCCGTTCTTTCGCCAGCAGTTCTCTTCCTTGTGAGTGGACATCTTGCAATAGCCACATTTTGGTGCATTAACATTACCCAAGTCTCCTCGTGGTTTCTGCCCAGGTGGTTCTCCAATTATTTCCTTTCCAAGATTCCTCTTCTTATTGCTTGTGTCTGTCAAATTTGGGTTATAGAGCCTCTTTTCCCTCTGCTCTCTTTGGATCAATGATTTGATATCGGATTCAACTCGTAACGCTTGGTTGACTGCAGAAAGATAATTAGTGGATTCGGTGGATAGTGTGGCCCAGCGGATATCAAGATTTAAGCCTTGAATGAATTTCTTAGTTTTCCTTGGTTCATCATCTATATAATGTGGAGCATAGTGAATTAGTCGGTGGAATTCGGCCTCGTATTCAGCTACAGTATGTCTTCCTTGTACCAAATCCATAAACTCTCGTTCACGAGTGTTCAGTGTTACCTGCGTAACATATTTCTCCTCGAATGCATGTACAAAATTCGCCCAGGTCCTCGGGGTTTGATTTCTTTTCCATTGATGATCTATGACTCTCCACCAATGATGAGCTGCATCTTCAAATTGATAGACAGCAAAGCTGACCTTCTGTTCATCAGAATAGTTGAGAACAGTAAAAATTCTCTCATTTTGAGTAACCATTCTTCTGCATGATGGGCATTAGGGGTTCCGTAGAATTTAGGTGGGTGGAACCTCAGAAATCGCTCAAGTGCTCTATCTAGTGGTTCTTCATTCCTCGTGACGTTTCGTGGAGGATTTTGTTGACAAAATTGCATGAACTTTTGTAAAATTTCCATCGCATTCCTGTTGGGTAGCTCTTGTCGAGGACGCTGTTCTTCTTGCTCGTCGTTCCTTCTTGGGTTACGTACTTCCTCAGGAGAATTTTCCTCATTTCCTTGATTTCTCGTGTGATAGCTACCACCAAGTGACGATGACATCCTAGCTCGTGAATTATTTCTTGACGACATCATCAAATTTATGAGAAGGTGGTGATTTAAGACATATTTATTTTTAAATAGGGAGTTAATATTAATAATGCGTAATGCACAAGATTAAATAACTAGAGTAAGGTTAAGTCACCATTATCTGAAATAGTGACAATTTTGGAAAAACAAAGTTTGGTGAATACTATCAATCCTAATTGGTTGTTCCGGGTTTACTCGATCTGAATGTCAGGCATAATAGTCTCAATAGGGGAAACTTTTTCGGGCTCGGCCTGTAGCCCATAACTCTATGGTTACAAATAGTTGGTTGCTTTTTCTTACCAAGGTCTTCTAAGCATTCCTGTATGAGCACTAGAGACTTTACCCTAAAATAAACCAGTCAACTTCATCAATATCTTACAACCCAAAGCATAAAATTCTTATGGAGTTTATTCTATTACCCAAAGATATTTCATAATAGACTGGGAGCCTGGGCTCTGATGCCACCTCTGTGGGACCCGACTCGGGCACATATTGCTTTAACCCTTATCCGGTACCACATTCTCTAAGAACATTACGCACGAGGGTTTCAAAACCTTTTCGGAAATAGCGGAAGCGTTTATACATTCTAATTAGTAACAAAATACATCACAGTACAAACTCCTTAATGGTCCGACACTTAAAAAAAGAGAAAATACTATAACAGCCCCGGTAAGCCAATATTTCCATTTTTCCTAATTTTCCTCCGGTTCTGGCTCCGGTACTCCTGTATCTGGAACTCACAATAAATAACAAGGTAAACAGAGGTTAAGTCTTTGAGGACTTAGTGAGGGAATAACAATGGCTTTTATATCTGTAATTATCAAACAATGCAATTTCTCAATATGATATGTCATGTAACAAAGATCTTGCAGTCAAGTAATTGTCAATAATGAACCGTGATGATTTAGGATTTCAGAGTGAATATCGTGGGCTAAAGAGGTGGCTCCCACCGGACAGTTCGGCGTAGCACTTTTCCCCACATATTCAGATAGGATCTGTACATTCAGTCATTTACGAGCCAAGTGAACCATTCTCCGGACCGTAAAATGGTGCGCGTTGTTCAGATGAACCATATACCCGGACTGTCATCCGTTGTTCATTGGACTCACTTTCCGGGCCGAAGCCGCGTTGTCCAGTGGATAAATATCCAGGGCTCCATCCATTCAGTCATTCAGTCAAATGATTCGTTCAATCAAAGGAATCGATTAGTAATCGATAACATTCAAGATAAATAAACATGCAGATCAAGATGACCAATGGGACGAGATAATGTACAATATGATGACAACATATAAAAGGTGAGATAATGAATAACAAGATATTGTAAATTCCAGGCCAAATGCCAAAAGGGCTATATAACAAGAATTCGGTAGTACATCTCACCTCACTATTTGATGTCTTACTGGATTGGCTCGATTTTGAACCCAGATGTCAAATAAAGTCCTATAAACATAATATAAATAATTTTGGTGTTTAGCAACCCAGATATGTTGTTGAATCTTCTGCAAATCATTTTTTGTACAAAACTTGTCCGGGTAGTTTCTAAATAAGACTTTAAAAATTCATTAAAAATCAAGTTTAAGTCGAAACTTCACGAAACTTTCCAGAAATGCCTTAAATCAGTCCAGCAACGTTCGCCGACCGGAATTTTGACAAATTCGTCGGCGCGTGTGTTACACGCGCCACCGTGCCGGCGCGTGGCCGTGCTCCGGCCGCCACGCGCGGCTGAAAATTTTACAGTATGATCGCCTCGGTTCGATCTACAACTTTTGTTCAGAAACCATTTTGAAGTTCCAAACCGATTTTGTCCAGAATTCTTTTTTTTCGAAATGTTTAATGAGGTGTTTTGGTCGCCGGAAATCCGTTCGTACGGCGGCCGTTTGGGAGATCGGCCGACATACCCATAAACTTTAACACATTTTTAACAACTTTCATTTAGACTCCAAGTTTAAAATCGTTTTATAAAGGCACGAAATCGAAGCTTGAAACTGATACCTTGAAACGGGTTTTTCTGGGCTTTGGCAGCTTAGTGTTCTTCGGGATTTTGATTTTCTGGACGAATTTGGATGCTGGTTTTTGAACACCTCCTACACTAAATGTTTTCTGGGTGTATAATGAGTGTTGTGTGAAATTTTCGGATTTGTTGGAGGAGGTTTGGTATTTTCCTCATAATTTTCCCTATTTCCTACACCATAAATTCTCTTAATTTGCCAAGAATGCTCTTGAAGGTGTGTGTTCAATCTGATGAAATGGGGGGGTATTTATAGGGGTTTTGCATGGATTGGGGCTTTAAAGAGTTGACATGTGTTTGGACAATTGTATTGACAAGTGTATGCCTAATTCTTAATTAAATATTTTCTTTTATTAGTTAATATTATGGAATATAATTAAACATAAATTCATAATTTATTATTATTGTTATTTTTTTTTTTGGATGATTATTTTAGTAGCATTGAAGATAGCTTCAAATTATTTTTGTCCAATTTTGTAATTAATATTTTTGGGGTGTTACAGCGGGTATTTATAGGATTGTTCCCAGTGATTGGCTCGCGGGGGATCCGGAACACGATGTCCTCTGATCGTGGCTTGACTGGAGCCCAACGTGTCCGAGAAATCCGCGCCCCATTACTGCACGTTTATTCACGCCGGTTGATTTGTTGGTTATTCCCGGGTCTTCCGCTAATCTTTGACTGAAATCGAGGAGGGTTTAGCAGTTGTTCGGCAAAACCCTGCTCGGTGCTAATCTGCTCGGTGTATTCTGTTCGGTATATGACTTGTTCGGCTCTTGAGGGGATTTTACCCGAGGAAGTCAATATGTCATATGACATCACCTCACCCCCTAAAGTAAAGCAAGACGAGACTTTTGAAGTCTTGTTTTATTGTCTTCGGGTAAAATCATAAACTTAACCTGCTCGGGATATTTTTGCCGCTCAAAAATTTCAAATGCCGCGCGACGTTTCATTCCCGAGGCACCTTTATGACCGTTCATTCCCTCATTTTTGGACGGTGAAGAATGAATGACTGTTCATATGGTCCCCGCAATAAATACCCCTCCCTTTTCTTCATTTGTTTTTACTTTGCTGCATTTTGCTTCCGAGCTAGCACCAGACGATCGAACAACTTTCCCCAGCAGTCTTCCTTTTTTAATCACCAAGTATGATTTCTTCCTAAGCCGACTCTTCATTGCAAGCGATAAATAGGTTCAAGAAGGAGACGCTCTTAGCCCCTCCCCTCAACCTACCTCTTCTTCTTTTGATAGCGACAAAACCCTAAGCTCTTCTGCTGCGTCAGCTGCTCATAAACAAGAGCAGAAACGTGCTACCGAGCGAGATTTAGTAAAAGCCCGCACTCCCTGGTTCGAGATTTTTGAGTCTGAGGTCAAATCGGCTCAACAACTAAATAATATTCGAACTAAATGGGGGATTTTCGAGGGGACTTCTATTATTGCTCCCCATTCTGGATCTCGTCCCCACTTACCCCCTAGGGGGTATTTTCCTTTTTATATAGATCAGCTCTGAGGAGGCCTCCGTTTTCCTGTCCCTCCTTTCTTTATTGAAGTGGCCTCCTACTTCTCTGTTTCCCTTAGTCAATTATTTCCCAATAGTTATTGGTTATTAGCAGGCTTCTTCATAGTCCTTTCTTATCTGGGTTTTACCACTACTCCCGAACTTTTTCATTGTTTTTTTCAATTGAACAAGAAAGAGATCGGGCTCTTTTACTTTTCCTCAAGGACATGGGTTGGCTTCCTCAAAAAATTTCCCTCGTCCATAAAAAATTGGAAAAACTCTTACTTCTTTGCTCGTCCACTCCAACCTTGGGATTGCCCTATGGAGTGGAGGGAAAATCTCCCGAGGGGCAAATCAATCAAGGGTCATCTTGAGGAGGAACCGTATTTGTCGGTTCGTCGTACACTTGGCGATCAGTATTTTAACTTGATGGATCTGATTGACGACGGACTGCTATACTTGTTCCAGTTGAGCCCCAAGGGTGTATCCTTGAAAATGCCCCTCGGTGAGTGATTTTCAAGCAGTCTTCTTTATTTTACTTTTGACTTATCATGTTCGGACTAATATTTCTTTGCTCTTTTTAGAAACAAAAATGATGAAGGCTAGGATGGCCGAGAAGCTGAAGGAAAAGAGCCAGAAAGACCAAACTTCTAAGGCTGCTAATACTCCTGCCCCTCCCCCGTCTGTTGAGATTTTGACTCCTCCTGAAGAGAGGGCTTCACCCGAGAGGACTAAAGCTCTTCATCGCCGGAAAAAGGGCTACTCCCGAAGGTCCAAGTTCTTCGCCCCAAGCACCTCATACTAAGAAAACTTCTTCTTCCCTTATCCCCTCCGAACCTCGAGCCTCCTCTCAACCCGCTCTCGGTGTTTCTCGGCCTACCTCGAGATATCATATCCCTTCGTGGACGTATGCTCCCACTGTTCCACTACTGAAAAAACCCGACCCCAAAGCCTCCCACTCCATTTTGTGCTACACCCCAACTCAGCCGACCGTAAGTACCTCGGGGAACTGGCTTTCAGCAACTTGGTGAACGACTTCTCCTCCTCCTTTACTCAGGTAAATACTTTCACCAACTAATCTGCTTCGCTTGTCTTTTTACACCTTTCGTTACTTTAATTTTGTATATGCTCCGATGCAGGCCCACATGATGGCGGGTGAGCTTCTCACTCGTTTTCATTCAGTTCGATTGGCTGATGGGCAAAACCAGAAGCGCATCAGGCAGTTAGGGAGTATGGGCGAGGAGCTGAAGAAAACAGTGAGCCTTCTGGAGGAGCGGCACTTGGCCCTGGTGTCAGCTCGGGACAAAGCGGAGAAGACCCTGGCAGAGGAGCAGACAAAATTCGCCGATCTGGAAGGTGCTAACTCTACTTTGTCAGAGCAGTATAAATCCCTGGTTGAGCAACATCAAGCTGTCTCTGAGCAACTTGCTCAAGAGAAATCTTCCACTGCTGCTCATGTGGAAGAACTCTGGCTCTCAAAGAAAGCTGAGTTTTTGAAGTCTCCGGAGTACATCAACATGGTGGCTGACAGTGCTTTGAAGCATGCGTAAGCCAATTTGGATCTCAAGGCTACCATTCCGAAGGAGCTTCAAAAGATTTCCTTGATGTAAGTGCTGCTTTGGAAAGCCTCCCCGAGGAGCTATTTCACCCGTAGGGTAGAGCTTTTACCATTTCTTGTATTTCTTTTTCGTTCATTAATAAAATTATTTACTTGTAATTCGAAACAAGCTTGCTACCCCGAGCATAAACACTTAGGCAATTTTGGGTTTAAAACGTGGACCAAACATCCCGATCCCACGAGTAAACAACTAAAATTCCGAACAAGCTCGCTACTCCGAGCACAATCACTTAGTATTTTTAAGTTTAAACGTTGACCAAACATCCCGATCCAACGAGTAAACCTAACGTTGCTCGCTACCCCGAGCATAATCACTTAGTCCCATTTTAGGTTCAAATACAGACCGAACATCCCGATCCTGTATTTAACCCGCCAACAATGGACTATAGTAAAATAAGCTCGCTACCCCGAGCACAATAACATGGTATTTTTAAGTTTAAACGTGGACCAAACATCCCGATCCCACGAGTAAACGATGGTATTTTTAAGTTTAAACGTTGACCAAACATCCCGATCCAACGAGTAAACCGAACGTTGCTCGCTACCCCGAGCATAATCACTTAGTCCCATTTTAGGTTCAAATACAGACCAAACATCCCGATCCTGTATTTAACCCGCCAACAATGGACTATAATAAAATAAGCTCGCTACATGCCGAAAAGAGGTCGGGGTGGACCTCATAGAGGGGGACCTTTCCGAGGAGGAATGTTCCGAGGAGGGTCCTTCTGAGGAAGAGGATATCGAGGAGGAGGTTTTCGAGGATGAGTCTGATGGAATGCGGGGATTTAACGAGGAGTTCAAAGACAATAATTTCATTCCTAAAATTAACATAAATCCCGGAAGAGGAGCGCCTCAGCCAGTCCCTTGGTCAGTTCGGGGAGAAAGAGTAGAGGGAGAAGAAGAAACCTTGAACAATGTCCCTAATCGGGGAACTATACATATGATATCCGGAGGAATGTCGGGTGGAGATTCGAACAGAGCAAGAAAGAATCATGCACGTAAGCTTCAAGTACTATCTATTGACCCCAATCATGTACATGAGGGTCCGTCCATATCTTTTGGGCCCGCAGATCTACAAGGAATCCATTTTCCTCATGATGATGTGTTGGTTATTTCTGCTACAGTGGCTAACTATAATGTGCAGAGGATTTTCGTGGATACAGGAAGCTCAGCAGACGTGCTTTTTCTTAGTACGTTAAACCAAATGGACTTGGGGAGCTTACCTATACTGAAGGTGAATACGTCTTTGCACGGATTTGCAGGGGAGGTCATAAATCCGATAGGGCAGGTGTCTCTACCAGTTACACTTGGTGAAGAATCAAAGATCAAAACAAAGATGATAAATTTCCTCATTTTGGATGCCCCAACTTCTTATAATGTAATATTGGGAAGACCAACCCTAGCCGCCTTCGAAGCCGTTGCCTCCACCTATCATCTGACCATGCAATTTCCAGTAGGAGAAGAAGTGGGGCAAGTAAGAGGTGATCAAAGCTCGTCACGGAAATGTTATGTGCAAGAGTTAAGGCAAGAAAGAGAACAGAATAAAGAAGGAAGAGAACGAGGGGGAAGTGAAAAGAGGAAGCGGGACGAGGAGGAACGAGTAACACCCGAAGATGAGTTCCTCAACATCGAGATGGGTCACCCTACTAGAATTACTAGAGTGGGATCCCAACTTGATCCAGAATTACGGGAAAAAGTGGTTGATTGTTTAAATCAACATGTGGATGTATTTGCATGGAGCACATCCGATTTAGTTGGAGTAAGACCTGAGATTGCCGAACACCGCCTCAATGTGGACCCCAATGTTCGGGCAATAAAGCAAAAGAGGAGGCATTTTGGACCAGAAAAGGACGCTGTCATTGCCAAACAGGTAGAAGAGTTGTTAAAGGCAGGCCATATTCGCGAGATCGGTTTCCTTACATGGCTCTCGAATGTAGTTTTGGTGCCTAAAGCCGGAGATAAATGGAGAATGTGTGTGGATTTTAGGGATGTGAATAAAGCATGTCCCAAATATTGTTATCCCCTGCCTAGGATCGATCAGCTCGTAGATTCTACCTTATAGTCAAAATCACGAATCACATCACATATGATATATGTGTGAATGGGTGTTGAACTTGTAAATCGTAATATAACTAAGAAATCTAGCTAACATGAACTTGTAAATTTTTTTATTTTTAACTGTGAGGTTGGGGTTGGGATCTCGAACTCGAGACCCATTCTCATATGGCGGGCCACCGAAGCAAACGGCTCGTGACACATGAACTTGTATTTATCACTATCAATCAATTAATTCACAGATATAAATCATACCGAATAAGGAATACTTCTTGGCTACCCCCATGGGCACTACCCCATGGGGGTAGCACAACCCTTGGATGAGCATCATTTGGGGAAATGATGCTCATCCAAGGGTGTTGTACCCCCATGGGGTAGTGCCCATGGGGGTAGCCAAGAAGTATTCCCGAATAAGATCAATTGAGAAAAGTACTGGGCGACACTATTTTACAGAGAAATAACTTCGATTGCAACCAATAAAACAGCTATCTGAAATCTTGTCTTCAAAGAATAAATACTTGATTATTTACAAAGCCCCTCTATTATATCTAATTCTTCTAATTAAAACAATAATAAATTCTCCTTTATATTATACCCCATTTTCTCCAAATTCGGATTCACCGCAAACTGCATCATTGGCGGCGGCCCACAAGCCAATGCCAGAGTATTTTCCGGCGCCGGAATATGCTCTCTCAATATACTCTCTGTTACAAATCCCAAACTATATTTCCACTCTCCCTTCACACTCTCCTGCACCACGTACCACACTTTAACCCTGTTTGGATACTTCTCCGCCCACCCATCGAGCTCATCTCTCAGCAAAATGTCATCCTCCGTTCGATTCGCGTACACCACATACATCTCTGTTTCATCCTCGGCATCTTTCAGAATCGCTTGCATGACTTGATAAATTGGAGTGATTCCAGTACCACCGGCGATCATCGCGAGTTTCTTAGCGGACTTTTGCTTGCCATGCACGGTGAATACCCCTTGACCGATGTAGTCGATGTGCCCTACCGGCCCTTTCACTTCGACAAACGAACCCAGTTGCAGGGAATCGAGATGCTGCGACATTAACCCGCCATTAGGGAATTTTGGATGCATCCCTTTGAAGTAAATCTTGACCACGAGCTCGAAATATCCCACAGCTTCGACCCCACTTGATGGGGTGTAGGCTCGCATGCAAAGCTTTTCATCAATGGTGGCACAGATAAAAATATGTTTTCCAACTGGTAATCCCAACACATGCTCTTCATTTGGCAGGGCAAATCGGAACAATCTCACGTCGTGTGAGATTGAAGTTTTGGCCACGAGTTTGCATGGAATTTTTTCACGTGGCACAAGAGCGACACTTCTCATTAGTGGCGACAATTCTATGATTGGCGTGAGTGGCAGAATACTACCGCCGGTGGGGCCGTGGACAGAGTTATTTGGCGATGAGTCGGCTGAAGCATAGCCGGTTGTGATCAACTCCCCGATCCTATAATCTTCTAGCATTTTCTTCGCTTTATCGGAATGTATGGCATCGAATTCTTCAGTACAGTCCATTCCAGCATTGATGAGGATGCTGTCTGTGCCTCCAGGATGATCTTTGAGGAAGCGGGTGCAGTCGTAGACATGGCCATGGACAATGATCCATGCCGAATCGGCGGAGTTGTGTTTCTTAACCTCGGACATGGATAACATAGTGGAGGTGGTATTCATGAATGGAGAGGACACACTCTTCTTTAAGGTTTGATTTTCATTTGACGACTTTTCGAGGTGACGCTCCTTCGCCATCCATCCGCCAGATTGATTTCCGGGTTGAGTTGGGTGCTCGAATACGATCCCTATCTCTCCTCTATGTGGCTTGCACATGTTGGTTTTTATTCGGAACCAACAGTTGTTCATCATTCCCTGAATCAAGAAAGTACCATACTTAGGAATATGTATACTAATCATTGTTAAAATATAGATCTAATTTTGGGTTAAACTAATATAGCACATATATATCAAACATAGTTAACGTTGAAAGAATATACATACCATGACATTCCAAATCAGTTTTTCGGGTTGTGTATTGAGTGTCTCGTCCCAAGCCCGAACCGCAACTTCCTTGGCACCAAGAATGTCCAGTACCTCGACCTCCAACGACCAGAAGCACCAACACCAGTATTTTCCGTACTTGTTAGGCTTCTCAGGCTGGTCCAGTACGCAAACTTGCCATGTTTCACCCCCATCCATAGTCACCTCCACTCTTGTCACTTTCTTCCCACCACCTATGTCATTTAATTTCAAATGAATTCCACGTACATTTCATCAATAATTTACAGCATCAATGGTAAATATTAAATTCAGTTTGTTTCCTAAACTAGATTGAAAAATAGGAAATCGGGATCTTACCGGAATATGCGTAACCCCTTAATGTGTAAGGCCTCTGAGTGGTAAACGAGTTAATCGGCAAAATTTCTTCGTGGCAGGGTGTTGTAATCACCGAGTTGATGTTCAGCTCGTTGATTATGTATTCGGGCTTGTACCACCAACCTGCAAACATAAAATTCAAATCACATATATAAATTATCATATCATATAATATTTCTATTTGTGTAACGTCAGGCATAAATATTTATTACTTATTTGAAGCTAAAGTGCAAAATAAAGTTGCTATGTTGCCATATTTAAATTTAAATTTAAATTTTGGTGAAGCCCGTTGTCAGATGATAGAGCAATTACTGGTAAACTGGTTGAATATTTGTGCATATCTTGGTTTGTCTTGGTTTATGAACTAAGACTAATACTCGATTTATGTTAGAATTTCTCGCAACACACCTAGTATCATTGGTGTTTTGAGAGATCACCTGAGAAAATTATTTTTTCTAAAAGTAAATAAATTTAGTTATTAAACTAAAATAACTCATTTTGTCGATATAATTTATAATTTAAAAATATAAACAATTACAAATTGGTAATATGAGAGCACAAATTGGATCTTTTATTTTTTATGGTTCAGATATCGCGCCTTATTCATGGTGAACAGAGTTTCCAGTGCCGTGACAAAAATAAATTTATATTCCATAAACAAAATAAAATAAATGATTTCATTAAAAAAACAATGAAAAAATTACCTTCTGCATTAGCGAGCTCCGGATCAACATGAGAAGGAAGAACTCTGTTATCCCTATGATGGTAATAATTATCCGACTCTTGCGTGGTAACAGTTATACGCTTCAACCATTTCACCATTCTTCCACCAATAAATCCTGGAATTATCATTCTCACGGGAAACCCATGATCCGACGCCAATCTTTCGCCGTTCTGCATGTACGCCACTATAATATCCCTAGCTGGATCCATAGCGATATCCCTCTTTAAGCTAGTTCCATATTTAGACCCCCCGGCGCCTGGTAAATCCTCCGCCCCTTCTAAACAGACGTTGAGTGCACCTTTTTTCTTGCTGAAAATCCCACAACGTTTCAGGATGGCGCTTAGAGGCACGCCCCGCCACACCGAGGTGGAGACGCCAGCGGCGCCCCAGTTGAAACCTATGGTTTGCTTAACCATGTTTTGTTCTTTGCGGCGGTTCCCGGCGCAGACGAGTGTGACTGGGAATTCTTTGCTTCGGAACTCTGTTTCCAGCTGGTGCATGGTCAGCCGCATCGGTCTTTTAACCAGACCTGTTACTTCGACGGTCCATTCCTCCCAGATTGCTTTCGGAACCGGGCCGTGGTTACGGACGTAGTGGATAGGAACCGGGGTGATGAAGCCGTAGTGCATGAGCCGTGGCAGCGGCGCCTCCGAGTTGAAGGGGTGTTTTCCGGTTAGTCGAACCATGGATGGGTTCCGCTCTACCCAATTGTCCGCCGTGAACTCGTCACGTGAGTCTAGAACAGACGGTTCAAGCTCAGTGTTGGCCTTCTTGATAGCGAGGACCCACTCATTTTCGTCATCATCTTCATCGCTGGACGAATAATAGGCTACAAAATTGCCATTATTCAATGTTTTGTTGGAGAACGTGAGGTCCGGCGATTGATTAAAGTTAAAAGTGCGAACCGGAGAGTCGGGCCGGCGGTGGGTCGTCGGGACAGGTTTGAAGGGGCGGGGTAAGCCCGTATCAAGAGTGCTGAATTGCCGATTCTCGACGGAGGCCGCCATGTGGAGAACAGAGAGGGGAAGATAGATTAGTCCTCTTCACAACACTTTTTGACTTTTTTGAATTTATTGGTTTTTATTTTGTGTAAAGATTAAGAGTTGGATTGGTAGTTTATATAGAAAGAAGATGGGGACTAAAAGACCCCACAGCCTGGCCCCATTACTTTTATGGGAAGGGTGATAGACGAGGCCCAACAACGTAAAATTGACCATGGAGCGAGGCCATTACAGGATTGATGGCCTAAAATCCCAATTGTTTTTGAGAGTAGAGAGTCCACATCTTAACATAGGTCAGGTTCAAATTATCTGCCTCATATCTGGACCCTATCTAACGGGTTTTGAAGCGCAGCGGGGTGGGTCCCAAACCTGCCAAATTTTACATATTGAATTTTTTAAAAAATAATATCGAATATACATTTTACTTCTTTGGTTGAATTGATATTATTTAATTTTATATCAAAACTTAAGTGTTTATATTAAACAAGTTGGATATTTTGAAGAATGAGAGTAAATTAATAAAGATTTGTAAAGGATCAAGCGCTTGCCGCTTTACCAAAACTATAGCTGATGGTAACGGTGCAACACTAATCTTTTAAACCGTAGAACAACCCAGGTACCACGTTTCGATTGCTCTTCAAGCAGAGATAATTATTGCACTCCAACAATCTACATCCCAATAATTGCACTACTTTGCAACTCATGAGAATCGAACATGTGGCATTGACCCCTGATAACAATTGTAGGATCAAGCGTTTGTCGATTTACCAAAAGTTATAGCCGATGGTAAATGTGCAACTCTAATCTTTTAAACCGTAGAGCAGCCCAAGAGCCACGCTTCGATCGCTCTTCAAGTAGGGACAATTATTGCACTCCAACAATCTTGTAGCTTAAAAAAGTTTTACATAGCTTATTATAAATATATTTACTATATTAAAACATTAAGTTCAATAACGAAACTCAATTTTTGTGCTTCAAAATTGATTTCTAACTAATATTTTTTAATAAAAATAACAAAAATATAAAAAATCAAGCGGGAAGGGATTTGGCCAAACCTTCACATAACCGCCCTATTGCCATCCCTAGCCCCATACCTATCGAGTGGGAGCTGACCCTCAATTTTTTTCAGTCAAAAGAAATATATGTACAATAAAACCTTGATAATTTAATACTCGACTAATTAATAATAAAATTTAAATAATATTTTTGGTCGATCCTGATTTGAAGACAACGTGATAAATTAATATTCATTTAAATATACAAGAATTCATATAAGCCTCATGCAATATAAATCAATGACTCCTTGATACATAATATATTTATGATTAATCTACAAAGACTTCATAAAAAGTCACTCAATTATCATTAGTTTTTATTTTTTATTTTTTTTGAAATGGATGTCACAATGAATCTCATCTTTGATTTTTTTAACATAGTAAGAACTTATGGTGTGATCTTTCTATAGCCTAACAAAAAATTATTTTAACGTCATCCCTGCCTTAAGAGCTTTTTTTTTCCCCGAGAAATAGAATATGTAGTAAAACTATCTTTAACTTCATCACTTTTATTAGCTCTTATGACGCTCTCAATTAAATGCTCGAAAGTAAGTATCTCTGCATTTGTGTTATTCTTTTCAGAGCAGCTCAAGAGATATTTGAGATCCATTTTATTACGATAATGCAGGATAATCCATTTATTAATTATTCTATAAATTAATATTTATTAATCTATAAATTATTTAATATTCACTAAATTAGCAAAATTTTGTCAATCTTAAACCTATTCAATTATAGAAGTTTTAACGGTAGATATTATGCCATGTATTTACTAACAAAATCTTACTGATTTAGTTAAATTATGCCATATATTTTCTTAAAAATTCTCATCATATTTGAAATCTAACTGTCATATTAATATTATTATCTACTAAAATATTAATGAAATAAGTAAGTTGTGAAATATTGAAACGGCAAGATGATAAAACAAAATCATTTCAGGAATTTTCTCTAATATATTAAAACGACAGATAAAACAAAATCACCTTTTATTAATTTAAATTACTATAATAATATTTAGAAGTCAAAAAACATATTAAAAATTATTCTTACCATGTAGAGAACTATAATTTCCTCTAGATAGAAATAATAAGAATCACATAACTCTTTTTTTTTTATTATTGTTACCACTGTCCAGACTCGAATTCGTTTCAAAAAATAATATGTGCATTTACCATCGAATCTACTCATGTATTGACCCGCACGAGTTCATATGAGTAACAAACTGACAATCGTGGCATTCTTCTGTTACACACAAAGCTTTACTCTAATTTTAACATCACATTCTGGTAGAACACGCGTACATCATAATTTTTATTGTGAGAAAATAATATATATAATTTTTATATATAAAACTTCGTGAAGCCGTAAGTTGTGAAATCTATTCTAGATGAAACTTCCTCAGATGGCAATTGTAAATAATGATAGAAATCAATCAAATAAGAGTAAAACCTTCATAAATTAATACTCGACAAATGAATAATTTTTTAAATTAATATTTTTTAAGATCCCAACTTGATCTAAAAATTATCAATTTAATATTCGATAAATTAATAACCTCTTTAAATTAATAATAATTAATGATTTAATATTATTAATTTATACAGATTTTATTATAGGTCTAAACATGTTAATCGTAAGTGGGAAAATAACTTGTATTAGAAAGTTGATTGATAATCAATGATTTGATTGACTGATTTCTAATTTTGGCAGTTTTAAACTTTTTCAAAGTATTGTGTGGTCGAAATTTGTGAATCATGGGACAAAAAGCTTGATAAATAGTACAAAAAAATATCACAGCCTAAAGAGAAAAACGAATTGCCTTCCACATAAAATAGAAACCACTAATACATTCCAATATAGGCGTGGAAAGAAATTTAAGGAAGAATAGTCGTACTCGTACCCATGGAAATAAATTATATAATTTCAGTTCAAAATATTTAGTTTTTTTCTTAACAAATATCGAATCCCTAGATTCCTAATTAATCAAGCTTCGGATACCACTATTCTTGCCTAAATTACTAATGATTGAATCCTTAGTCAATGATGCCCATCCTTCAGTGAATTTTTTTAATATTGCAAAGATTTAAAGTTATGTAATATTTGGATTGAATGATTTCATAGAAGAAAATGACTATGAATTTGAAATGACACGTTGTTAGTTGTCATTTTGAACAAAATGACAATATTAATAATAAACAAAATCTGATTTATTATTTGCTGGATCTGGTATTTAACCCATTTCAAATCCTTCAAAAGAATATATTCAAGATTCTCGCATGAACAATCTAAAAATACGCCAGAGAATATTAGAATATGTATATGCATACATTAATAATGAACAAAATCTGATTTATTATTTGCTGGATCTGGTATTTAATCATCGTCATGAAATAATTGGGGGGTTATCTGGATCGAGTCCATTATATTTAATTATATTTTTTAAAGAAAAAGTTAGGGTCAAATTGAATTTATATTGTTCCTGAGAAGTGGCGGATGGGAAAGCCAATCGCCAAATAATTCAAGAACATGGGGCGGGGTTAATTTTGCTAGCACAAGCGGACATAATAGTAAGAGCAGGTATAACAAAATTACAAAGGGCCGGAGTTGCCAACTGGGTGCGGTGTGTACGGGGAGGTTAGGCGGCCAATTGCAACCCAAGGGGTGGAAGTACCTATATTCGCCCTTTGGTGAATCATGGAGTCACTTTTCTTAAAAAAGTTATATATACATATATATATATATATAATTTCACTATATACAGAAACAATTACTAAATAAAACCAAAGAGGGTTATTTAGCAGAAACCTCGGTTAATTTAAATTTATTGTACATGAAAAGGCTAGGTGATTATAATTTACATGAGAAATTATTGAATGACATCAACATCATCTCTCTCTACTGAAATACTTGCATGCATTGAGTTGGATCACATTTATACACAAAATCAATATCAAAACACAATGATTTTTTTTAAAAAAATTCATAGACTAACACATCAACTATTTTAGACCAATCATATTGAGTTGTACCACATGTGGAGCCCACAACGGGTCTATACAATAATTTTCCACCTCTCCTAAAGTATGCTAATGACCTCATTGATAAGTGCTACAAGATCCTTGACTTTAAAAAAGTATTTCGTCAAGATACAAGTAAACTACTTATTCCATTATTTATAATTATTAGATATAAACATATGAGTATAAAACGAGTCTTAAACATCTAAGTCATATCTGATTTTATTTCTAAAGTGGTTCAATATTTGTTGGGTCAAGCAGTTAGAACAATCTATTCTTGCAAGTATTCTGTTGGGCTTCAGAATACATATCTGTGGGTTGTAAGCCCATTTACCCGTTGATTGGGCCCAATTAATTAAGGTAGACTTTTTAGCACATAAATTACTAGTTCCTACTCAAATTTTTCTTTATGTCAATCATCACAGTTCCTGGTTCTGGCTCAAAAGTTTGAGTCAAAATATTATTTCTAATATTGAGAACGTGAAACAAATTTTGTTGAAACAAGCAGTTCGATTTGGATCACAAATTCACATTTATGCATTCATTTACAAAAAGCTTGCAAACTATAATTAATCCAAAGTACACTATACATTAATCCACGTCATTTTGAGCATCGTGCTGATCTTCATTCTCATCACTTCTAGAGATTTGGTTCTATGGGACTAGTACTTTAGCTGTCGGCATAGCCACAAGCATTGACCAATTCGACAAAGGCATTGCATGACTTTGCAAAGCGCAAGTTTGGTCCACCCACCATGACTGGCTTCACAACCTTGTTTAAGAACCTCAACGGCAGCATCAACTGCAGCTTCGTGGCCTATACAATTACTTGTTCCTACATGAGACAGAGCTACAGTTATTACAGATTCAATCCAAAACACAACAAAATGCACAAATGATGATTTGGAACATCAAATAATAGAAAAATGAACACCATCACATACTCGAGACTCATGTGGCTTAAAGAAAAATGGACTGAAAAGACTATACCTATGCAATGTCCGGAGAATATTGTCCAAGTAAAATAATCATGTTTGTATCAAAACAAGATAACTTCAATAAAGACAGTCTCATTTCAGGAAATTAATTTGTCAATAATGAATTTCGTGGATTACAACCTAGTTGACAACTTCAAAGTGGCTTCTCAATCATCTGATCCAGATCTACCACTCCCAATTCCACAAACATAACATTTACTAATGCAGAATAAAATATCTCATTCGTCACTTAAATTTCACATGCTCTAGAAAGAAGAAAACTATAGCGCAGATTTCCACAATGAAAAGGTGGAGAGGCGATGGGGTATCTAAAATGAAGACATACTTTTCCAGAACAACAAAATCAGAGGGTTCATAAAGCTTAAAAATCATAAAATTATTAATTCAGTAATCAATACTATGTTGTACACTGTAACAAATTTAAGAACCATAATACTACAAAATAATAAAGTAATGGCGGCGCAACAATTTGGACAACGAAATATTCATGGATAAATACGTTAATACAATCATGAGTTCCAAAACCGATCAAACATGTGCGACAGACTGAGTTGATGGAGCAAACATACCAAACATTAAAGTGTCGTTACAGAAGATAGCAATCATGAAAGTATAATATGCTCGTAAAATCTCAAGATAAACAACCAAAACGAAATTGGAAAAATTATCCGATACATGTTAGTTGGGAAAAACTAAATTAAAAATACGCATCTCACATTGGCAGCACATTTCTTAAGAATCCCAAATGCATGTATAATAGGTTCGGGCATTCTTTCACGCTCGCCTCCAATTTCAAAGTTCTGCAACGATCTTTGAGTCTGTGCACCCCATAATCTGATCAGTTTAATTATATATATTGTCAAAAAACCTGATAGCAAAGATCGAGCTGAGGTTCTTGATAATATCACCTGCTCTACTTCAAATTCGTCAGAAGACAGACAATTGCCCATATGAAAATGACAAGAATTTCTCAATACTATTAGAAAAGGTGGGCACTAGACAGATTTATAACATGCAATGATTCATACAAGGACATGAAGTCTATTTCCGCGAAGAACAGATCATGCTGAACTACTTGAATAAAGTGTAGTTTTTTTGGTTCATATCTTGCAATGTTTCTTCAATTTTTATACCTCAATCCAATAATCAGCGAAATCATGGAATGCGATCCCTCATAAGAGTTGATGAATCCCAATAAATGAGTGTACAGGAATTCAAAATGACAAAATCAAGTAAAAAGGCGGCGAGCAATACACGTTCGAGTTCATGAAGGACGACAATAGCTAGGGGAAAATATGAAGACGACAAGAAATTACCTTCAATGACCCTTGTTTCTCCTTCTACTGGACTTCACTTCGTCTTCAATTCATCGTCGCTGCATCATCCGAGGGAGAGAGGCTGCTTGAAAATATTTGTGTTTTATGGTAGGGTTTCAGTATATAGGAAGAGGGCAAATGTGAAAATGCATCTTGTATCCTTACTACTGTAGCTAATTGGCATAGACATCACACCAGCCAGCTGGGATGCCTCGTACCTAAATTGTGGAGCTTATCACATGCCTACGGATTTCTATGGGTATTTGAATACTTGAGAGAACATAGGATGGTCCATGTTGCACCAACTATCGTGGTATAAAACTCTTGTGTCATACAATGAAGCTTTGGGAGAGGATAATTGAATGTCGTTTAAGAGGGAGGTTAAGATATCGGAGAACCAATTTGGGTTCATGCCAGGACGGTCAACCACTGAAGCTATCCATTTACTTCGTCAACTTGTCGAGCGCTATTGTTAGAGGAGTAAAGATCTGCATATGATCTTTATAGACTTGGAGAAGGCCTACGATAAAGTACCAAAGGAGATATTATGTTGGGCTTTGATGAAGAAAAAAGTTCACATCAAGTATGTCAATATAATCAAGGACATGCACGATGAAGTAGCATCCAATGTGAGAACGTGCAGTGGGGTGACAAGTGAGTTCTCGATCACTATTGGATTGCATCAAGGGTCTGTGTTGAGTCATTTCATGTTCGCCCTAGTGATGGATGAGATAACAAAAGACATACAAAATGAATTACCTTAGAACATACTTTTTGCTGACGATGTTGTAATCGACGAGACAATGGCAGGGGTAAATGCCAAATTGGAGTTATGGAGAGAGACTTTGGAATCCAAGGGTTTTAGATTAAGTAGGTCTAAAACAGAATATATGGAGGGCAGATTTAGTGGTCGTTCCTTTCGGGATTCCGGTGTTGTAGCACTCGGTGGTCAAGAGGTATCGATGAGCAGCAAGTTTCGATACCTAGGTTCAGTTATCCAAAAGGATGGAGAGATTGACAGCGACGTTAAACACAGGATCCAGGCTGGCTGGTTGAAATGGAGAAACGCCGCCGGAGTTCTATGCGATCGTAATATCCCGCTGAAATTGAAGGGAAAGTTTTATAGAACCGCCGTTAGACCCGCAATGTTGTATGGGGCGGAATGTTGGGCACCCAAGAGGAATCACATCGCAGAGATGCGTATGCTTCGTTGGATGTGCAGTAAAACCAGAAAAGATAAAGAATGCAGATATTCGAGCTGAAGTATGTGTAGATTGTATAGAAGAGAAGATACAAGAAATCCGTTTACGCTGGTTTGGTCATGTTCGACGTAGGCCCCGCAGTGCACCTGTGCATCGAGTGGAGTTATGGATTTCGGCCAGTTCACGAGAGCGAGAGGACTACTGAAGAAGACATGACTCGAAGTTATACACAAAGATTTTGAGTGCAAGGGGATTACAGAAGATATGTTGACTGATAGAAGCATTTGGAGAAGACTGACGCATGTGTTCGACCCGACTTAATTCTCTCTATTGTTCATATAGCTTACCCCAATCATTGGGATTAAAGGCTTAGTTGTTGTAATTAAAATCTTAGTTGTTGTTGTTGTATACTTTTATCTTATAAGCCAAAAATACCATATAAGGTTCTAAAAACTGCGAAGCATGAGAAAAGGGTCGTCATCAAGTTTCAAGCTTTACAAATTTAAGCAGGTTTGGTACGGGTTTAACGTTAAAAACTAGTGATGGTTTTTTTTTCTTTCACGAAGGCTGAAGGGGATTTAGTTTTTAGAATTTTCTTTTATTGTCAAAAACTTCATACTATTAAATATTTATCATTTTTTTTTTGTGTGTGTGTTTTTCCAAGCCTTTTCGCTTAATTACATTCGCGCTTAACTCTTGTTTTTTCGTTCTTTAAAGAACAATGCCTATACTGAGTTTACTTACAGTGAAAATTTCTCCCAAAATGGTTAAACATGTTTTTTTTTTTTAAATTCTTAGTACACGACCAAATTTTAAAATATAATTGAGCAAGTTATTTTGATACATATATATTTTGTATACAATTGAAAAAAAGTAATAACTCCAATATAAAAATTAGTAAATTTTCAAATCTCAAATGTAAATTATCATTAAAAAAATATAATGATAATTATTATTAAGCTTACTGTAGTAATTACTTCAAGGTTAATTTTTCACCTAAGTGTCCATTTCCAGTTCCAAAATCAGATCAACAAGAGTAATTATAAATTAAATCATGTTATCATTTAATACACTTCCAGGCAGCGAAATCCCTTACCAGCACCACTACCGCTACCATACCTACTGCCTGTAGCACCACTACCGCTACTATACCTACTGCCTGTAGCACCACCAGCACCACTACCGCTACCATACCTACTGCCTGTAGCACCACCAGCATAGCCACTCCCACCACCTCCCCACCCCCATATGACCCATAACATCCACCGGCAGCGTAAACACCTCCACCATACCCACCACCATGTGCCCCGCCAGCACCAGCTCCACCTTCACCACACCACCACCGCCGCCGTGTGCACCTCCAGCTCCATAGCCTCCACCCCCTCCTTCATCACCCCCAGTTCCATGCCCAGAGCCATGGTCACCCCACAGCGGCATAACCAGAGCTGGCATTTGCTCGTGCAAATTTTTGTAATTTTGTTTATTGATTTTCATTATTTTTTTAAAATTAGCCCATAAATAGCTGGAATTGCACGTTCAAATTATGTATGAAGAAGCGTGTGAGCAGATTGTTTGTTATACCTCAAGGCGGCCGAAGATAGGGAATGTTCTATATGTCCTTGTCGGAAGTAGTACACGTAAGAGTTGACGGAATGGATTTGCACTGCCAAGCCACAATTGCAAACCAAACGACGGGAACTATCTCGGACGACGTGGAGAGTGTTAGTTGTCTATCCGCCTTGCATCGCCATGTGTACCTGCAAATCCATGACCAATACAAATACACAATATGCAAATATAATAATAATCTCCAAAAGGATATAGAGTTCGTCTCAGATCTGCTGTTTTCCCAATCTACGCCACTTAGAGAAACCACGGTAAAGACCGGAGGTGTTGACAACACACCACCACCAGAGTTCTGTCACAAGCACAAAGCAACGCGGCAAGAAAAACACGAACATGACCAAAGCTCATTGCAGCTAAGTTTAAACTCACAAATAGTAGAAAATGAATCATGAAAGGTAAAAACATTTTCAAACTACTATTCTACGATCACGTAATGAAGATAAATATACACAGAAGAATATCATATAACATCAACATACATGCATACTTTGCATCCGCCATGGAAAACCATGCAATGAGCCGGTACCTGGTGATGCGGCAGCCCTTATGGTTCCATTGTACGATCTCCTCGACAAATCCAGCATCGCTTCTGCCAGTTTCACTTGCATGCCAGCTCTCCAACTAAACCTGTGTGCAACTTCCACTCTCTCTGCGCTCACAACGAAATCAGGAAATCTATACCTGGGATAGTAAACAGCATCGAACACTATTTGTTTGGTCGCATTCTCTATGGCCTCCATCACTATCTCTGCCATCATTGTCAGTGTTTTCGGCATAAGTCCACACGTTTCTGGTGTCATCTCTCCTTACTCCAATGAAGAGCTCAGCTGTGGATTTTTTCCGCATGAAAACAGTGGCATCTCCGGTAACAAGGCGTTTGGCACTGAAGAACTTGCTCCAACCAGTGGTTAACAAGTTTCGTCGTTGTGTGATGCGGTAGGTGTGTCGAAAGTTCCATGCAATGTTATGAGTATCATTCATGATCAAATCTGAACGGGAGTGTCAGAGTCCAAGATGAGAGGCGAAAAAAAAGTTTCAGCACAGTACCACGGGACCATAAAAATTTCTGGATGCATCCGTTTGCGTCAGATTCTTCGCAAATGAGTTCACGTCATTTTGAGGATTAGTTCTTATTCTGCGGAGGGTGTGATATTAGAGTTCAAAATGGTGTAATCTCGTTTGCGAAGATTTTGACTCAAACGGATGCATCCAGAAATTTTATGGTCCCGTGGTACTGTTGATTTTATATGATATTCTTCTGTGGATATTTATCTTCATTACGAGATCGTAGAATAGTAAGTTGAAAATGTTATTACCTTTCATGATCCATTTGCTAAAATTTGTGGGTTGAGTGAGTTTAAACTTAGCTGCAGTGAGCATTGGTTCTGTCCATGTTTCTCTTGCCATGTTGCTTTGTGCTTGTGGCAGAACTCTGGTTGTGGGGTGTTGTCAACACCTTCCGGTCTTTACCGTGGTTTCTCTAAGTGGTGTAGATTGGGAAAACAACATATCCGAGCCGAGCTCTATATCCATATCCTTACATTTGCATATTGTGTCTTTGTATTGGTCATGGATTTGTAGGTACACATGGCGATGCAAGGCGGATAGACCACTAACACTCTCCAGCTCCTCCGAGATAGATCCCGTCGTTTGATTTGCAATTGCCGTCTCGGCAGTGCAAATCCCTTCCGGCCGCCTTGAACTCTAGAATCACCCTCACATTGAAATGGAGGGTCAGCGTCCAAGACGAGTGGCGGAAAAACGTTTCCGCACAGTACCACGGGACCGTAAAATTTATGGATGCATCCGTTTGAGTCAAAATTTTCGCAAACGAGATCACACCATTTTGAACTCTAATATCACCCTCCGCAGAATAAGAACTGATCCTCAAAATTGCGTGAATTCATTTGCAAAGAATTTGACTCAAACGGATGCATCCAGAAATTTTATGGTCACGTGGTACTGTGCGGAAACATTTTTTCCGCCACTCATCTTGGATGCTGACACTCCTGTTCAAGATTTGATCATGAACGATACTCATAACAATGCATGGAACTTTCAACACACCTACCGCATCACACAACGCCGGAACTTGTTAACCACTGGTTGGACCGAGTTCGTCAGTGCCCAACGTCTTGTTACTGGAGATGCCAGTGTTTTCATGTGGAAAAAATCCACAGTTGGCTCTTCATTGGAGTAAGGAGAGATGACATCAGAAACGTGTGAACTTCTGCCGAAAACACTGCCAATGATGGCAGAGATAATGGAGGACATAAAGAATGCGACCAAACAAATAGTGTTCGAGGTTGTTTACTATCCCAGGTATGGATTTCCTGATTTCGTTGTGAGCGCGGAGAGAGTGGAAGTTGCACACGGGTTTAGTTGAAGAGCTGGCATGCAAATGAAACTGGCAGAAGCGATGTTGGATTCGTCGAGGAGATTGTACAAGGGAACCATAAGGGCTGCCGCATCACCAGGTACTGGTTCATTGCATGGTTTTCCATGGCGGATGCTACGATGCAAAGTATGCATGCATGTTGATTTTATATGATATTCTTCGGTGGATATTTATCTTCATTACGTGATCGTAGAATAGTAGGTTGAAAATGTTTTTACCTTTCATGATTCATTTGCTAAAATTTGTGAGTTGAGTGAGTTTAAACTTAGCTGCAATGAGCATTGGTCCTGTTCGTGTTTTTCTTGCCGCGTTGCTTTGTACTTGTGGCAGAACTCTGGTGGTGGGGTGTTGTCAACACCTCCGGATAGACAACTAACACTCTCCACCTCTTCCGAGATAGATCCCGTCGTTTGGTTTGCAATTGCGGCTCGGCCGTGCAAATCCATTCCGTCAACTCTTATGTGTACTACTTCCCACAACACCCCACTACCAGAGTTCTGCCACAAGTACAAAGCAACGCGGCAAGAAAAACACGAACAGGACCAATGCTCATTGCAGCTAAGTTTAAACTCACTCAACTCACAAATTTTAGCAAATGAATCATGAAAGGTAAAAACATTTTCAACCTACTATTCTATGATCACGTAATGAAGATAAATATCCACAGAAGAATATCCTATAAAATCAACATGCATGCATACTTTGCATCGTAGCATCCGCCATGGAAAGCCATGCAATGAGCCGGCACCTGGTGATGCTGCAGCCCTTATGGTTCCATTGTACCATCTCCTCGACGAATCCAACATGGCTTCTACCAGTTTCACTTACATGCCAGCTCTCCAACTAAACCCGTGTGCAACTTCCACTCTCTCTGCGCTCACAACGAAATCAGGAAATCCATATATGGGATAGTAAACAACATCAAACACTATTTGTTTGGTCGCAGTCTTTATGGCCTCCATCACTATCTCCGCCATCATTGTCAGTGTTCTCGGTATAAGTCCACATGTCTGGTGTCATGTCTCCTTACTCCAATGACGAGCTCAGCTGTGGATTTTTTCCGCATGAAAACAGTGGCATCTCCGGTAACAAGGCGTTTGGCACTGAAGAACTTGCTCCAACCAGTGGTTAACAAGTTTCGTCGTTGTGTGATGCGGTAGGTGTGTCGAAAGTTCCATGCAATGTTATGAGTATCGTTCATGATCAAATCTGAACGGGAGTGTCAGAGTCCAAGATGAGAGGCGAAAAAAAAGTTTCAGCACAGTACCACGGGACCATAAACATTTCTGGATGCATCCGTTTGCGTCAGATTCTTCGCGAATGAGTTCACGTCATTTTGAGGATCAGTTCTTATTCTGCGGAGGGTGTGATATTAGAGTTCAAAATGGTGTAATCTCGTTTGCGAAGATTTTGACTCAAACGGATGCATCCAGAAATTTTATGGTCCCGTGGTACTGTTGATTTTATATGATATTCTTCTGTGGATATTTATCTTCATTACGAGATCGTAGAATAATAAGTTGAAAATGTTATTACCTTTCATGATCCATTTGCTAAAATTTGTGGGTTGAGTGAGTTTAAACTTAGCTGCTGTGAGCGTTGGTTCTGTCCATATTTTTCTTGCCATGTTGCTTTGTGCTTGTGGCAGAACTCTGGTGGTGGGGTGTTGTCAACGGGGTGTTGTCAACACCTTCCGATCTTTACCGTGGTTTCTCTAAGTGGAGTATATTGGGAAAACAACATATCTGAGCCGAACTCTATATCCTTTTGGAGATTATTGTTATATATTTGCATATTGTGTCTTTGTATTGGTCATGGATTTGCAGGTACACATGGCGATGCAAGGCGGATAGACCACTAACACTCTCCACCTCCTCCGAGATAGATCCCGCCGTTTGATTTGCCATTGCCGTCTCGGTAGTGCAAAACCTTCCGTCGACTCTTATGTGTACTCCTTCCCACAATGTCATATAGAACATTCCCCATCTCCGGCCGCCTTGAACTCTAGTATCACCCTCACATTGAAATGGAGGGGCAGCGTCCAAGGCGAGTGGCGGAAAAAAGTTTACGCACAGTACCACGGGACCGTAAAATTTTTGGATACATCCGTTTGAGTCAAAATTTTCGCAAACGAAATCACACCATTTTGAACTCTAATATCACCCTCCGCAGAATAAGAACTGATCATCAAAACGGTGTGAACTCATTTGTGAAGAATTTGACTCAAACGGATGCATCCAGAAATTTTATGGTCCCGTGGTACTGTGCGAAAACTTTTTTTCTGCCACTAATCTTGGACGTTGACACAACGGTTCAAGATTTGATCATGAACGATACTCATAACAATGCATGGAACATTCGACACACCTACCGCATCACACAACGCCGAAACTTGTTAACCACTGGTTGGACCGAGTTCGTCAGTTCCAAACGTCTTGTTACCGGAGATGCCACTGTTTTCATGTGGAATCCACAGCTGAGCTCTTCATCGGAGTAAGGAGAGATGACACTAAAAACGTGTGGACTTCTGCCGAAAACACTGTCAATGATGGCAGAGATAATGATGGAGGACATAGAGAATGCAACCAAACAAATAGTGTTCGAGGTTGTTTACTATCCCAGGTATGGATTTCCTGATTTCGTTGTGAGCGTAGAGATAGTGGAAGTTGCACATGGGTTTAGTTGGAGAGCTGGCATGCAAGTGAAACTGGCAGAAGCGATGTTGGATTCGTCGAGGAAATGGTACAAGGGAACCATAACGGCTGCCGCATCACCAGATACCGGTTCATTGCATCGTTTTCCATGGCGGATGCTTCAGGTATGCTACGATGCAAAGTATGCATGCATGTTGATTTTATATGATATTCTTCTGTGGATATTTATCTTCATTACGAGATCGTAGAATAGTAGTGTGAGGCCCCGTTCCTAATCAAGTGTTTAATTATCACACAATGATTATTTAGTTGTTAACAGCGGAAGATTATTTTAAAAGTTCTTAAAAGTTCTGCCAACAAGTGGCTCTAAAAATTTTGGCATGACCTCCACGCACGAGGAACATACCGAAAAAATGAAAAGCACAAAATATCATATCTCAATGCAGCAAGTAAATACATAATACCATAGTATGCATCATAGGCACCCAGCACATAAGCCGTACTAAAAATATTTACATTATACCATAGAATGCACAAAATATCTCCAGCACATATTTCATACTCAAAATATTTCATAATACCATCAGCAGGAAAGAAACAACATATATTCACCAAAAATCAAGACTGGACGGAAATAAACTCAATTTACATAGTTATACTATATAGTACACACATTGGTATACTTAACTATCCTACGACTGGGAAAGCAAAAGGAAATAACCTCAGGTAAGACTTCCAGCGAGCATTCCCTGTTTGGGATCCTGGTTACCTGTAATACCTGTCATTGTCCACACACAAAGACAACAACAGCCCCCTAGGGGGTGAGCCAAAGCCCAATATGAAACTATCAAGTAAATACAACAAGCATCTATAAAATGTGATATATGATGTCATGCAATGCTGTAGAAAATAAATAATCTGAGAGTTGAAAATACTCTTTATTAATTGAATAATAAAAGAGTTACAATGACTATCTATTTATAGGTGAATATAAAGATTAATAGAAGTAAACTACCTGATTTATCTCTATCTAAATCAAATCAAATCAAATCTCTAGATAATATTATCCTACCAAACTTATAATATTATCCTACCAAGTTTAAACACAAAGATTTAAATACTAAATCTTTAACTAATTATTCAACACTCCTCCTCAAGCTGAGTCATATATGTTTATCATGCACAGCTTGAAACTCAGGTCTTCAAATTTAGGATAGTGAAGAGCCTTTGACAAGATGTTATCAACTTTTGTTTGAAACTTCCTTCTCTTTCTCAGAGTCATGCTCCTTCTCTTGGAGTCTGCGTCTGCTCCTCTTTTGTGAGTCTGCGTCTGCTCCTTTTTCTTGGAGTCTGCGTTTGCTCCTCTTTTGTGAGTCTGCGTCTGCTCCTTTTTCTTGGAGTCTGCGTCTGCTCCTCTTTTGCGAGTCTGCGTCTGCTAGTCTACGTCTCCTCCTCTTTTTGGAGTTTGCGTCTGCTAGTCTACGTCTCCTGCTCTTTTTGGAGTTTGTGTCTGCTAGTCTACGTCTCCTCCTCTTTTTGGAGTTTACGTCTGCTAGTTTACGTCTCCTCCTTTACTTTGGGAGTCTGCGTCTATTCCTCTTTTGAGAGACTGAGTCTTCAACAATAGATTTGATATTATCTACTCCCCCTCAAGCTTGGCTATAGATGTTTATGAGACCAAGCTTGCTGATGAGATGTAGGCACGTGAGAATGCTCACAACTGCCCTAAAACAGATGCTGAAAGTCGACGATTCCGCGGAAACAAGGGAAAAAAAATCGCGAAGTTACTGTAGCAAAGGCGCGAAACTACTGTAGCGAATCACTGTAGCGAGTTACTGTAGCAAGACGCGAAATTACCGTAGCGGAAGTCACGTGCTATTGGCTGCTGCTAGGAAATTTTCGTCAACATCAGATTGTTTGAGGCAATTCAGCATCCTCAAAGAAAAATTTAATAGCATTATTTTTCAAATAACATGCCGCATCGGGGCCACCATGGCCATCAAAAACAGCATAAAAAGAACTTGGTTGGGGCAATCTGTATTGGGAACCCAAGTGGGTAGATAGATCATCTATCCGAATGTGCTGATCTTCATTGTAACTGCGAGGCCCAATATCCGTATGGCTTCCCGAGAATATTCGTGGTGTAAACTTGTTGCTTGTATTCTCGAATAATGTCATAGTCTGAATACTAGTTGAACAGCTCAGAGCCGACTCAGAACGAGAAAAGTCTATCGAGTCCAAAGATTCGGGAGAGCGAAGAGTCGGCGAGTTAATCGCAACAGTTGATACAGTCGCCGTACAGGATACGTCCAATAAATCCGGTTCAAGTTTGGGAGTCGGCGACGGCACGCAAAGGTAATTAAGGACGAGGCTTTGGCGACAAATAACCTCCGCTTCTGCCACCATAATTACTTCTTTGATAAACTCTGTGATATGTAGATTCAAACAACGCAGTTCAAGAACAATAATTGAGATCTTTTGATTGAAGAATCGATTCACTGGAAGAGAAGTATAGAATTTTCTTTGTGAAACGAGGGGGGGAGAAGTTACGAACAAGTTGGAGAATATTCACGAAGGAGGCTGCTGGCTAAGTTTTTGCTTTATGGCTACTATTTGAAGGCCTAGCCGCCAGCGGTTAAGTTGAGATAGCAACAACTCGCCGGCGGCTAGGGTTTGATAAACTTTTAACCTTAGTTTTTTTCAAACCTGGCTCTGATACCATGTAGAAAATAAATAATCTGAGAGTTGAAAATACTCTTTATTAATTGAATAATAAAAGAGTTACAATGACTATCTATTTATAGGTGAATATAAAGATTAATAGAAGTAAACTACCTGATTTATCTCTATCTAAATCAAATCAAATCAAATCTCTAGATAATATAATCCTACCAAACTTATAATATTATCCTACCAAGTTTAAACACAAAGATTTAAATACTAAATCTTTAACTAATTATTCAACAAATGCAATGTAATGCGATGCACGAAGGGTACAAATCATCTCGGGATAGCAAATGTCCGGAAATCCAAGGAAAAGCTATCAAATATCTCAAGATACCAAAGGATCGGAGTCCAAAGAAAGGTATCATCAATCAAATATCATGCTCGAGCATGGCGTCGACTCGCTCGTCGCTACGACATCTCTCTCAGTCGAGCCATCGACGGTCCATCATCCCTCGTGTCTGGGCGACGTCGGCGCACTCGTCGCTACGGCATCTCTCAGCTATTCTCTCTACCGAGCCATAGGCGTGCCCATCATCCCCAGACACGCATCACAGATACCAACAAAAAGGATAAGGGTGTCAACGAAGGAATCGGTAGAATCAACATGACGTGCTCAATGTCAATGCGTGTCAATGCATCATGCCAATATCATAATCTCATATGATGCAACTCAATATGTCCAACATGAAAGTCATATATCGATGTACATTTACCGAAAAGATGTGTGTTAACAAAACATTTATTTTCATACATCGATATATCAACTATGAATACTCATAATTCAAGTAAAATCACATAGCCAAGTAATTCCACGTAAGTCACGTAAGTTCAGCAAATCATGTATCGAATAATACAGATACCTGTCGTATATTACCGATCGCAACATACCTAAACTTTCTTTTTAACGGATGAATATCGTCCTTGTAGCTCGTGGAGCTCCAGTGGCATACGTTAATCTATCAATTTCATACAACACCATTTCATTACTTCTTTATCACTTAAGTTACCTCAACATACATATAAGCTATTCTTTAACATGAGGCGTCTAATCAGATCTAAATTATGTAAGATAAAAGTATTTTGATTCTCGTATACTCATTCTTACCATTCCTTCAATTCTAGAGTTATTAAGATGTCTATCATCATTAAAATCCTAATAACACATTTTATTTCATTCATTGATTCACAATTCACATGCATTTCTCTCCATTCTAATTAATCATGTTAAACATGGTTTAATGGAGTTAAAAGTCAATTAAGAACAGAATGAAAGCACTTCACCCTCTCAAGCATGAAAATCGATCATCAACCCTAAACATACATCGACTAACACCCAACATGCGTCTATTTCCTGAACTCAAAACAACAGAGGACTGAAACCAAACCAACAATGGCATTGAATTTACATGGTATCTCCTCAAGCATGATTTATCAAGTTAAAACATGATTTAAATGGGTTAAATTGATCAAGAAAAGGGACTAAACATTTTCCACCTCAAACTCGATAAATTCGATCGGTCACCCCTCAAGCAGCTCAAAGAGTCGAACAAGATGATATTAAAAGTCGTGAAATTCTGCTAAACTTGATTAACTCAATCTAAAACACAATTTCAATCAGTTAAGAGTTGGTTCACCCAGAATTTCGAACATACTCCTTCAAATTCTGAAAATCAATCGAAAATTTCTAACATGCATGAACAAGAACTGGACACATTTTTCATTCTCAAATACTGAACAGACATCGATCAAAAACTCAACAGCTAGTTCAAAATTCCTACACTGCTTTTATATATGATTCAACAAGCTGGAACCTGGTTTAAACTAGCTAATTCTTGCCCAACTAATAACTTAGAGTCTTCACATCAAAATTCATAAAGCCAACCAGCATTTCCCCAAACCATGCAGCAATAAAAATCGATCTCAGTCCACCAATGGCATGGAAATTACATGCAAGCCTCTCAAACAAGATTCATCAGCTTAAACATGATTTAAATGGGTTCAAAGTCGATTAGGAACGAAATTAAAGTATTAACATTTCCAAACTCTGATAATCAATCGGTTAACACCAACATGCAACGATAATTTCGAACCAAACTCCACAAGATTGCAGGGGATTTCAGGAGAAGAACAATTATGGAGTAAATGAGGATTACCTAAGGAAAAAAGGAAAAACTGAAGAAAATCGCAGAAAATTTCGGATGAACCCTAGTTTTCGGACTTTTCGCTTTCTGGTAAAATTCGACTCAATCCGCTACGAAAACCTCCAATACTTGGTATGGAAAGGTGCGCCTTTGAGTGAGGAAGATGAGGGTAGGTCGAGCTCGCCGTGAGGTGGTCGGACCGCCGAGGGCCCGGAGCTTTTCTGGTGAGGGGTCGAACACGAGCGGGAGAGAAGCAGAGAAGCGAGGATCGGGTGCGTCAGTTTACACATGTTTAGTATGTGAAATTAAGCTGAAACCATTTTAATATATATATATATATATATGTATATATATATATATATATATATGTATCTCTAGTCCAGTAATGTACATCGGAATGTCGCAAGTAAACTGATAAATTAAATTTACAGTAAAAAATTGGGATTTATGTCAACTATTATACTCACAAAATTTAATTCTTCATTTTAATAATTTGTTTTTAAAATATTATTGGAGCTTATTTTACCATTTCAAAAATATATCATGTTCCGACTAAATTGCGAGTTGACCTTCATCTGGTCAATTTCACTTCTAATTAATTAATTCTAAAATTAATTAAAAATAAATTCCCAAATTATAATTAATTAACATTAATCAAATCTAGAGGTCTTATAAGTAGGTTGAAATGTTTTTACCTTTCATGATTCATTTGCTAAAACTTGTGAGTTGAGTGAGTTTAAACTTAGCTGCAATGAACATTTCTGAACAACTACTGATGCAATGGTATTGGTCCATCTGAAAGGCATGAGTAACAGGTGTAATGGATATTTATCTTCATTACGAGATCTTAGAAGGAAGTTCCAACAGCTTCCTTCTACATTTCTGAACTACTATCAATGCAATGGTATCGGTCTGGACAGTTGGGAAATGATCCTTCTACAATAGAGTGATTCAGACTACTCCACCGTTAAAGATAGCTTGAATGTTTGTTTTGACTTGGTTACAATATAGTGATTTAGTCTCCCCCTTAAACATTGCTTGATTTAGTTACCATTTGAAGGATGATTCTTAGAGTTACGCAATTTAATCTGACCTTTTTTTTTTCATAAAAAAATTCGGATTGAAAATTTGCAATTTTTTCCCAAATATTCTCGAGTCATTTTTAATAAATTAGCCTTTTACGGCACCACTTCCATCACCACTTACATGACCATGCTCAGAACCACCTCCGCCATACCCTCCACCGGTACCTTCTCCTCCTCCACCACCTACATTGCCACCATAGTTAATGCTCTAGGAGAATCCTACCTGCAGAACACACCGCTAACACAATAAGACAAAGACAAACACACTAAAATCGTCGTTTTATCGCCATGAGAATGAAGTTTTTATGGTTTGCATCCACCTGCATGGAGCAATAGGGTATTTATAGGAACTTTCAAATCGCATCTATCCACCTTCGTGAAGAAAATCCCTCTAGCATTTTAGTCCCACAAATGGTCCAGTGCACAGGCACACCACAAGAATGCTAAACTAGTGTGCTTGTGCTGTTTCCCACCTTTGATGATCAAATTATTTCAAATCAATGGATATATATTCTGGAGATGATGCTAGAGTAATGATCCATGTGCATTGAGCCGTCATTTGATGGGGATAATGTATAGGCAGCGACATTTTCCGTTCGTATTTATAATAAAAAGAAAGTTTTATTGCTTTCCCTAACACATACTTAAGGGATGGGGTTTTCTGTGCTATATGGGGCATTGTGTATATACCAGATTTATTCTGCCGCATGCATGATTTTTCTTTTTATTGGTTTATTCTAGTTAAGGGATGAGAAGTTGTAGAACCATATTAGCAAATGTTGATTACCAGGGGGAAAAAAATGTGGTGGTATTCACATATTTACCAATATAATAAGCCAGGACATTATGAACAGTGTTATAGGTCTTATTCCCGCATCCCGAGGAACAGTACCCACTATTTCAATTTTTTCCTTTTTTTCCTTTTAAAAAATGCATAGGCCTTTGTTGGGCTTGTGTTGAATTTAACAACGAGCTTGGGGAGAGGGTAGGCGTGCCAGGCGTCTTGTGGTCGGGTGGAGGAAAATCCGGGGAGATGTGTTGTCCTTGATTTGTTTTATGGTGATGCGCCGCGTTCTCGGGTTTTTTATGGCGGGCAAATGGTGGTATTCTGTTATTGCTCGATGGTTTGTGTTTGGGACTGGTGGTTCTTCGTTTTCTCTCTCTTTTCACAGGAGTTGACTTATGGGAGCTAGCCATCGTTCTTTTTCAGACATCATTCTTGCTCGGTGGTTTGTTTCTCGGACCAAGGGTTCTTCTTTTTTACTCTTTTTTTGGCAGGGACTTGACTGATTGGAGCCGGCCATCCTTCTTCGGCGAACAGAGGTTATGTCCTCTTGCTCGGTGGTTTACAGCTAACTCCGTTGGTTCGTGGTTGTTCTTGTTGCTGCTTGGTGGTTCTTGCTATGTTTTGCTTGGTTGTTTACGCCTCAGACCGGATGTAAGTGCTTTGTCTTGTGGTTTCTTCGACTTTTCTTTCTTGGTTTTTTTTCTTGCAGAGATCCGGCTGATGGGGTCAGCCATCGCTTCTTTCAGGCGTCTCTTTGCTTTGGTGGTTTGAAATCTATTTTCCCTTCTATCAGTAGCATTGTTAGGTGTTATTTTTTGGTCTGAATTTTCTCGTTTCCTCATAGGCCTTCTTGTTGCTGCAGCTTTTGTTTTAGGTTTGTTTTTCTTATTGTTGTTGGATGAATCTTTTCTTTTCATACTTTCTTTGTTTTGGGTGTTACAAGCTGCATTAGTGGTGTTACCTCACTGCATGGGGTTACTTGTGGTTTGCCAAATGTTTATTGTGCTTTTCTACACACAAGCTACCACATGGTTTTACAGGGGACGCCAAGTCAACCAAAAGGAAACTCGATTTTTGTTCCTTTTCCACGACAACAGACAAGGGGGTTGGAGGACTTGGTTTAGGGACATCGTTGGGCGGCTTGTGGGATAGGTGATACTTTCACAGCCCAACAGAACACACCAAGTGTTTATATTCGATATGTTATCAACAAAATTTACTAACTTTTTCTTCAATGTGATGCATAGAAACGTCTTATTATCAAGATCGGAAAACTCAAAATTGGCGAACCGAGCTTTCCATATGAGACAAGTAAGCTATTTTGTTACCGAACTCTCTTTATCATGAATATAAATACGCTCATCACATGTTGTATTGCCTCCAAACAACTCATTCATATGCTGTGTGCTTCATATATTACAGATATTACCTCGACATCTAGGGAATCCGCTATACTTTTCATTGATTTAAACGACAGCGATCTTCCGACGAAGATATGCCACTTTTAGGTCCTGGCCTCAATAATTTTTTCCTCAACATATACCTCATTGCATGCAATGTTTGTCGCGTATTACCTCAAAGAATGTAGCTCTTGTTTACGGGCACAGGGCTCGTGCCATGACAAAAAACATAACAACCGTTAGTGAACATACAACCCGATGTGCTCACCCAACAGCTTGAGAAAAACACAGTCCAAAGGGTTCGTAGACGAAATTTCCTTCTTAACTGTTGATGAACTTTTGACAACAATAAACTTTAGCCCCCAGCAATGCTTTGTCATGCAGCTTGCGACACTAAAAACTAATGAGCAAGATGTCTTTGCACTGGGTTATCATTGATGATGACGACTCAAAAGACAGTCTCGATGCTGATCGACTACTTGGAACCATTGTCCAAGGTTATCTCCCCCAATTTCATGTTGCTATTGCATCACTCGATATCAACCTTACCTGTGGGAAATGATTGTTGTATGTAGCCTCACATAGAAGAAACAAAAGAAGCTCTCCAGTTTGCCAGCAGAGCAAAATAGATCACCAATTGGTTCAAGTGAATGAGGTCTGTAAAGATGTTTTGTAAATGAATTGTATTCTTTAATCTGTGATAAAATTAATATTTTCTGTGGTTTCTTCCCTTTTGTCATTGAGAAAAGCGATGCCAATAAGTTTGCTAACACTATCATTTGTTATGAAATTTCACTTATATTGAAGGGTTTCAGATGTTTACGATTATATTTCCTATGTCAGACAGAACCAAATCTCAGCAATTAAGGATTTGATTCGTTGAGATTTACCAATAGCATAAAGAGCCTGATCAATGCATCAGGGAGCAGCACATGAAAAATGACAATCTTAGCAATCTGGTTTCTTTGTCAAACTCATTGAAAAGTTCTTCCTAGGTAACACTTTGGGATCCCCACACTTCAGCACATTTTCCTTTCCTTTTTTCCCCAAAAAAATGGGCATTATTTCCACATTGAGCCCTTATTGAAGTCATTGTTTTGTCCTATCTAATTTTTTTCTCCAGCTTATTCCTGATATTTGGTTACAAGCACACTCACTCCTCCTGACATGTGTTTGATTGCCACTAAATGAGTTTCTCCTGCATTTGATTGAATTCCAATTTCTATCATCTCATTTTTACTTTGTGGCAAGCATCAATAAGCTGACTAAGAAAACAATTTAGCCATTGAGTGGAATGATGGATGAGGTAACGACTTTATTTGGGAAGCTTCTCCAAGGTGCAACATCACAAATATATCTTAAGTATTAACGTGTTGATGGATTTGAATCACCAATTTATACGTGGCAGATGTGAGTAACCATACATCATTTGATTCTACATGCCAACCTAACATCATTGTAGCTCATTATATTTTATAAGTGCTTGTTATGGGGTGTACAGTAAATTTATTCGGCAACTTGGTGTTTTTGGGCGATGGACAAGAACTTAGATTTTTTGATTAATACAATTTGATAAAATGTACAATTGAAATCCCATCCTTCATGTTCAAAATAAAATCCGGTGCACTATTTTGCATTTGTTCTTGGTATTAAGTTAGTGACTTGTAGAGAAAAAAATGTTTATATTGTGAAGCATTTTTATATAAAGACTGTTTAGTGATTGATGAGAAATTGGTATATTGGTTGCTTATGATTGTCCATCACAGAAAGTAAAGCTCATTCTATACAGTGAGTCTTTGAATAGTGGAAATTGTTGGATGCATGGGTTCCTCCTATATTTTATATAGGACCTACTTGTATTTATATGCATTCCTGGATTTCACTATATAGATATTATTCCCGGTGTAAAATATATCATACCATTAAAGAACATTAAAACGCTACTAATAAGTATTAACTATAACAGAAAAATGAAAAAAAGGTTACGTATGAGTCCACTTTAGTCTAGCTACAATGATGGCAAATTGGCAATGATTGACAAGGCCTGGATATGGAGGTATCAAACTAAGCTGTTACGAATTCGATGAATATTTGTTATCAATAATGAGTTTTGTTGATTATTTTTCCGAGAGAACAATTCTTTAATAATTTATTCTACTAGGGAATTGCTTATCTTTTTACGATTTTATTCGTAGAAACCCTTCGATAAGTAATAATTCACTCATATAGATTTTAAACTTCTCCATTGCTGGATATAGATGATTCTCTACGAGGTTGAATTCTTTTGGTTATACACTTGATGTTTGTTAAATCTTTCTTAAGAACATGTGTAAACAAAAAGGGTGTCTGACAATAATCGATTTTGGTTCCCCAAAACATTGGATGCAACAAACTTCTTTGATTTCTCCTTGTTGCCACTCAAGAGGTAAGATTTTTCATACTTTTAGGTGTTTGTTTGCTCATTGATTTTGACGTTGGGTACGGGCACCGCGCTTTGCGCGGTGCCAATAGTAACTAGTATTGACATAAGGCACGAAATCATAAAGAAATTTTAAAATACATTTAATGAAAGACATAATTAAGGTCATAAAAATACATATGTAATTATTTTGTCTATTTTCTTTTAATATATTTTTCACCTCAAAATCCTCTTTCATCACTTCAAGCATGATATATGGTGCATTGGTGCTGACTGGAATTCCAACTCAGTTTGATATATACTTTTTTGTTTTTTGTTTTTCTCAATTATATGATGACTACTGTAGAATGAACCCGTTCAAACTCTGTACTTCACTAACTATCGATATGTCTGATCACGTGCTATGTAGAATTACTTTTGCATTCACTCCTAAATTATCAAATTGATGTTGTAAGTGTTGCAAAAAGGCTTTTTGGTATATATTAATAAGAAATTAATGGAAAATATTTTTCCCAAAAAGAAAAAAAAAACTTTAAAAGGGATATTTAATTTTATAAATATTTCTAAATAGCAAAAGAATCAAATTTTTTATGATAAAACCGGTCCAAAGAGGCCAGGGTTGCAAAAATACAAAGGGTCCGGCACCTTAAAATTTAATTTTAAATTTTTTTAAAAACAGTTTTCTGAATTTAGATCTTTGGAATATGTGGTGCGTATATAGTGAGAGACATATGGTGCGTATTATTTTCGTCTCCGGTCATCCTTTTCTTCATTTGACTTTTGGTCACATACCTAAGCTATTCGATACCAATCTAGTTAGAAGATATACTCTCTTTGTTCAATTTTTTCTCACCAAATAGTATTACTGTGGTAAGAATTTAATCCTAACACAATCATTTGATCATAACACCATGCATATTAAGGATGAATTTTAATAAATCCATCATTACATTTTTTTATTTTTTTATTCTAACTAATAATTTTTTGTATAAGTCACTTGTTTTGTGACCACAATTACATTTTCCGTTCTTAGACCTCAAGTTTTTGTAGTGGTGGATTTTTTAACTGGAAAATTAGGACAATAGTTCTGTTGTTAAATTTATTTAACATGATTAAAAACTGACTAAAAATTAGATGGAGTGAAGAAGAAAACAGATTCAAGTGCGTGAATATAAAAAATATATGTGAACATAAATATATAAATAAATTGTCCAAATTTTCGATTCAGTGTTTTCAAATCAAATACGATATAAGGATGATAGAGAAGACTAGAAGAATAGAAGTAGATTTGAATTTGACCAAGAAAATACACCAGATATTAATCTTGGAACTGAAATATGGTCTCAACATGCTGATGCGCATTCCTATGACTTTCATAACGACAATTTGAATATTTATGGTATCGTCCAATGAACTCCCACTCACAAAGCTTCCTCCACGTCTGGTCTTGCATTCTGTAAGAAATGACATGGTATCTTGATGCCAACACCAAGATTGAATCTTTTTCGTCTTCAAACAAGGAAACAACATTAAACTTTGAATCACTGCTCTGCAAACCCCAACCTGTGTACCCGAAATTTTCATCAGTATAGTCCGAACCTAATAATTGGGAAAGAGATGCATCGATCTGGCTCAAGCAAATGCGGCCTTTTTCGAACCAAGATAAATCAGACATCATTTCGTAAATAATCAATTTACTATTCTGCTTTTGAATGAAATGCAAATGTCCTCCTGATTCCCCAAAGTAATATGGTTCATCAACTTCACAACGGGGAAGCGAGGTGCCCACGTGGTGCAGCACCTCTGAATCAAGATCGAAGCATAATGTCACGTCTTTACCAAGCCAGATGATGGAATTGTTCCAATACACACCACTAGAAAGACTTTTGTTATACTCGAAAAGCTGGCCCGAATTCTTCCACTCGCCATTGTTTTTAGTCACGTAAACTTGATAAAAGAGGTCCTTTCCATTAACAAAACATTGTGCAAGAGCAACCACTCTGCCATGTGAGAGGTGATCGAAAGCCAGGCTAAGGCGTGTAAGTGTACATTCACAATGGTGAGAATGAATCTTGCAAGCATCTACACCTTCTTTACCATCGAACAATAACGGCGGAAGAACGATCACTTTGAAAGTGGTTGGATTATAGACCCAAAAGACATCATTACGAGTATCATCATCAGGACTCATACAGAGTAAAAAACCATTACACGACTGCGAAACATAGGAGAATAAAACGTGATCAAACACGAACTTAGGAACGCCTGCTTTGGGACCAGAAACAGGGATGTAGCGATGCGGGCGGGGGCTGACCCCTATATCCCCAGTCATCAATATAAGCCCCGGATCCTGATGCTGCTGCCAGAGTAAACAAAAGAATTTGCTGGTTATTATAGTACGCCAACTTTTACTCAGGGATTTGAATCTCATGAGAGATCTAGCAGGTAAACGTCGTAAAATTTCGGTAAGAAGATCAATGTTATGAAAAACTGATTCTGCAGCAATCGAAGAAGAGATAATCGTATACTGTTTAATTCCAGAATCCTTCACCTCCCCTGCCTCCACCCTTTTCAGTTTTCCTTTTTGATGATCGTCCATCGCTCCTCACTTTCTTGCAACAAGGCAGGTTTGAACACTCTTACTGCGTGTATGTGTGTGTGGCTCGAAATATTCAGAATTTTAATGATTGAAACCTTCGAATATCAAGGCTGAAATTATATGTGTGTTCAATGTGAAAGCTTTCGAAAAATATGTGTGTGAAAATGGTGAAAGGTGAGGGGACTGGGTAATTTATGCTTCGTTTTGTGCTGGAAGGTTTCGAAACTCAAGAGAATTGTTATGTTCGTGGGTCTCTCGAGAGAGTTTGGAGGGTGAAATATAGCTTTGTTTGGTGTGAAAAGGTGAGAGCGAATCTTTTCTTTATTTTATGTAAGTATGGCTTGAAAACGTGATTAATCAAGTATTTTTGGTTTAACAACTGTTTAAAATTATTTATTATCTTCTTAAAATCCTTAATTATCTTAATTGGTTTTAAAGTCTACAAGGTTAATTCATTATTATCTCCTTGAATTATCTTAGCACTAAGTTATTGGTTTAAATATGTATTTTAAAATCTACAAGATTGAATACTATAATTCAACATTATCTACGATGCAATTCGATATTATTCTTTAACTTTTAATATTATCTTGATATCAAGTAATTGTTTTAAAATCTAAACAACATAATTCATGATTATATATAATGCAATTTAATATTATTATTTAGCTTACAATATTATCTTGAAATCAACAAGACTTTATTTGGAATAAAAATTGGGTTTGCTTGATTTGGAATAAAAATCGGGTTTTCACAAAAAAAACACGAATATTATCAAGGTGGAGCAATGTTTAAATAAGAAAATGTCTATATATATACGTAGTTTTAAAGGTAAGTTAATATTAGTTTTACAAAAATAAGGAATTCATATGCATTTTATTAAATTAAACTTTGTGTAGAATCCTATTTCAAATTATATATATATACGATAAATCAAAAAAAGGTAAAATAAAGAAAGATGCCATACAAAATTGGAGAAAATTTGATGTTACCATCTAGAGTCCCTTCAATAGTGATATCAAATAAACCAGGAATTATATAGCCTTTAAAGATCACATTTAGTTTATTCCCCATAATATTTTCATGAAATCGGTTTGAGTTATTTGTACGTTAGTTTAAACCCCCACTAATTTAAAAAATATATAAATCATTTATGTAACAACTTTTCAACTTCCATACAAAATTATGTACCCGTAGTTGATTAATTGATTACAATATAGTGATTCAGACTCTCCCATTTAAGTAGCTTGATTTAGAGTTTTTCAATTTAATCTGACATTTTTCCGATTTCATAAAAAATTCGGATTGTCGAAAATTTGCAAGTTTTTCCCAAATATTCTCGACTCATTTTTAATAAATTATCTATCACATTTATTCTTTCCTAATAAAATTATTCTAAATATTTTTAAGTTACAAAAGTTAATTAAAGTTTATTTGTATTTTTATTTAACACTAATAGGAAAATATATTTTATTGTGTATTTTCACATAGTAAATATAATACTAATAAAAAAACTAATCTGTAAAAACAAATTATAAATCAAATCTATTAATGAAATTTACCCAGGCTTTTTTTCAATAAAAAATTGTTTACTTTTGTGAAAATCTAAAGTTGATGATATACTAAGTTCATGCATTTCGATATCATTAAATTTCTAAATTATTTTAATTATTTGGGAATCTTTTTAATAACATATTATTTTGATTTATATAATCATCTTACAATATATATTTTATCATCTTTCTTTATTCATAAAAGTTAGTTTTTTCAATGATATTGTTCCATGAATTTGGTATTATATTCAAGAATATGACCTATTAAACAATATTAGTTAACTTTCCACGAAAGATAAAAGAATTATTGCCAATAATTTATAATGCGATGATAATTTTATTATGTGTGCCCTGCCACTAGTTTGTTAACACATTAAACATGATTTGAACACGTGGCACTGTGATAATTAGGAATCTTGATTTATATGCTAAGTTCTGATACACTAAAATTTATTTATTTATTTATAAAAAAAATCGTATAAATTTGAATATTATATATATCTAACACAATATTTTATGTGCTATTGTTATTTTCAATTATTTGAATATTTTTTTTACAATTCCTAAATTAATGGGGGTAAACTCAAACTCGAGCTACTTACAAGAAGAATGGGATAACAAACATTAGGCCACAGCAATGAACCTTTTCTAAGTTCATATTTTAATATTGATGCATACTTTTTGTGCTTCCCCGAGCTTTTCTATTTGAATCCTAAAACCAAGATGATGAGTTTGAATCGACATATTTTTTTCCAGAGCCCATTTTTCTTATTTAATCGGATTTTTATATATTCTTTTAAAAAAAACATTTTAATAAAGAATTTTTCCCAAAACTAATAAAGAAAAAATGCGCAAAAAAAGAAAAAGAAAAATTGCTTCGTTTTCTCAATAAAAGCAACTAAAAGCTCTAACCATTTAAATTTGTTAATAGATTGAAGTACAAGACATAACCATTGCTTTGAAATTGTCGTGTAAAAAGCCAAAAAAAATTTGACAAAAAAAACCGCCAATTCTATTTCATTTACGATTATACATGTGTATCAGTGTATGGCCAACAAAACTGAGACTCAAATCAATTAATTAATCAGTACTCAGTACTCACTAATCTCCTCGCGTATAATGATCATTTCAAACAGTTGGTGGTGGTTGGAAATTGTAGTTTGGAGAATGAAATTGTTTAATCTGCAAGCTTTTCAGCTCCACCTCTCTTAACCTCCTCCTCCGCCTAAGATTCACTTCATCCCGGCCAACCCCTGGCTGCGGCGCCACCCTCCTCACCACCGGCAACGGCGGATCGAGTTCACTTGTATTCACCACCTTTACACAGTCTTGATTGCCCCGCCCATTCGTCAACTTTATTCTTCTTGAGTTGTTTACAAACTTCTCTTCTTTACTAGTTATGCAGCTTCTGTTAATCCCCCCTCCTGCGCCACCACTGGTAGTTGAGAGCAAAAGGGTTCCGCTGGAAGGTGGTTTTTTCAACTTGTGTTTGTGGTGGTTGGCTGTGGGGACGACGGCGACTCCTGTGTTTCCTTTGACTTGGCCTATACAACTGACTTTGGGAGAAGAAGGTTCAGCAAGTGATTCAATCGGATGTTTGCGTTGGTGGTTTGGTTTGATGTCTGTGATTGATAAGCGGCACATGATGGGCAAGAGTATGGGATTTTGGAGGTAATTTTTCTGGTGATCATATTTTCTGCTCCTTTGCATGATCTTAAAATCTGTGTTTTTTTTCAGTGTCAATGCGTATGAAGAAGAGGAATGAGGAGAATACATACATATATATATGTATATATACATGTGTGTGAGAATTTTTGAGTATTTTATGTCAAACTCGTGAGCCTCAATGGTGCCATCTTCCCATTTTGAAAACGTAACTCAAGTTTACGATAACAAAAAATTGATCTTATAAAAGATGAGATTTTACATTATTAATCTTAAATTTTCAGGACAAATCCAATAAAAGTTGTTTTTAATAAAAAATAGTCACACAAAAATATTTTTTACAAATTTAGTCATACATAAATTAGTTATTATAAAACATGGTCCCGTGAATAGGATTTCGTGGTTATTTTTGATAAAAAAAAATAATTTTATGGGACTAAATTTATTAAAAATACTTATGTTGGACTATTTTAATTAAAAATAATTTTAGTTGGAATATATTTAATATTGGTCTTGAAAAAAATAATATTATATGAAATCTAGTACCTAAGCTATTCTCAAATTATCCGCTTTATTATATTAAATAATTAAAGTTATAGGGTTTTTCCCAAATTCAGCACCTAAATTTTAAGGTAAATAAGTAGATGGTGTACACCTAAATTTTAAGGTAAATAAGTAGATGGTGTACCATTTATGCTTACCCTCTTTAACAAATTAATTATTATTTTTTTCATATAAAATTTAACTTTTTCTTTCGCATTCTCCCAACTTTCTCCCCCATTCGTGGGCTTGCCAAAATTTGATTGACAATCCACCCATTTTGAATTCATTTCTATAAAATCGCATATGAGAACGTGAAACAAATTTTGTTGAAACAAGCAGTTCGATTTGGATCACAAATTCACATTTATGCATTCATTTACAAAAAGCTTGCAAACTATAATTAATCCAAAGTACACTATACATTAATCCACGTCATTTTGAGCATCGTGCTGATCTTCATTCTCATCACTTCTAGAGATTTGGTTCTATGGGACTAGTACTTTAGCTGTCGGCATAGCCACAAGCATTGACCAATTCGACAAAGGCATTGCATGACTTTGCAAAGCGCAAGTTTGGTCCACCCACCATCACTGGCTTCACAACCTTGTTTAAGAACCTCAACGGCAGCATCAACTGCAACTTCGTGGCCTATACAATTACTTGTTCCTACATGAGACAGAGCTACAGTTATTACAGATTCAATCCAAAACACAACAAAATGCACAAATGATGATTTGGAACATCAAATAATAGAAAAATGAACACCATCACATACTCGAGACTCATGTGGCTTAAAGAAAAATGGACTGAAAAGACTATACCTATGCAATGTCCGGAGAATATTGTTCAAGTAAAATAATCATGTTTGTATCAAAACAAGATAACTTCAATAAAGACAGTCTCATTTCAGGAAATTAATTTGTCAATAATGAATTTCGTGGATTACAACCTTGTTGACAACTTCAAAGTGGCTTCTCAATCATCTGATCCAGATCTACCACTCCCAATTCCACAAACATAACATTTACTAATGCAGAATAAAATATCTCATTCGTCACTTAAATTTCACATGCTCTAGAAAGAAGAAAACTATAGCGCAGATTTCCACAATGAAAAGGTGGAGAGGCGATGGGGTATCTAAAATGAAGACATACTTTTCCAGAACAACAAAATCAGAGGGTTCATAAAGCTTAAAAATCATAAAATTATTAATTCAGTAATCAATACTATGTTGCACACTGTAACAAATTTAAGAACCATAATACTACAAAATAATAAAGTAATGGCGGCGCAACAATTTGGACAACGAAATATTCATGGATAAATACGTTAATACAATCATGAGTTCCAAAACCGATCAAACATGTGCGACAGACTGAGTTGATGGAGCAAACATACCAAACATTAAAGTGTCGTTACAGAAGATAGCAATCATGAAAGTATAATATGCTCGTAAAATCTCAAGATAAACAAGCAAAACGAAATTGGAAAAATTATCCGATACATGTTAGTTGGGAAAAACTAAATTAAAAATACGCATCTCACATTGGCAGCACATTTCTTAAGAATCCCAAATGCATGTATAATAGGTTCGGGCATTCTTTCACGCTCGCCTCCAATTTCAAAGTTCTGCAACGATCTTTGAGTCTGTGCACCCCATAATCTGATCAGTTTAATTATATATATTGTCAAAAAACCTGATAGCAAAGATCGAGCTGAGGTTCTTGATAATATCACCTGCTCTACTTCAAATTCGTCAGAAGACAGACAATTGCCCATATGAAAATGACAAGAATTTCTCAATACTATTAGAAAAGGTGGGCACTAGACAGATTTATAACATGCAATGATTCATACAAGGACATGAAGTCTATTTCCGCGAAGAACAGATCATGCTGAACTACTTGAATAAAGTGTAGTTTTTTTGGTTCATATCTTGCAATGTTTCTTCAATTTTTATACCTCAATCCAATAATCAGCGAAATCATGGAATGCGATCCCTCATAAGAGTTGATGAATCCCAATAAATGAGTGTACCGGAATTCAAAATGACAAAATCAAGTAAAAAAGGCGGCGAGCAATACACGTTCGAGTTCATGAAGGACGACAATAGCTAGGGGAAAATATGAAGACGACAAGAAATTACCTTCAATGACCCTTGTTTCTCCTTCTACTGGACTTCACTTCGTCTTCAATTCATCGTCGCTGCATCATCCGAGGGAGAGAAAGGCTGCTTGAAAATATTTGTGTTTTATGGTAGGGTTTCAGTATATAGGAAGAGGGCAAATGTGAAAATGCATCTTGTATCCTTACTACTGTAGCTAATTGGCATAGACATCACACCAGCCAGCTGGGATGCCTCGTACCTAAATTGTGGAGCTTATCACATGCCTACGGATTTCTATGGGTATTTGAATACTTGAGAGAACATAGGATGGTCCATGTTGCACCAACTATCGTGGTATAAAACTCTTGTGTCATACAATGAAGCTTTGGGAGAGGATAATTGAATGTCGTTTAAGAGGGAGGTTAAGATATCGGAGAACCAATTTGGGTTCATGCCAGGACGGTCAACCACTGAAGCTATCCATTTACTTCGTCAACTTGTCGAGCGCTATTGTTAGAGGAGTAAAGATCTGCATATGATCTTTATAGACTTGGAGAAGGCCTACGATAAAGTACCAAAGGAGATATTATGTTGGGCTTTGATGAAGAAAAAAGTTCACATCAAGTATGTCAATATAATCAAGGACATGCACGATGAAGTAACATCCAATGTGAGAACGTGCAGTGGGGTGACAAGTGAGTTCTCGATCACTATTGGATTGCATCAAGGGTCTGTGTTGAGTCATTTCATGTTCGCCCTAGTGATGGATGAGATAACAAAAGACATACAAAATGAATTACCTTAGAACATACTTTTTGCTGACGATGTTGTGTTAATCGACGAGACAATGGCAGGGGTAAATGCCAAATTGGAGTTATGGAGAGAGACTTTGGAATCCAAGGGTTTTAGATTAAGTAGGTCTAAAACAGAATATATGGAGGGCAGATTTAGTGGTCGTTCCTTTCGGGATTCCGGTGTTGTAGCACTCGGTGGTCAAGAGGTATCGATGAGCAGCAAATTTCGATACCTAGGTTCAGTTATCCAAAAGGATGGAGAGATTGACAGCGACGTTAAACACAGGATCCAGGCTGGCTGGTTGAAATGGAGAAACGCCGCCGGAGTTCTATGCGATCGTAATATCCCGCTGAAATTGAAGGGAAAGTTTTATAGAACCGCCGTTAGACCCGCAATGTTGTATGGGGCGGAATGTTGGGCACCCAAGAGGAATCACATCGCAGAGATGCGTATGCTTCGTTGGATGTGCAGTAAAACCAGAAAAGATAAAATAAGGAATGCAGATATTCGAGCTGAAGTATGTGTAGATTGTATAGAAGAGAAGATACAAGAAATCCGTTTACGCTGGTTTGGTCATGTTCGACGTAGGCCCCGCAGTGCACCTGTGTATCGAGTGGAGTTATGGATTTCGGCCAGTTCACGAGAGCGAGAGGACTACTGAAGAAGACATGACTCGAAGTTATACACAAAGATTTTGAGTGCAAGGGGATTACAGAAGATATGTTGACTGATAGAAGCATTTGGAGAAGACTGACGCATGTGTTCGACCCGACTTAATTCTCTCTATTGTTCATATAGCCTACCCCAATCATTGGGATTAAAGGCTTAGTTGTTGTAATTAAAAGCTTAGTTGTTGTTGTTGTATACTTTTATCTTATAAGCCAAAAATACCATATAAGGTTCTAAAAACTGCGAAGCATGAGAAAAGGGTCGTCATCAAGTTTCAAGCTTTACAAATTTAAGCAGGTTTGGTACGGGTTTAACGTTAAAAACTAGTGATGGTTTTTTTTTCTTTCACGAAGGCTGAAGGGGATTTAGTTTTTAGAATTTTCTTTTATTGTCAAAAACTTCATACCATTAAATATTTATCATTTTTTTTTTTGTGTGTGTGTTTTTCCAAGCCTTTTCGCTTAATTACATTCGCGCTTAACGCTTGTTTTTTCGTTCTTTAAAGAACAATGCCTATACTGAGTTTACTTACAGTGAAAATTTCTCCCAAAATGGTTAAACATGTTTTTTTTTTTTTAAATTCTTAGTACACGACCAAATTTTAAAATATAATTGAGCAAGTTATTTTGATACATATATATTTTGTATACAATTGAAAAAAAGTAATAACTCCAATATAAAAATTAGTAAATTTTCAAATCTCAAATGTAAATTATCATTAAAAAAATATAATGATAATTATTATTAAGCTTACTGTAGTAATTACTTCAAGGTTAATTTTTCACCTAGGTGTTCCATTTCCAGTTCCAAAATCAGATCAACAAGAGTAATTATAAATTAAATCATGTTATCATTTAATACACTTCCAGGCAGCGAAATCCCTTACCAGCACCACTACCGCTACCATACCTACTGCCTGTAGCACCACTACCGCTACTATACCTACTGCCTGTAGCACCACCAGCACCACTACCGCTACCATACCTACTGCCTGTAGCACCACCAGCATAGCCACTCCCACCACCTCCCCACCCCCATATGGCCCATAACATCCACCGCCAGCGTAACCACCTCCACCATACCCACCACCATGTGCCCCGCCAGCACCAGCTCCACCTTCACCACACCACCACCGCCGCCGTGTGCACCTCCAGCTCCATAGCCTCCACCCCCTCCTTCATCACCCCCAGTTCCATGCCCAGAGCCATGGTCACCCCACAGCGGCATAACCAGAGCTGGCATTTGCTCGTGCAAATTTTTGTAATTTTGTTTATTGATTTTCATTATTTTTTTAAAATTAGCCCATAAATAGCTGGAATTGCACGTTCAAATTATGTATGAAGAAGCGTGTGAGCAGATAGTTTGTTATACCTCAAGGCGGCCGAAGATAGGGAATGTTCTACATGTCCTTGTGGGAAGTAGTACACGTAAGAGTTGACGGAATGGATTTGCACTGCCGAGCCACAATTGCAAACCAAACGACGGGAACTATCTCGGACGACGTGGAGAGTGTTAGTTGTCTATCCGCCTTGCATCGCCATGTGTACCTGCAAATCCATGACCAATACAAATACACAATAAGCAAATATAATAATAATCTCCAAAAGGATATAGAGTTCGTCTCAGATCTGCTGTTTTCCCAATCTACGCCACTTAGAGAAACCACGGTAAAGACCGGAGGTGTTGACAACACACCACCACCAGAGTTCTATCACAAGCACAAAGCAACGCGGCAAGAAAAACACGAACATGACCAAAGCTCATTGCAGCTAAGTTTAAACTCACAAATAGTAGCAAATGAATCATGAAAGGTAAAAACATTTTCAACCTACTATTCTACGATCACGTAATGAAGATAAATATACACAGAAGAATATCATATAACATCAACATACATGCATACTTTGCATCCGCCATGGAAAACCATACAATGAGCCGGTACCTGGTGATGCGGCAGCCCTTATGGTTCCATTGTACGATCTCCTCGACAAATCCAGCATCGCTTCTGCCAGTTTCACTTGCATGCCAGCTCTCCAACTAAACCTGTGTGCAACTTCCACTCTCTCTGCGCTCACAACGAAATCAGGAAATCTATACCTGGGATAGTAAACAGCATCGAACACTATTTGTTTGGTCGCATTCTCTATGGCCTCCATCACTATCTCTGCCATCATTGTCAGTGTTTTCGGCATAAGTCCACACGTTTCCGGTGTCATCTCTCCTTACTCCAATGAAGAGCTCAGCTGTGGATTTTTTCCGCATGAAAACAGTGGCATCTCCGGTAACAAGGCGTTTGGCACTGAAGAACTCGCTCCAACCAGTGGTTAACAAGTTTTGTCGTTGTGTGCTGCGGTAGGTGTGTCGAAAGTTCCATGCATTGTTATGGTATCGTTCATGATCAAATCTTGAACGGGAGTGTCAGCGTCCGAGATGAGAGGCGAAAAAAAAGTTTCCGCACAGTACCACGGGACCATAAAAATCTATGGATGAATCCGTTTGAGTCAAATTCTTCGCAGTTCACGCCATTTTGAGGATCAGTTCTTATTCTGCGGAGGGCGATATTAGAGTTCAAAATGGTGTGATGTCGTTTGCGAAGATTTTGACTCAAACGGATGCATCCAGAAATTTTATGGTCCCGTGGTACTGTTGATTTTATATGATAATCTTATGTGGAATATTATCTTCATTACGAGATCGTAGAATAGTAGGTTGAAAATGTTTTTACCTTTCATGATTCATTTGCTAAAATTTGTGGGTTGAGTGAGTTTAAACTTAGCTGCAGTGAGCATTGGTTCTGTCCATGTTTCTCTTGCCATGTTGCTTTGTGCTTGTGGCAGAACTTTGGTTGTGGGGTGTTGTCAACACCTTCCGGTCTTTACCGTGGTTTCTCTAAGTGGTGTAGATTGGGAAAACAACATATCCGAGCCGAGCTCTATATCAATATCCTTTTGGAGATTATTGTTATATATTTGCATAGTGTGTCTTTGTATTGGTCATGGATTTGTAGGTACACATGGCGATGCAAGGCGGATAGACCACTAACACTCTCCAGCTCCTCCGAGATAGATCCCGTCGTTTGATTTGCAATTGCCGTCTCGGCAGTGCAAATCCCTTCCGGCCGCCTTGAACTCTAGAATCACCCTCACATTGAAATGGAGGGTCAGCGTCCAAGACGAGTGGCGGAAAAACGTTTCCGCACAGTACCACGGGACCGTAAAATTTATGGATGCATCCGTTTGAGTCAAAATTTTCGCAAACGAGATCACACCATTTTGAACTCTAATATCACCCTCCGCAGAATAAGAACTGATCCTCAAAATTGCGTGAATTCATTTGACTCAAACGGATGCATCCAGAAATTTTATGGTCACGTGGTACTGTGCGGAAACATTTTTTCCGCCACTCATCTTGGATGCTGACACTCCTGTTCAAGATTTGATCATGAACGATACTCATAACAATGCATGAAACTTTCAACACACCTACCGCATCACACAACGCCGGAACTTGTTAACCACTGGTTGGACCGAGTTCGTCAGTGCCCAACGTCTTGTTACCGGAGATGCCAGTGTTTTCATGTGGAAAAAATCCACAGCTGGCTCTTCATTGGAGTAAGGAGAGATGACACCAGAAACGTGTGAACTTCTGCCGAATTTACTGCCAATGATGGCAGAGATAATGGAGGACATAAAGAATGCGACCAAACAAATAGTGTTCGAGGTTGTTTACTATCCCAGGTATGGATTTCCTGATTTCGTTGTGAGCGCGGAGAGAGTGGAAGTTGCACACGGGTTTAGTTGAAGAGCTGGCATGCAAGTGAAACTGGCAGAAGCGATGTTGGATTCGTCGAGGAGATTGTACAAGGGAACCATAAGGGCTGCCGCATCACCAGGTACTGGTTCATTGCATGGTTTTCCATGGCGGATGCTACGATGCAAAGTATGCATGCATGTTGATTTTATATGATATTCTTCTGTGGATATTTATCTTCATTACGTGATCGTAGAATAGTAGGTTGAAAATGTTTTTACCTTTCATGATTCATTTGCTAAAATTTGTGAGTTGAGTGAGTTTAAACTTAGCTGCAATGAGCATTGGTTCTATTCGTGTTTTTCTTGCCGCGTTGCTTTGTACTTGTGGCAGAACTCTGGTGGTTGGGGTGTTGTCAACACCTCCGGATAGACAACTAACACTCTCCACCTCTTCCGAGATAGATCCCGTCGTTTGGTTTGCAATTGCGGCTCGGCCGTGCAAATCCATTCCGTCAACTCTTATGTGTACTACTTCCCACAACACCCCACTACCAGAGTTCTGCCACAAGTACAAAGCAACGCGGCAAGAAAAACACGAACAGTACCAATGCTCATTGCAGCTAAGTTTAAACTCACTCAACTCACAAATTTTAGCAAATGAATCATGAAAGGTAAAAACATTTTCAACCTACTATTCTACGATCACGTAATGAAGATAAATATCCACAGAAGAATATCCTATAAAATCAACATGCATGCATACTTTGCATCGTAGCATCCGCCATGGAAAGCCATGCAATGAGCCGGCACCTGGTGATGCTGCAGCCCTTATGGTTCCATTGTACCATCTCCTCGACGAATCCAACATGGCTTCTACCAGTTTCACTTACATGCCAGCTCTCCAACTAAACCCGTGTGCAACTTCCACTCTCTCTGCGCTCACAACGAAATCAGGAAATCCATATATGGGATAGTAAACAACATCAAACACTATTTGTTTGGTCGCAGTCTCTATGGCCTCCATCACTATCTCCGCCATCATTGTCATTGTTCTCGGTATAAGTCCACATGTCTGGTGTCATGTCTCCTTACTCCAATGACGAGCTCAGCTGTGGATTTTTTCCGCATGAAAACAGTGGCATCTCCGGTAACAAGGCGTTTGGCACTGAAGAACTTGCTCCAACCAGTGGTTAACAAGTTTCGTCGTTGTGTGATGCGGTAGGTGTGTCGAAAGTTCCATGCAATGTTACGAGTATCGTTCATGATCAAATCTGAACGGGAGTGTCAGAGTCCAAGATGAGAGGCGAAAAAAAAGTTTCAGCACAGTACCACGGGACCATAAAAATTTCTGGATGCATCCGTTTGCGTCAGATTCTTCGCAAATGAGTTCACGTCATTTTGAGGATCAGTTCTTATTCTGCGGAGGGTGTGATATTAGAGTTCAAAATGGTGTAATCTCGTTTGCGAAGATTTTGACTCAAACGGATGCATCCAGAAATTTTATGGTCCCGTGGTACTGTTGATTTTATATGATATTCTTCTGTGGATATTTATCTTCATTACGAGATCGTAGAATAGTAAGTTGAAAATGTTATTACCTTTCGTGATCCATTTGCTAAAATTTGTGGGTTGAGTGAGTTTAAACTTAGCTGCAGTGAGCATTGGTTCTGTCCATGTTTCTCTTGCCATGTTGCTTTGTGCTTGTGGCAGAACTCTGGTTGTGGAGTGTTGTCAACACCTTCCGGTCTTTACCGTGGTTTCTCTAAGTGGTGTAGATTGGGAAAACAACATATCCGAGCCGAGCTCTATACCCATATCCTTTTGGAGATTATTGTTATATATTTGCATATTGTGTCTTTGTATTAGTCATGGATTTGTAGGTACACATGGCGATGCAAGGCGGATAGACCACTAACACTCTCCAGCTCCTCCGAGATAGATCCCGTCGTTTGATTTGCAATTGCCGTCTCGGCAGTGCAAATCCCTTCCGGCCGCCTTGAACTCTAGAATCACCCTCACATTGAAATGGAGGGTCAGCGTCCAAGACGAGTGGCGGAAAAACGTTTCCGCACAGTACCACGGGACCGTAAAATTTATGGATGCATCCGTTTGAGTCAAAATTTTCGCAAACGAGATCACACCATTTTGAACTCTAATATCACCCTCCGCAGAATAAGAACTGATCCTCAAAATTGCGTGAATTCATTTGACTCAAACGGATGCATCCAGAAATTTTATGGTCACGTGGTACTGTGCGGAAACATTTTTTCCGCCACTCATCTTGGATGCTGACACTCCTGTTCAAGATTTGAACATGAACGATACTCATAACAATGCATGGAACTTTCAACACACCTACCGCATCACACAACGCCGGAACTTGTTAACCACTGGTTGGACCGAGTTCGTCAGTGCCCAACGTCTTGTTACCGGAGATGCCAGTGTTTTCATGTGGAAAAAATCCACAGCTGGCTCTTCATTGGAGTAACGAGAGATGACACCAGAAACGTGTGAACTTCTGCCGAAAACACTGCCAATGATGGCAGAGATAATGGAGGACATAAAGAATGCGACCAAACAAATAGTGTTCGAGGTTGTTTACTATCCCAGGTATGGATTTCCTGATTTCGTTGTGAGCGCGGAGAGAGTGGAAGTTGCACACGGGTTTAGTTGAAGAGCTGGCATGCAAGTGAAACTGGCAGAAGCGATGTTGGATTCGTCGAGGAGATTGTACAAGGGAACCATAAGGGCTGCCGCATCACCAGGTACTGGTTCATTGCATGGTTTTCCATGGCGGATGCTACGATGCAAAGTATGCATGCATGTTGATTTTATATGATATTCTTCTGTGGATATTTATCTTCATTACGTGATCGTAGAATAGTAGGTTGAAAATGTTTTTACCTTTCATGATTCATTTGCTAAAATTTGTGAGTTGAGTGAGTTTAAACTTAGCTGCAATGAGCATTGGTCCTGTTCGTGTTTTTCTTGCCGCGTTGCTTTGTACTTGTGGCAGAACTCTGGTGGTGGGGTGTTGTCAACACCTCCGGATAGACAACTAACACTCTCCACCTCTTCCGAGATAGATCCCGTCGTTTGGTTTGCAATTGCGGCTCGGCCGTGCAAATCCATTCCGTCAACTCTTATGTGTACTACTTCCCACAACACCCCACTACCAGAGTTCTGCCACAAGTACAAAGCAACGCGGCAAGAAAAACACGAACAGGACCAATGCTCATTGCAGCTAAGTTTAAACTCACTCAACTCACAAATTTTAGCAAATGAATCATGAAAGGTAAAAACATTTTCAACCTACTATTCTACGATCACGTAATGAAGATAAATATCCACAGAAGAATATCCTATAAAATCAACATGCATGCATACTTTGCATCGTAGCATCCGCCATGGAAAGCCATGCAATGACCCGGCACCTGGTGATGCTGCAGCCCTTATGGTTCCATTGTACCATCTCCTCGACGAATCCAACATGGCTTCTACCAGTTTCACTTACATGCCAGCTCTCCAACTAAACCCGTGTGCAACTTCCACTCTCTCTGCGCTCACAACGAAATCAGGAAATCCATATATGGGATAGTAAACAACATCAAACACTATTTGTTTGGTCGCAGTCTCTATGGCCTCCATCACTATCTCCGCCATCATTGTCAGTGTTCTCGGTATAAGTCCACATGTCTGGTGTCATGTCTCCTTACTCCAATGACGAGCTCAGCTGTGGATTTTTTCCGCATGAAAACAGTGGCATCTCCGGTAACAAGGCGTTTGGCACTGAAGAACTTGCTCCAACCAGTGGTTAACAAGTTTCGTCGTTGTGTGATGCGGTAGGTGTGTCGAAAGTTCCATGCAATGTTATGAGTATCGTTCATGATCAAATCTGAACGGGAGTGTCAGAGTCCAAGATGAGAGGCGAAAAAAAAAGTTTCAGCACAGTACCACGGGACCATTAAAATTTCTGGATGCATCCGTTTGCGTCAGATTCTTCGCAAATGAGTTCACGTCATTTTGAGGATCAGTTCTTATTCTGCGGAGGGTGTGATATTAGAGTTCAAAATGGTGTAATCTCGTTTGCGAAGATTTTGACTCAAACGGATGCATCCAGAAATTTTATGGTCCCGTGGTACTGTTGATTTTATATGATATTCTTCTGTGGATATTTATCTTCATTACGAGATCGTAGAATAGTAAGTTGAAAATGTTATTACCTTTCATGATCCATTTGCTAAAATTTGTGGGTTGAGTGAGTTTAAACTTAGCTGCAGTGAGCATTGGTTCTGTCCATGTTTCTCTTGCCATGTTGCTTTGTGCTTGTGGTAGAACTCTGGTTGTGGGGTGTTGTCAACACCTTCCGGTCTTTACCGTGGTTTCTCTAAGTGGTGTAGATTGGGAAAACAACATATCCGAGCCGAGCTCTATATCCATATCCTTTTGGAGATTATTGCTATATATTTGCATATTGTGTCTTTGTATTGGTCATGGATTTGTAGGTACACATGGCGATGCAAGGCGGATAGACCACTAACACTCTCCAGCTCCTCCGAGATAGATCCCGTCGTTTGATTTGCAATTGCCGTCTCGGCAGTGCAAATCCCTTCCGGCCGCCTTGAACTCTAGAATCACCCTCACATTGAAATGGAGGGTCAGCGTCCAAGACGAGTGGCGGAAAAACGTTTCCGCACAGTACCACGGGACCGTAAAATTTATGGATGCATCCGTTTGAGTCAAAATTTTCGCAAACGAGATCACACCATTTTGAACTCTAATATCACCCTCCGCAGAATAAGAACTGATCCTCAAAATTGCGTGAATTCATTTGACTCAACGGATGCATCCAGAAATTTTATGGTCACGTGGTACTGTGCGGAAACATTTTTTCCGCCACTCATCTTGGATGCTGACACTCCTGTTCAAGATTTGAACATGAACGATACTCATAACAATGCATGGAACTTTCAACACACCTACCGCATCACACAACGCCGGAACTTGTTAACCACTGGTTGGACCGAGTTCGTCAGTGCCCAACGTCTTGTTACCGGAGATGCCAGTGTTTTCATGTGGAAAAAATCCACAGCTGGCTCTTCATTGGAGTAACGAGAGATGACACCAGAAACGTGTGAACTTCTGCCGAAAACACTGCCAATGATGGCAGAGATAATGGAGGACATAAAGAATGCGACCAAACAAATAGTGTTCGAGGTTGTTTACTATCCCAGGTATGGATTTCCTGATTTCGTTGTGAGCGCGGAGAGAGTGGAAGTTGCACACGGGTTTAGTTGAAGAGCTGGCATGCAAGTGAAACTGGCAGAAGCGATGTTGGATTCGTCGAGGAGATTGTACAAGGGAACCATAAGGGCTGCCACATCACCAGGTACTGGTTCATTGCATGGTTTTCCATGGCGGATGCTACGATGCAAAGTATGCATGCATGTTGATTTTATATGATATTCTTCTGTGGATATTTATCTTCATTACGTGATCGTAGAATAGTAGGTTGAAAATGTTTTTACCTTTCATGATTCATTTGCTAAAATTTGTGAGTTGAGTGAGTTTAAACTTAGCTGCAATGAGCATTGGTCCTGTTCGTGTTTTTCTTGCCGCGTTGCTTTGTACTTGTGGCAGAACTCTGGTGGTGGGGTGTTGTCAACACCTCCGGATAGACAACTAACACTCTCCACCTCTTCCGAGATAGATCCCGTCGTTTGGTTTGCAATTGCGGCTCGGCCGTGCAAATCCATTCCGTCAACTCTTATGTGTACTACTTCCCACAACACCCCACTACCAGAGTTCTGCCACAAGTACAAAGCAACGCGGCAAGAAAAACACGAACAGGACCAATGCTCATTGCAGCTAAGTTTAAACTCACTCAACTCACAAATTTTAGCAAATGAATCATGAAAGGTAAAAACATTTTCAACCTACTATTCTACGATCACGTAATGAAGATAAATATCCACAGAAGAATATTCTATAAAATCAACATGCATGCATACTTTGCATCGTAGCATCCGCCATGGAAAGCCATGCAATGAGCCGGCACTTGGTGATGCTGCAGCCCTTATGGTTCCATTGTACCATCTCCTCGACGAATCCAACATGGCTTCTACCAGTTTCACTTACATGCCAGCTCTCCAACTAAACTCGTGTGCAACTTCCACTCTCTCTGCGCTCACAACGAAATCAGGAAATCCATATATGGGATAGTAAACAACATCAAACACTATTTGTTTGGTCGCAGTCTCTATGGCCTCCATCACTATCTCCGCCATCATTGTCATTGTTCTCGGTATAAGTCCACATGTCTGGTGTCATGTCTCCTTACTCCAATGACGAGCTCAGCTGTGGATTTTTTCCGCATGAAAACAGTGGCATCTCCGGTAACAAGGCGTTTGGCACTGAAGAACTTGCTCCAACCAGTGGTTAACAAGTTTCGTCGTTGTGTGATGCGGTAGGTGTGTCGAAAGTTCCATGCAATGTTACGAGTATCGTTCATGATCAAATCTGAACGGGAGTGTCAGAGTCCAAGATGAGAGGCGAAAAAAAAGTTTCAGCACAGTACCACGGGACCATAAAAATTTCTGGATGCATCCGTTTGCGTCAGATTCTTCGCAAATGAGTTCACGTCATTTTGAGGATCAGTTCTTATTCTGCGGAGGTGTGTGATATTAGAGTTCAAAATGGTGTAATCTCGTTTGCGAAGATTTTGACTCAAACGGATGCATCCAGAAATTTTATGGTCCCGTGGTACTGTTGATTTTATATGATATTCTTCTGTGGATATTTATCTTTATTACGAGATCGTAGAATAGTAAGTTGAAAATGTTATTACCTTTCATGATCCATTTGCTAAAATTTGTGGGTTGAGTGAGTTTAAACTTAGCTGCTGTGAGCGTTGGTTCTGTCCATATTTTTCTTGCCATGTTGCTTTGTGCTTGTGGCAGAACTCTGGTGGTGGGGTGTTGTCAACGGGGTGTTGTCAACACCTTCCGATCTTTACCGTGGTTTCTCTAAGTGGAGTAGATTGGGAAAACAACATATCTGAGCCGAACTCTATATCCTTTTGGAGATTATTGTTATATATTTGCATATTGTGTCTTTGTATTGATCATGGATTTGCAGGTACACATGGCGATGCAATGCGGATAGACCACTAACACTCTCCCACCTCCTCCGAGATAGATCCCGCCGTTTGATTTGCCATTGCCGTCTCGGTAGTGCAAAACCTTCCGTCGACTCTTATGTGTACTCCTTCCCACAATGCCATATAGAACATTCCCCATCTCCGGCCGCCTTGAACTCTAGTATCACCCTCACATTGAAATGGAGGGTCAGCGTCCAAGGCGAGTGGCGGAAAAAAGTTTCCGCACAGTACCACGGGACCGTAAAATTTTTGGATACATCCGTTTGAGTCAAAATTTTCGCAAACGAAATCACACCATTTTGAACTCTAATATCACCCTCCGCAGAATAAGAACTGATCCTCAAACGGTGTGAACTCATTTGTGAAGAATTTGACTCAAACGGATGCATCCAGAAATTTTATGGTCCCGTGGTACTGTGCGAAAACTTTTTTTCTGCCACTCATCTTGGACGTTGACACACCCGTTCAAGATTTGATCATGAACGATACTCATAACAATCCATGGAACTTTCGACACACCTACCGCATCACACAACGCCGAAACTTGTTAACCACTGGTTGGACCGAGTTCGTCAGTTCCAAACGTCTTGTTACCGGAGATGCCACTGTTTTCATGTGGAAAAAATCCACAGCTGAGCTCTTCACCGGAGTAAGGAGAGATGACACTAAAAACGTGTGGACTTCTGCCGAAAACACTGTCAATGATGGCAGAGATAATGATGGAGGACATAGAGAATGCAACCAAACAAATAGTGTTCGAGGTTGTTTACTATCCCAGGTATGGATTTCCTGATTTCGTTGTGAGCGTAGAGATAGTGGAAGTTGCACACGGGTTTAGTTGGAGAGCTGGCATGCAAGTGAAACTGGCAGAAGCGATGTTGGATTCGTCGAGGAAATGGTACAAGGGAACCATAACGGCTGCCGCATCACCAGGTACCGGTTCATTGCATCGTTTTCCATGGCGGATGCTTCAGGTATGCTACGATGCAAAGTATGCATGCATGTTGATTTTATATGATATTCTTCTGTGGATATTTATCTTCATTACGAGATCGTAGAATAGTAGTGTGAGGCCCCGTTCCTAATCAAGTGTTTAATTATCACACAATGATTATTTAGTTGTTAACAGCGGAAGATTATTTTAAAAGTTCTTAAAAGTTCTGCCAACAAGTGGCTCTAAAAATTTTGGCATGACCTCCACGCACGAGAAACATACCGAAAAAATGAAAAGCACAAAATATCATATCTCAATGCAGCAAGTAAATACATAATACCATAGCATGCATCATAGGCACCCAGCACATAAGCCGTACTAAAAATATTTACATTATACCATAGAATGCACAAAATATCTCCAGCACATATTTCATACTCAAAATATTTACATAATACCATCAGCAGGAAAGAAACAACATATATTCACCAAAAATCAAGACTGGACGGAAATAAACTCAATTTACATAGTTATACTATATAGTGCACACATTGGTATACTTAACTATCCTACGACTGGGAAAGCAAAAGGAAACAACCTCAGGTAAGACTTCCAGCGAGCATTCCCTCTTTGGGATCCTGGTTACCTGTAATACCTGTCATTGCCCACACACAAAGACAACAACAGCCCCCTAGGGGGTGAGCCAAAGCCCAATATGAAACTATCAAGTAAATACAACAAGCATCTATAAAATGTGATATATGATGTCATGCAATGTTGTAGAAAATAAATAATCTGAGAGTTGAAAATACTCTTTATTAATTGAATAATAAAAGAGTTACAATGACTATCTATTTATAGGTGAATATAAAGATTAATAGAAGTAAACTACCTGATTTATCTCTATCTAAATCAAATCAAATCAAATCTCTAGATAATATTATCCTACCAAACGTATAATATTATCCTACCAAGTTTAAACACAAAGATTTAAATACTAAATCTTTAACTAATTATTCAACACTCCTCCTCAAGCTGAGTCATATATGTTTATCATGCTCAGCTTGAAACTCAGGTCTTCAAATTTAGGATAGTGAAGAGCCTTTGTCAAGATGTTATCAACTTTTGTTTGAAACTTCCTTCTCTTTCTCAGAGTCATGCTCCTTCTCTTGGAGTCTGCGTCTGCTCCTCTTTTGTGAGTCTGCGTCTGCTCCTCTTTCTTGGAGTCTGCGTCTGCTCCTCTTTTGTGAGTCTGCGTCTGCTCCTTTTTCTTGGAGTCTGCGTCTGCTCCTCTTTTGCGAGTCTGCGTCTGCTAGTCTACGTCTCCTCCTCTTTTTGGAGTTTGCGTCTGCTAGTCTACGTCTCCTGCTCTTTTTGGAGTTTGTGTCTGCTAGTCTACGTCTCCTCCTCTTTTTGGAGTTTACGTCTGCTAGTTTACGTCTCCTCCTTTACTTTGGGAGTCTGCGTCTATTCCTCTTTTGAGAGACTGAGTCTTCAACAATAGATTTGATATTATCTACTCCCCCTCAAGCTTGGCTATAGATGTTTATGAGACCAAGCTTGCTGATGAGATGTAGGCACGTGAGAATGCTCACAACTGCCCTAAAACAGATGCTGAAAGTCGACGATGCCGCGAAAACAAGGGAAAAAAAATCGCGAAGTTACTGTAGCAAAGGCGCGAAGCTACTGTAGCGAATCACTGTAGCGAGTTACTGTAGCAAGACGCGAAATTACCGTAGCGGAAGTCACGTGCTATTGGCTGCTGCTAGGAAATTTTCGTCAACATCAGATTGTTTGAGGCAATTCAGGCATCCTCAAAGAAAAATTTAATAGCATTATTTTTCAAATAACATGCCGCATCGGGGCCACCATGGCCATCAAAAACAGCATAAAAAGAACTTGGTTGGGGCCATCTGTATTGGGAACCCAAGTGGGTAGATAGATCATCTATCCGAATGTGCTGATCTTCATTGTAACTGCGAGGCCCAATATCCGTATGGCTTCCCGAGAATATTCTTGGTGTAAACTTGTTGCTTGTATTCTCGACTAATGTCATAGTCTGAATATAGTCTGAATACTAGTTGAACAGCTCAGAGCCGACTCAGAACGAGAAAAGTCTATCGAGTCCAAAGATTCGGGAGAGCGAAGAGTCGGCGAGTTAATCGCAACAGTTGATACAGTCGCCGTACAGGATACGTCCAATAAATCCGGTTCAAGTTTGGGAGTCGGCGACGGCACGCAAAGGTAATTAACGACGAGGCTTTGGCGACAAATAACCTCCGCTTCTGCCACCATAATTACTTCTTTGATAAACTCTGTGATATGTAGATTCAAACAACGCAGTTCAAGAACAATAATTGAGATCTTTTGATTGAAGAATCGATTCACTGGAAGAGAAGTATAGAATTTTCTTTGTGAAACGGGGGGGAGAAGTTACGAACAAGTTGGAGAATATTCACGAAGGAGGCTGCTGGCTAAGTTTTTGCTTTATGGCTACTATTTGAAGGCCTAGCCGCCAGCGGTTAAGTTGAGATAGCAACAACTCGCCGGCGGCTAGGGTTTGATAAACTTTTAACCTTAGTTTTTTTCAAACCTGGCTCTGATACCATGTAGAAAATAAATAATCCGAGAGTTGAAAATACTCTTTATTAATTGAATAATAAAAGAGTTACAATGACTATCTATTTATAGGTGGAATATAAAGATTAATAGAAGTAAACTACCTGATTTATCTCTATCTAAATCAAATCAAATCAAATCTCTAGATAATATTATCCTACCAAACTTATAATATTATCCTACCAAGTTTAAACACAAGATTTAAATACTAAATCTTTAACTAATTATTCAACAAATGCAATGTAATGCGATGCACGAAGGGTACAAATCATCTCGGGATAGCAAATGTCCGGAAATCCAAGGAAAAGCTATCAAATATCTCAAGATACCAAAGGATCGGAGTCCAAAGAAAGGTATCATCATCAAATATCATGCTCGAGCATGGCGTCGACTCGCTCGTCGCTACGACATCTCTCTCAGTCGAGCCATCGACGGTCCATCATCCCTCGTGTCTGGGCGACGTCGGCGCACTCGTCGCTACGGCATCTCTCAGCTATTCTCTCTACCGAGCCATAGTCGTGCCCATCATCCCCAGACACGCATCACAGATACCAACAAAAAGGATAAGGGTGTCAACGAAGGAATCGGTAGAATCAACATGACGTGCTCAATGTCAATGCGTGTCAATGCATCATGCCAATATCATAATCTCATATGATGCAACTCAATATGTCCAACATGAAAGTCATATATCGATGTACATTTACCGAAAAGATGTGTGTTAACACAACATTTATTTTCATACATCGATATATCAACTATGAATACTCATAATTCAAGTAACATCACATAGCCAAGTAATTCCACGTAAGTCACGTAAGTTCAGCAAATCATGTATCGAATAATACAGATACCTGTCGTATATTACCGATCGCAACATACCTAAACTTTCTTTTAACGGATGAATATCGTCCTTGTAGCTCGTGGAGCTCCAGTGGCATACGTTAATCTATCAATTTCATACAACACCATTTCATTACTTCTTTATCACTTAAGTTACCTCAACATACATATAAGCTATTCTTTAAACATGAGGCGTCTATCAGATCTAAATTATGTAAGATAAAAGTATTTTGATTCTCGTATACTCATTCTTACCATTCCTTCAATTCTAGAGTTATTAAGATGTCTATCATCATTAAATCCTAATAACACATTTATTTCATTCATTGATTCACAATTCACATGCATTTCTCTCCATTCTAATTAATCATGTTAAACATGGTTTAATGGAGTTAAAAGTCGATTAAGAACAGAATGAAAGCACTTCACCCTCTCAAGCATGAAAATCGATCATCAACCCTAAACATACATCGACTAACACCCAACATGCGTCTATTTTCTGAACTCAAAACAACAGAGGACTGAAACCAAACCAACAATGGCATTGAATTTACATGGTATCTCCTCAAGCATGATTTATCAAGTTAAAACATGATTTAAATGGGTTAAATTGATCAAGAAAAGGGACTAAACATTTTCCACCTCAAACTCGATAAATTCGATCGGTCACCCCTCAAGCAGCTCAAAGAGTCGAACAAGATGATATTAAAAGTCGTGAAATTCTGCTAAACTTGATTAACTCAATCTAAAACACAATTTCAATCAGTTAAGAGTTGGTTCACCCAGAATTTCGAACATACTCCTTCAAATTCTGAAAATCAATCGAAAATTTCTAACATGCATGAACAAGAACTGGACACATTTTTCATTCTCAAATACTGAACAGACATCGATCAAAAACTCAACAGCTAGTTCAAAATTCCTACACTGCTTTTATATATGATTCAACAAGCTTGGAACCTGGTTTAAAAACTAGCTAATTCTTGCCCAACTAATAACTTAGAGTCTTCACATCAAAATTCATAAAGCCAACCAGCATTTCCCCAAACCATGCAGCAATAAAAATCGATCTCAGTCCACCAATGGCATGGAAATTACATGCAAGCCTCTCAAACAAGATTCATCAGCTAAACATGATTTAAATGGGTTCAAAGTCGATTAGGAACGAAATTAAAGCATTAACATTTCCAAACTCTGATAATCAATCGGTTAACACCAACATGCAACGATAATTTCGAACCAAACTCCACAAGATTGCAGGGGATTTCAGGAGAAGAACAATTATGGAGTAAATGAGGATTACCTAAGGAAAAAGGAAAAAACTGAAGAAAATCGCAGAAATTTCGGATGAACCCTAGTTTTCGGACTTTTCGCTTTCTGGTAAAATTCGACTCAATCCGCTACGAAAACCTCCAATACTTGGTATGGAAAGGTGCGCCTTTGAGTGAGGAAGATGAGGGTAGGTCGAGCTCGCCGTGAGGTGGTCGGACCGCCGCGGGCGCGGAGCTTTTCTGGTGAGGGGTCGAACACGAGCGGGAGAGAAGCAGAGAAGCGAGGATCGGGTGCGTCAGTTTACACATGTTTAGTATGTGAAATTAAGCTGAAACCATTTAATATATATATAGATATATATATATATATATATATATATATATATATATATATATATATATATATATATATATATATATATAATGTATCTCTAGTCCAGTAATGTACCAGGAGTATCGCAAGTGTACTAATAAATTAAATTTACAGTAAAAAATTGGGATTTATGTCAACTATTATACTCACAAAATTTAATTCTTCATTTTAATAATTTATTTTTAAAATATTATTGGAGCTTTTTTACCATTTCAAAAATATATCATGTTCCGACTAAATTGACAGTTGACCTTCATCTGGTCAATTTCACTTCTAATTAATTAATTCTAAAATTAATTAAAAATAAATTCCCAAATTATAATTAATTAACATTAATCAAATCTAGAGGCCTTATAAGTAGGTTGAAATGTTTTTATCTTTCATGATTCATTTGCTAAAACTTGTGAGTTGAGTGAGTTTAAACTTAGCTGCAATGAACATTTCTGAACAACTACTGATGCAATGGTATTGGTCCATCTGAAAGGCATGAGTAACAGGTGTAATGGATATTTATCTTCATACGAGATCTTAGAAGGAAGTTCCAACAGCTTCCTTCTACATTTCTGAACTACTATCAATGCAATGGTATCGGTCTGGACAGTTGGGAAATGATCCTTCTACAATAGAGTGATTCAGACTACTCCACCGTTAAAGATAGCTTGAATGTTTGTTTTGACTTCGTTACAATATAGTGATTAGTCTCCCCCTTAAACATTGCTTGATTTAGTTACCATTTGAAGGATGATTCTTAGAGTTACGCAATTTAATCTGACCTTTTTTTTTTCATAAAAAAATTCGGATTGAAAATTTGCAATTTTTTCCCAAATATTCTCGAGTCATTTTTAATAAATTAGCCTTTTACGGCACCACTTCCATCACCACTTACATGACCATGCTCAGAACCACCTCCGCCATACCCTCCACCGGTACCTTCTCCTCCTCCACCACCTACATTGCCACCCATAGTTAATGCTCTAGGAGAATCCTACCTGCAGAACACACCGCTAACACAATAAGACAAAGACAAACACACTAAAAACGTCGTTTTATCGCCATGAGAATGAAGTTTTTATGGTTTGCATCCACCTGCATGGAGCAATAGGGTATTTATAGGAACTTTCAAATCGCGTCTATCCACCTTCGTGAAGAGAAAATCCCTCTAGCATTTTAGTCCCACAAATGGTCCAGTGCACAGGCACACCACAAGAATGAACTAGAATGTGCTGTGCTGTTGTCTTTCCCACTTTGATGATCAAATTATTTCAAATCAATGGATATATATTCTGGAGATGATGCTAGAGTAATGATCCATGTGCATTGAGCCGTCATTTGATGGGGATAATGTATAGGCCAGCGACATTTCCGTATTATATATAATCTCGTTTTATAACAAAAAGAAAGTTTATTGCTTTCCCTAACATACTTAAGGGATGGGGTTTTTGTGCTATATGGGGCATTGTGTATATACCAGATTTATTCTGCCGCATGCATGATTTTTCTTTTTATTGGTTTATTCTAGTTAAGGGATGAGAAGTTGTAGAACCATATTAGCAAATGTTGATTACCAGGGGAAAAAAATGTGGTGGTATTCACATATTTACCAATATAATAAGCCAGGACATTATGAACAGTGTTATGGGTCTTATTCCCGCATCCCGAAGAACAGTACCCACTATTTCAAATTTTTTTTTTTTTTCCTTTTAAAAAATGCATAGGCCTTTGTTGGGCTTGTGTTGAATTTAACAACGAGCTTGGGGAGAGGGTAGGCATGCCAGGCGTCTTGTGGTCGGGTGGAGGAAAATCGGGGAG